>VWZX01010924.1:894940-1206959 GCA_013399015.1 Galbula dea | reverse complement strand
GAGACGGTGTAGTAAAAGGTGCTTTTCCTCAGAACAGCCGAGGCACTTTCTGCTCTCCGTTTGCAACTTTGGGGGAGTTTTTATCGCCTGGCTGCGTGCTAGATCACGTGAGAACCCGGCCGGCCTCTTTCCCTGGGGCAGAAGCACAGCAGCTGGGGGCGGAGCGCAGCGCACCCGGGCTATTTAAACAGCCCTGTGCGCCCCGTAAAAGCTCGGGCAAGGAGCGGTCTGGGTCATCGGGGTGTGTTGCTGCTGTCTGTGAGGTGAGTCTTCTGTAAATCTCCGGGTGTGGTTGTAACTCCGCTGAGGGCTGCTGTTAGAAAAAGTGTGGGCATATGCAGACTGAGGTCCCGTGCAAACGTGTTCGTGTCCTTGTCTTTGGCTGTGGAGAGTGCCATTTGCAATGGAAGGTAGTGGAGATAACACCGGTGTCAGATATGAGCAGGTGAATGATGTGGCTTGGTATGGTGGCTGAGCTGAAGGAAGAAGTCATGAGGCTATGGACTATAAGAGAATGTGAAAAGGAGACAGAATGTCCCTGAGAGAGGGGCAGCAGGTGAGGGCTGCATGAGAAGCAGGGAATCCTGCAAAAGGGTGACCCAAGAGATGGGGGGGGAACAGAGGCAGGTCCCTCCCCAGAGAGGTGGGAGAGGTTCCTCCTGATCTCCCCTGTCTTCTCAGTTCCCCATACACAGTAGGAAGGGGGCCCTTGTAACAGAAGGCTTAGCAAAGGTGGAAGGTAGAGGTCTAAATGAAACAAGTGGCTGGAGGAAAGTTGATGGCTGCACAGAAGGCAAGTGCCTTCCTTGCCAGCCTCTTTTCTGCTGGTGCCTCGGAGAAATAGTATTAAGGTCCCCCTGGAAGACAGCCAGTCTGATGGGGATGTGGATGACAGGCAACTTGTACCAGAGATCTTGCAGCAGTCAGCAAGGCTTCCTGGACATATCACAACCTCTTCCACAAAGAAGAGTTGTGGTTGTTGGAGACTCACTTCTGGACAGCCAGTCTGATGGGGATGTGGATGACAGGCAACTTGTACCAGAGATCTTGCAGCAGTCAGCAAGGCTTCCTGGACATATCACAACCTCTTCCACAAAGAAGAGTTGTGGTTGTTGGAGACTCACTTCTGAAGGGAACAGAGGGCCCAATATGCAGGGTTGACCCTCATCACAGGGGGGTCTGCAGCCTTCCTGGAGCCTGAATTAGGGATATTACTAGGGAACTTCCCAACATGGTGTGGTCATCAGACTTTTATCCACTACTGCTCTTTCAGGCCCTGGTTCTGATGAGGGATTTTAGCTCCCCAGCTATTTGCTGGAAGGCCTACTCAGCCAGCCATTCACAGTCCAGGCGGTTCCTCCAATGCATTGATGATAACTCCTTGATGCAAGTGGTGGATGAGCCCACTAGGAGGGGTGTGCTGCTGGACCTGATACTCACTAACAAGGAAGGGCTGGTGTAGGGAATCCTGCTGTGGCATGGGGGTTGAACTGGATGATCTTTTAAGGTACCTTCCAACTCCTAACATTCTGCAATTCTGTGAAACCAGGGCTCTAACAGTCCAGCTAGCTGATATGTCATCACCAAAGTCCCAGAAAAAATAACTGAAATTTTTTTGAGGGAGGGATGCAACTGTTTGCTGCAGATTCAAACCTCTTTTGGAGCAGCCACACTCCTACATCCTGAAGCTTGAAGTCCTAAGTAAGTAAGTCTTAAGTCTTCTATCTACTCTACTCTATGGACTAAGTCTTGACTCTATGGACTACAGTAGTACCTGGAGAGTGCCCTAAGAAAACAGATTGTACATTCACCAGTGCTATCACACCAAAAAGCAAAAGAGGTTCTCAGCAAGAGGCTTCCAAGGCCACTTGTCTTCTTTTTGCATTAGTACTTGGATGAACTAAAGGAGCAAAATCTTCTTGCTAATGAGTTATTCACTTTGGCTGACAGAGACAGAAAGAGGGATTATAAATGTACAAATTCCTGTGGTTTTTCCCTGTTGGATTAAAAACCAGCACAAAGCCACAGCTGTAACAGTACCTATTTATTCTCACTTCCAAAACACTTGCCAAGCTGCTTTCCTTTCCCTCCCATGCAGACGCGTGCCTGTGCCCCAGGAATCAGATGTTTATGGAAGTATTTGCAGGATGTTCCGCATCTCTCTGAAATGATAATCAACATGCCCAGAATCATCTTAATTACTAAGCATTCATCTTATGCCCACAGGCTCTTCCACAGCAGCTCCACACAGCATCTTTGTGAATGAGTCTGCATGTTTTTCCTCCACTGCCAAACACTGCTTATGATCAGGAGCTTGAGGCCTTACATCTGAGCTGTTGGGTTGTCTGGTTATTTTTTCATTTCCAGGCAGGGAGAGAGAAGTTTGTAAAGCAGCAGCAGTACAAAAGCAGATACATGGAGTGTCTCTGGGTGGGACTTGGCTATCTGTACTTTTTTGCAACACTCTCTGCATGCAGGATAGAGACATGAATGATCCCAGTTTCAAACAAACTAGATTAGAGGTTTAAACATGCCTAGTCCATACTCTGGCAATTAACTTCTTCTGTAAAAAAGGGAAAAATCAAGCATCTAGGTACCAAGAAGTGTGAAACCATGAAATTTTGCTTTTTTCTGGGTTGCACCCTGACACATACAGGTGCTCAGCAGATAGCCACTTGCAAAAGAACCGAAGAACTACTTAGTTTGGCTGAGGCAGGTGGAAAACATGCTGCTGAGGTGAGAAAAGAAAGTACTCTCTGAGGTAGCAAAGTGCACCTCCTGTGAGAAACCACTATTCATGGCTCATCAGAACTTTTCTGAGGGATCTTGTGGACTGAGCCTGTGGCATCTGCAAAGACCATGGTCATGCCTTCCCTTTCTATCAGTGCACTTTCTATCAGCACCATAATAAACAGTCCTTTCTATAATCTCTCAGGTGGTTTCACATAGGTACTAAGAACAGGTGGAAGACAGATTCAGGCTCCTTATCATCACTCTAGTTACCACCTGCCTCTGTTATCCTAACAAGGTTTAGATTCTTCACAAAACTGCAGCTGTCTTCATTTCCTTCCCTATGGCATGGCACTAGCCAAACCCATGTGATGAGCCTATTGCAATATTACCCAGACTAGAATCAATTAAGGCCATTGAAGTCATACGTCTCTGGTTTATTGATTTCTTGTGGATCTTGGGGAACCACAGACCCCACAGCCAGGGAACCCCTTTCTATCTCTACTGTGCTTGCCATCAAACTGCAAGAAGTCTCCCTTCATTTAAAATTTTGGTGTCAGATATGCCCTGAAACAGAGATATGATCAAACCAGCACTTTGATCTGGAGCAAGGGGGAAGCTCACAAAACAGAGGTTCACTTCTCCACCCAGGCAGATTTACACACAGAAGGCAAGACTTTTCCTCTCTGTTTGTACAGGAAAATTTTAAATGGCCAGAAACCATTTTGCCAAACCTTCCACATCCCAATTCATTAGCTATTATTCAAGATCCTTTATATATTGACTGTTGGTCACACAGGCAGCTGGCTGTTGGTTGCCATCACAGGTAACTAAGATCCTTCAGTGGCATCTGGGTGCGCAAATATCTGGCCAGGTCTAGCCATTCAAAGTTGGTGCTGGCAGCACCAAGTGTAAAGGACTGTCTCACATCACTAGTGATGCCTCCAGACCTCAGAAGTCTGCCAGCCTCAGCATCACAGTATTTCTATCACACTGTACCCAGGAGCTGTCAGTACTCTAGAAATTTCTCCTTGCAAGCTTTGGAGTGCCATATGAAGGATGATTATTACAAAACAGGGTGGTGAAGGCTTAGATGCTCAAGACATTTTGCAATGCCTATTTCCCAGCTGTGCAGCAGGGCTCTGCTGATTGCCCAGGGGCACGAGAAGAGGCTGTGGCAGAGCACAAAACTCAGCTCATCTCTCAGGATTCTGTGTAGATCAGATCAATAACTACTCTGCTCCCAAGTATTTATTCTGCAGGGAAGAGGATGGGAATAAAACATGCCTTCAAGCCTTGTTAAAAATACATGCCACGAAGACAGCTGTTTTCTAAGGGTAGAAGCATGTCTAGGGAAGATCTCTGGGGAATGCCTCTCTAAGCAAAACAGCCCCCAGGGAAAAGGCTGCTCAGGACTGTCTCTGTAGGTGAATGCTCTGTTAAGTGAGATGCCTCAGGAGAGCAGGTACCCACACAGTGCACTGCCTACCTCTGTCTTTCCCTGAACAGTGCTTCCTGTCCTCAACAAGCCTGTTGTAGTCACAGAAAAGAGTGTGCATGTATGCTAAGGCTTTCTGTTAGTTCATCTTTATTAGAATCACAGAAAGGTTAGAGCTGGAAGGGACATCTAAGGTCATCTGGCTCAATCCTCCTGCTGCAAGCAGGGTCATCTATAGATAGATCAGGCTGCTCTCTAAGTGAATTAGCTGTGCTCAGACTCTGCCCAAGAAGCCTGATTATTCTGGGAACTCAGGTGGAGGTAAGGTACCTTCCAAAATGTATCCAATTTACAATCCACTTCCTCCATGCAGAAGAAAGATTTCCCACCTGTAGCAACTGCTCAAAAACTTGGAAAATGCAATTAATGGTGAGTAGTTTCTATTCTGAAGACTTTTTTATTGCCACAAATAACAATGTTATAGGTCTAAAATACAGATTTATCATAATCTTCAAATTAATCATAGAATCATAGGAATAATAATAGGAATAATGCAGGAAATTAATATTGCTTTATGAATCTTGACCTGAAAACTTGAATGAAAGATGTTGCAACTTTCAGGACTTAAAAATACTCCTCACTATACTTGAAAGCCAAATCTTTTATACTCATAGGTTGCTTAGAGAGGTTGTGGATGCCACATCCCTGGCAGCATTCAAGGCCAGGCTGGACGTGGCCCCAGGCAGCCTGGTCTAGTGGGTGGCATCCCTGCCCATGACAGGGGGGTTGGAGCTAGATGGTCTTTAGGGTTCCTTCCAACCTGAGCCATTCTATGATTTGCTACACATGTTTTCCTCTAAGAGAGTAACTACTGAAATAACTTTTCAGCAGGCTTTGAAAACAGTTGGTCATAACATCACATTTTAAACTAGAAACACCTTTTTATCTTGCTCAGCTACTCATCAGCAACCTCTGCATCAGCTGAGCTCTGCACAGAGCCTTGGCACTGCTTGTGGGCCTGAGCCACTGTTTGCAAACAAGCACAGTCAGCCTCAGCCTTTCCTTATGCTTCTGTTAATATCCAGGTTTGAATGCCACTGTCATTAAACAGGCAGCACAGTGATGGCCAGTTGAACTGTGAAGCCTTTACCACATAGTCATGTTGTAGCTCTTGCAACAGGAAAGGAGAATGAGGGTTTTAGGAGGCCTTGGCATAAGTAAGGCAAAGCACTACTGAAACAGTGACTGAGGGTGCACCTCCTGCACCCTGCTGGGGAAAAGGGGAGTCAGGGGCTGCAGCACCCTGGTAGTACTGCAAGGTTTGGAGATGGAGCAGCTAGGGAGCCATGCAGAGTGCATGGCAGCCATAACGAAGCATCCATGTTCTGCTCAAAACAGATCAGCCCTGCTTTCTGCTGCTGTTGAGACTGCTGGAGGGGAAAATTGAATTTGCCTTTTGCTCATCAAGCCTCAAAGAAAGCCTCAGCTCAGCAGCTGGTCAAAAAGCAACAACCTGCTCATGATGCATGCACTTGGGTATTGGCTCAGCTAAGAGGGATCCTGGGAGCTGCACAGTCTCCTCTCTCAACTGGCTCTGACAGCTTGTGCTGGAGTAGGGGTGCTGTGTCCCCACCACAGAGATATCAGCCTCCCTTGGCAGCTATACCTGTTGCCCTGCTTGTGGTGGTGAAAGCCATACATTTAAATGATGCTGGAGATCCTTGGGATCCATCTTTTGCTAAAACCAGGCTCAAGACCCATGGTGCATGGCAGTACTTCCTTGGCTGACTGCAGATGCCTCCCAGATGTGCCCTGCCTTTGTCCTGTTTTCATCCCACTAGAAAATGTCATGGCACATCCTGACAAAATGCAGCTAAAGATGGGGGCAGACTGCTCTCCTCTCTTCCTTACATTAACCCTTCTGTATTCTGGCTGGTCACCTCAAAGGCAACTCCTGTAACATTTTCTGTCTGGAAGACACTAATGCTGGAGCAGCATTTATGTTCCCATAAAATATTATTTCAGAAAGCATTTTTTCATAAGCTGTGGGACAGATTGGAATCTGACAGGTTCAGCTGTTGCTGGATGAAGGGAAGAGCAGAAGCTACAAGAAATTTTTAGGAGAGCTATATTGAACTCTGTGTAGGATTCCAATTTAGTAGTTACAGCAAGGTGAAATTTGAGCTGATATTCAATTATCCTATTTGCAGTACACTCTAATAACATCTCCATTCACAAAATAGCTTTGCCCTTTATGGTTGATCTATTTGTTTTGCTCTAGAGCAGTTTTCAACATGCAATAGATTTGCCTTCCTTGAATCCTTCTGTGTATAGGAGAGGGATGACACCTTTCCATGCTGTCAACCTTCTATTTTGTGTGAAATCCAGAGAATATATCCTCTTAAGAGTGTGTTATTTCATGTGGTTGTCCCTCTGCAATTTGCTTTGTAGACACTTGGTCAGCTGTGTTTCTTTTCCTGTCTTCTGCACTAGTAGGAGGCAATGTGAGCAGATAGACAACAGAAGGAGAGAAAACACAAAAGACAGGGCTAGGGATGGGCGAGGGCTGAGGAGAGAGACTCATTTTCTGTTTCCACCTGGCCAGGTCCCAGTGACCCATTGCATGTGTGTGACCTGCCTGGTTTTACAGAAATCACGGAATGCAGTCTCACCAGAGAGTGCAACACCTCTGCCACTAAGCCTGGCTTGAACTGGAAATCCTTTGTTCTCTTTGGTTCTGCCTTTGCTCACAGTTAGGCTGTACAGCCAGCACCAAGGCAACTGCAGAGCATCTGCCTGCACATAGTGAGGGATGAGCCCATCACAAGCAGAGGTGCAATGTTCTCACTGTGCTCACTCCTGAAAATTTCATCCCTTCTTGTGGGAAGCACTATAATAATGAGCCTTGCTCTTTACTGATGTTTTCTTAGAACCTCTGCAAGATGAATGCAAAGCACTATTGAATCCCAAGGGTATCATTTTACCCCTGCTTTCTGGTGGCATAATAGCTGAATCACTCTTTACAGTGAGTTCAGCCCTATTTGTCTCCTTTCTCTACTCCCTTCTTTTCAGAAGCTGCAGCACCTCAACCTCCTTCCCTGTCTCCCAGCTCCTACAAGATGTGGTTGCTTCTAGACAGCCTCTTTCTACACCACCATAAAGTTACCAAGCAGCTGGGATAAAAGGTTCCCACCTTCATAAATAATCAATGTGGGCCAAATGGCTTGTGCTTGCTCAACAAAATCATGCACTAGAAACAGAAATGGAGAGACAGACACTAACCTTGCAAGGAGATTAACTACCTAACACCAATAAAGGTGGGAAGGAGATTTGAATAGTGGAGAAGCAAGAGCATAAGAGGAGAAAACCAGGGAGATGAGCACACATCAAACACTTCCCTATGTAGGCACACTTCTATCTGTTTGTAAAGTGTCTGGAGACTGATTTCAATTTTAGCTAATTTGCTCATTACCGTGAATTTATTAGAGCAGTCTGGTACCTGCTAGCACACTCCAGCCCTGGGTGAGACTCAGCCTCTGCTGATCTGCCCAGCTCAGCAGGGTTACAGTGCCCATGCCTCTGACAGATCTGTCCGCAGTTGTTTGCTGATACTGGAGGGATGTAAATGTGCAACCAGCAAGAGAGGGACCCGGGAGCCCAGTGTTAGAGGTCCTGTTGCAGGCACAGGGTGCGCACAGAACACTCACAGCTCCTGTATGAAGGGCAGCTAAGCTAAATGGGCTGTCCTGTGAATTAAATTTTTAGGGCAAGAGTGCCATTATGGGACAGTATGACTTCTAATCACCTCAGTAGATGACACATATTACCCCCATCCTTTGCCTCTGTGGCACCTGTCAAGCACAGAGTCCCCTCACAGTTTGACATGGGTGAATCCCTTCTGATAGGTTCTATAAACAATAACTCAGATATGAGAGAGGAGCTCACTAGCCAGCACAGCAGATTCATTGGTGTCAGTATATCAATGCTGATTTTCACCATGTGAGTGTTGAGAAGACTAGCTCCAGTGCAGGTAAGTCCTCTCTGGGGTAGGGGAACCATGGCAAAAAAGGCCAAAAATCAACTTTTGGGGGCTTTTTTGAAGAGGGGAAAAGCATTTAGCCAGTGCTGGGCCTGACAGCTCGTGGGCAGGCTTCTGAGGCAGCAGGAGCAGAGCCAGCACCTCCAGTAGCAGATCTGAAGGAGGTGTGCCCACTGAGACCACATCCCTCAGCTCCTTGGGAGCTGAACAAACTAGCAAGTGGGTGGGTGTCACCTGGGAGCACCACAGCAAGGACAGAGCTCCCTGGGTGGGCAAACAGAGTGTAGCAGAACAGCCAGGGCACAGCAGCTTGCACGGTAGTTAGCAGGAGAGGGTGCTGACTACCTGCCAACTTGGCCAGAAAGCCATGGTAACCACCTGGCAGAAGACCATGGCATCCCTGAGCTCTGCACCCACCAGCTCTGATGCAGCTTCCTAGATGGAGCTTCTCTGCTTGTGATGGATCTTAAGGAGAAGGTAAGCAGGTTGAGAGCAATCAGGGAATGTGAGAGAGAGATATGCTTGGAGTTACACCCTGCCTCCCAAGACAGAAACCCAGCAGGCAGGCAGTGGCTCTGCTACAGAGAACTCCTTGTCTTCTCTCCAAGCAACTGAATGTAGTGACTTGGAGGACAGGGGGCAATGACAAGAAGTTCCTGCCTGATGCATTAGGCACATCTGCTCAGCAACTACCCCACCTTTCCAGATGCCATTGCTCAACAGGTACAGTGCTCTGCAAGGGGAACTAGACAACAGCGAGTATGATCGGTCTTCCAGCTTGGAGGACTTGTTGAAGTCTAGTTGGACTGTCGCTCACATCAAGACCTCCTCAGTAAAGAATAAAAGATGGGTCATTGTCATAGGTGGCTGGCTTCTGAAGGGAGTGGAAGGCCTAATATGCAGACCTGACCTGCTGAGGGAGCTGCCAAGAGTTGTTGCTGGGCCACTCTCTCGTTTTCGAAAGGTCCTGGAGAACAGGTGAGGTACTTGAGGGCTGGAGGACAGCCAATGTCACTCCAGCCTTCAAAAAGGGAAAGGAGGAGGACCAAGGTATCTACAGGCCAGTCAGCCTCACCACCATCCCTGGAAAGATAGTGGAACAGCTCATTCTGGGCATCACCTCAAAGCATGTGGAGGAAAAGAGGGTTATCAGAAGTAGTCAACGTGGATTCACCAAGGGGGTGTCATGTCTGACTAATATGATAGCCTTCTGTGGTGGCATGACCAGATGGGTAGATGAGGGGAAGGCAGTGGATGTTGCCTACCTTGACTTTAGTCTTTTGACGTGGTCTCCCACATCATCCTCACAGGCAAACTTAGGAAGTGTGGGTTAGATGAATGGACAGTGGGGTGGATTGAAAACTGGCTGAAGGGCAGAGCTCAGAGGGTTGTAATTAATAGCCTGGAGTCCAGTTGGAGATCTCTAATGAGTGGTGATCCCCAGAGGTCAGTGATGTGCAGAAACAAACTTTACAACCCATGAAAGGTTCTAAAGCAGGTATGTTTATTTACAGCGCTGGAGAGTGGGAGAATAGCTTCGCCAAACCACTCTACCCAGACAAGTTACAGACGGTTATTTAATGCACTAATCTCTACATATGCATTACTAGGCTATACATATGCAGTGGATTTCTGGGAAATAGGTGGGATCATTAAAATTGGTTCCAGGAACTCATTATCATGTCTCCTCCTCTTGGTAGATGTGTGCTGCCTCCTGGTGGTCGTGGGCGGTGGGCTTCCAAAGAAGGCATGAAGTCTTCATCACGGTGGCATTTTCAACTTTGTCCAGCTTTACTGAGTTGGCAGCCATCAGGGTCACGAAAACTGGTTCTGCCTGGTAGTCCTGCAGCTGGGTTCCCATTATCTCGTAGTGGGGCCCCTTAGTCCTTATGTCTTATCTTTACAGACCTACTCTATTCCTCCCTGTTTTCTTTACTGTGTATTTTGGGCCAAATGTCCTAACCTACTAACCCTTTCCCAGCTCCATTCTCTTTTACTAACTCATCAGTGCTAGGTCCAGTCCTGTTCAATACATTCATCAATGACCTGGATGAAGGAATAGAGTGTACCCTCAACAAGTCTGCCCATGACACAAAATGGGAGGAGTGGCTGACACACCAGAAGGCTGTGCTGCCATCAGTGAGCCCTGGACAGGCTGAAGAACTGGGGAGAGAAAAACTTTATGAAATTGAACAGGGGCAAGTGTAGGGTAATGCACCTGGGGAAGGAATAACCTCATGAACCAATACAGGCTAGGGGCAGATCTACTGGAAAGCAGATCTGGAAAAAGACTTGGGAGTCCTGGTGGACAAGAGGATGACCATGAGCCAGGGCCAAGAAGGCCAGTAGCATCCTGGGATGCAACAAAAAGACTGCGGAAACAAGTGGAGGGAGGTTCAGGGCAGTTGCAAACCTTTATTTGCAAATGTTACAGCCCCTTCCCAGATGTGGCTAACAAGAGCAGAGAAGGAACTTTGCAGCTGCCCTCTCAGCCTTTGGTCCTAGATCTCATGTGGATTCAGGCACTTGGAGACAGAAGCTGGCTTGCAGCTGTCAGACCCTTACAAACAGACACTCAGTTGTGCCCCTCAATGTATTAAAGTTCTGTGACCTCGTTTCTGTTTCTTTCCATGTATGAATGCTCTGCTCTGTGATCTTAAAAAAATACAAAAATTAAATACACATGAAAAAGACATCATGTGTCTTCATTTCCTCTCCCTTCCGTGCATACCCTGGGATGTCTCCTCTAGTTATTTCCAGTAATCACTTCCCAGACCAGAGAAGTCATTCACAGGCCAGGCTACCCCTTTAAGAGAGGTAAAGTTAACCTCCAGTAGCCCCATGTGTTAACTGATGGCTTCCAGTAGCCCCTGAACAGAAGTGTGGGGCAAAACTGACCTCTAGTAACCCCATGTGTTAACTGTTGACCTGTAGTAACCCCTGAACAGAAATGTTGGGGTAAACATGACCTCTAGTAACCCCATGTGTTAACTGTTGACCTGTAGTAACCCCTGAACAGAAATGTTGGGGTAAACATGACCTCTAGTAACCCCATATGTTAATTGATGACCTGTAGTAAACACTGAAAAAAAAAAAGTTTTGAGACAAACATGACCTCTAGTAACATCATGTGTTAATTGATGACCACCATTAAACACTGAACAGAAATGCTTTGGCAAAGCTGAGGTCATCAAACAATAACTAGGGTTAGCAGAGGTCAACTTCACCCCAGATTGTCACTTAACCTATAGTAACCCCTGTTCAAAGGTTACTAGAGGTCATCAATTAACACATGGGGTCACTAGAGGTCATGTTGGCCCCAACATTTCTGTTCAGGGGTTACTGGAGGTCATCAATTAACACTTGGGATTACTGGAGGTCAACTTTAGCCCAACATTTCATTTGACCTATGATAACCCCTAGTTAGGGGTTATTAGAGGTCATCAATTAACCCATGGGGTTACTTGAGGTCATGTTTACCCCAACCTTTCTCTTCAGGGGTTATTAGAGGTCATCAATTAACACATAGAGGTACTAGAGTTTATGTTTACCCAACCTTTCTTTTCAGGGTTTACTGGAGGTCATCAATTAACACGTGGGGTTACTGGAGGTCAACTTTAGCCCAACCTTTCTGTTCAGGGGTTACTGGAGGTCATCAATTAACACATGGGGTTACTAGAGGTCAGCTGTAGCCCAAAACTTCATTTGACCTATAGTAACCCCCTGCTTGGGGTTATTGGAGGTCATCAATTAACACATGGGATTACTAGAGGTCAACTGTAGCCCAAAACTTCATTTGACCTTTAGTAACCCCTCTTCAGGGATTACTGGAGGTCATCAATTAACACATGGGGGACTAGTGAGGTCATGTTTACCCCAGCCTTTCTATTCAGGGATTATTAGAGGTCATCATTTAACACATGGGGTTACTTGAGGTCATGTTTACCCAACCTTTATGTTCAGGGTTTATTAGAGGTCATCAATTAACACATGGGATTACTAGAGGTCAACTGTAGCCCAAAACTTCATTTGACCTTTAGTAACCCCTCTTCAGGGATTACTGGAGGTCATCAATTAACACATGGGGGACTAGTGATCAACTTTAGCCCAAAACTTCATTTGACCTATAGTAACCCCCTGCTTGGGGTTATTGGAGGTCATCAATTAACACATGGGATTACTAGAGGTCATGTTTACCCAGCCTTTCGGGTCAGGGGTTACTGGAGGTCATCAGTTAACACATGGGGTTACTAGAGGTCAACTGTAGCCCAAAACTTCATTTGACCTATAGTAACACCTCTTCAGGGGTTACTGGAGCTCATCAATTAACACTTGGGGGACTAGAGGTCATGTTTGCCCCAACATTTCTGTTCAGGGGTTACTGGAGGTCACCAGTTAACACATGGGGTTACTAGAGGTCAACTGTAGCCCAAAACTTCATTTGACCTATAGTAACCCCCTGCTTGGGGTTATTGGAGGTCATCAATTAACACATGGGATTACTAGAGGTCATGTTTACCCAGCCTTTCGGGTCAGGGGTTACTGGAGGTCATCAGTTAACACATGGGGTTACTAGAGGTCAACTGTAGCCCAAAACTTCATTTGACCTATAGTAACACCTCTTCAGGGGTTACTGGAGCTCATCAATTAACACTTGGGGGACTAGAGGTCATGTTTGCCCCAACATTTCTGTTCAGGGGTTACTGGAGGTCACCAGTTAACACATGGGGTTACTAGAGGTCATGTTTACCCCAGGCTTTCTATTCAGGGATTATTAGAGGTCATCATTTAACACATGGGGTTACTTGAGGTCATGTTTACCCAACCTTTATGTTCAGGGGTTATTAGAGGTCATCAATTAACTCATGGGGTTACTAGTGGCCATGTTTGCCCCAACATTTCTGTTCAGGGGCTACTGGAGGCCATCAGTTAATACATGGGGCTACTGGAGGTTAACTTTACCTCTCTTAAAGGGGTAGCCTGGCCTGTGAATGACTTCTCTGGTCTGGGAAGTGATTACTGGAAATAACTAGAGGAGACATCCCAGGGTATGCACGGAAGGGAGAGGAAATGAAGACACATGATGTCTTTTTCACGTTTATTTAATTTTTGTATTTTTTTGTATTTTTTTAAGATCACAGAAGAGCAGAGCATTCATACATGGAAAGAAACAGAAACGAGATAACAGAAGTTAAATACATTGAAAAAGAAAAAATAAAAAGCTTTTTTTGTTTGTTTGTTTTTGTTTTTTTCCCTCACTGGGTTTTATTCATTCCTTTCTTGGGCTGTTTTTGTTTTTCTGATTGGTTCTTTACACACACACCTGCACTGTTCAAGTTTTCTTTCACAGAGCTAGTTCCCAAAACAAACCAATGGCAAAAAATAAAGTGGCTGCTTTCTCATTTCATTAAAGAGAAGTTCAGCTCATGTCTACAGTGCTGGGGAAAAATATATATAAAGATATAGATATATATATATATTTATATGTATATAACACTGTTAATGAGGAGAGTTCTAACCACCCCACCATGTAGCAAGAAGAAGGGTCTGGCCTTCATTCTCAAGGTCTAGAGGATGAAACTTGGCTCCAGCTGGGAAAGTTGAAAGATTCTGGCAGGTGATGGTGGCCACTGCAGAGGCAGGTTCCTGCTTTTTTTGCCCTCCTCCCTTGCCTGCATGCACAGTTACACATGTGCTTTCTCCTGCTTTCCTCAGGAGGTCACCACATAGTGGTGTAGGCAGACTGAGCCATTGCTGGGAGCACGTGGAAGAGCAGGTGCCTGGCTATGTGTGTGATGGAGGGTGTGGGACAGGAGGCCTGTATGGCAGCCCTGAGGGCTACTGTAGCGTGTGTGCTGTACAGGTGTCAGGGGTGTGCGTGTGTGCCTGTGCATGCCCAAATGGGGAGCAAAGGTTGTAATTTCAGAGGACAGTCCCACTTGGGAGGTGCTCTCCTCACTGGCTGGCTCCTAGGTGGTCTTGCTCCTCATCTCCATCTGTAGCCCATATGTTATGTACAGAAACAGGCAACAGAGCTACTGTGGTCTCACACTGCAGTGCTGAGGCCCATCACAGCATGGTGTGCATGCCCTGGGTGGGGGGCCAGGTGGCTGGGAATATGAAGCACCGTGAGCACAGGCAGGGAAGGAAGGTCCTCTCTTACCTGGGAACAGCCCTTCTTGGATGCAGTCTCTGCTCGTTTCCCAGCAGTGCTGTCCAAAGAGCCCTGCTGTGCACGCAGCGCTGCCATCTATGCTGCAGTCATATCCTCCTGTCTTACACCACCCCTTCCTCCTCCTCTGACTGAGCATTTCTACCAGGTGGGTAGGGCAGGCTGAGTCACTGTAGCAGCAGCTAACCTGAGCCTGCAACAAATGAAGTACACCTTTGCTTGCCAACTGTCTGGGCTAATTAGGAGAACTGCTTCTCTTTCCAAACTGTGCCTTGGCTGGTCTCCTTGACTCACACACACATCACTCCAAGCCACAGAGATACAGAGGACTGTACCAACATCTCCCCACTCAGCTGACTTCTGCTTTCCTGTTATGGTGAATCAACAAGCAGACACCACATATTGGCCTAATAGGGGTCAATCATCAAGGGGAGAAGAGGGCTGTAGGAGCTGCCCAAACATTGTCCTGCCAAGTTACAAGAAGGAAAAGAGAAAGAGGCTTTAATGGTATCATACAGCTCTTAGTCAGCAGAGTCATGCAGTTACAAACATTCTGGGCATCCCACTGGAAATGAAACCACGCTCAGACTACTGTTGAGAGTCCACGGTCTCCTCACTGGTGAACCTGGGAGTTCTGCACATGGGTGATGGACAGCACTCATCCCTACCTTTTTCCACCTGCATCACATCTTGGAAATTACCATCCAGTTTGTCCATGACTTCCCTGCCTGAGGTTCTGCTCTTTCTATGGGACAGTTTGCTCCCAGCATCCCTAATTCAAGATGTTTTGTGTACTTGAGTCAGAGAAGCAGTAAGATTGTGCACCATCAGAGGGGAGAGAGAGGGAGAGAGAGAGAGGACTGCCCAACCCCCCTAGCATCTCCTCTATAGGACTGTCTTGGTTAGCCATCCTTGGTGTCAATTACTCCATCACATCAAGCACCATGATGATTTAGACTGTGGGGCAGCGTGCTTAGAGGAGAGGAAGCAGACCTGTTAGAGGGGTTGGGAGAAGAAGAGCTGTTTCCTTGTGCACATAGATGCCCTCATCAGGGAGGAGTGAAGTGGTGAAGCACTGCACAAAGACTGAGTTGAAACATCACCTGATGGCAGAACTATGAAGGACTCTGAAGTAGCTCCTCCAACTTCCCAGATCCTCTTCCCCAAATGCTCCTGAACCATCAGGACTTGATGTTGCTCCCCCAGATTCTTTCCAGATGTGCAGCTTCCACTCAGCCTGGAGACAACTTTGTCCATACTGTGAGCTTGGACTATCAAAATGGGGTTGCTCAGACAGGTGGCCTGGGGGCATAGTCTGGATACACCCAGAGCTAAGAAGAGCTGGTGGGGCTTGGGTATACTTTGACCAAAAGTGGGGCGAGCAGCAGTACACAAAAGATCTGCTCAAGTGGTGAACAGTCAATGGCATGAGAAAAGTGTGCAGACAAAGACTAACTCTTGACACAATGCATGTCACCAATGAAAACTTCATGAATGGCCTATTAACATGCACTTGGTGCTAGCATGGGGCAACACAATTTCACTGGTGAAGAAAGCAGGAAAGGGGGTGGAGGGGAGGGCATCACTGAGCAACAACCTGCAAGGTGCAGGGCTGCAAACAAACAGAAATGAACACAACTGCCAAGATACAGGTGTTGGCTGGAAGGTCCCACGCCGCCCTTCCCAGCCTGTCAGAGACAGGCCTCTGCTTCGTTTTCCATCTGACCAGACACACGCTCCAAGCAACATGCTACAGTCATGCATGGAGTTCATGTGGCTTGGGGTGGCTGCATCTCCCCTGTCCAGTTTCTATTAGAAAGGCTTGCCTTCACCCCTCCTCTCAGTCATCTGAAAAAGGGTTAGAAATCTGCTAGCAAGTATGGGGCCATATATTAAATCTAAGTCTTTGTTCCTCTGCTTGGACATTATCAGACAACTCATGTAGCTCTTGTAATATTTACAAACCAGTAGAAGAAATATTTTTTTCTATTTTGTTTGTTTCTTTTTATAACACTAAATGTTAAATCTCCATCAACCAAACACAATTATGTTGACAAGCTCAAGGAACTGGTGTCCATTCCAAACTTCTGTCTCCTCCAGTCCCCAACCAGCTGAGAGGCAGCAGGAAGCGAGTGAAGCTTTTTGGGAGGGATGGGGAAGACAGCAACACAAACGTGGAGTAGAGGGAGAGAGGAGAAACAGCTACAGAGAAGAGGGTCTGAGACATGAGAAAACCCTTTGCAATATCTCTGGCAAAGGGTAGAGGGGAGAGAGAGAATGGGGAAAAGTGTTTGACCTTGCCTGTGTTTCCTATGCACATCTGGGCTCTCCTCTTGACAGATGCTTTGAGTGATCCCCTGCTTAAGTTCAGGAGAAACAGGGGGATGTTCATAGCAGCATCCCACAACATATGTGGTAGCTTGCAGGATTAGCTTTTCAAAGTAAACCAAGCTCCAGCCTACCCATGACTCCCCCTGCCCTGCTAGGAACAGTCATTGCCAGGACTGCGGCTCCCAGCACAGGCATACTTTGTGTTTGTGGCCTTTCTCAGACAGGTCTGCAAATAAGTGGATTTAACCCTGTTTCTCAGCCATGCAACAGAGGCACAGGTCTACTCAGGTTTTGTGGGCAAGACCAAATCCCAGCACCAGGGCTGTGGCTGTTTCCTCTATCTGTCTTGGTTTTAGTAATGTATTTCCCTTTTAACTATAAGCCTCTGTGCCTTGCCATCTAAAAAAATATAATCCCCTCAAAACTCCTTCAAACCAAAAAAGATGTGAAACAATGAGGTGCTGGGACTTCTGACCACCACAACTCCATGGGGTTTTGATGTGTGTGTGAAGCCAGTACCTCAGATGACCCCACAGCAACAAAAACATGCAGAGGACAAACATGGGACAGACCTTACAATAGCAACCAGGTGGACATCAAAGAGAAGCTCTAACTTAAAGAAAATGGTGGGCATGATCCAGCCCTTAGGAACAGACTGTCAGAGCAAGTCACTGCTGGCTGCTCACCTTCTTACAACAATCCTGTGACAATAACTCCATGTGTCTGGACACCCTCAATAATAAGCAATGCCAGCAATGCTGTGTTTTCCCTCGTGCCAATGTACTGGAGAGGATGAGCTCCTAGTCCTGGCTTCTGGGACCAGCATCAGTTCATGGCTGTACTAGGGCATGAGGAGCCCTGTTCCAGCAGAAAATCTGGAGTTGTTACCAAGACACCAAAAGACATTACCCCCACTGAGAGGTGGGCACAAGGACTGGGGTGTCTGAATTCTCTGAAGGATATAGGGCATTTTTTTCCTGGGCTGGAGCACACCAGTCTCCAAAGGGCATGCATTAACAACTGCCCCATCCTGGAAGGGAGGAGTCATCCCTGGATGCCTTGGGCAGATTTCAAGTACAGTTGCACAGCAACTTCTTGCACCAAGGCACAACTTCTGCCCAATTTCTTGCACCAAGGCACAAACATCCCCTGGTATGGCTCTGGGTCCTGGAGGAGCAGAGGGACAATAATATACCACCATTCAAATCCACAGCATATCTGCAATCAACTAAACTTCACCTTCTCTTTAAAGTGTCTCTCTTCAATACTTCCTCACACACTCTGGCTGCCTATGAGGAGCCCTTGACTGTATGCTTAACTGCCTGCCTGCTGCTGCTGCCTGAAGGATTTGAGCTCGCCAAAGAGGAGGCAGGCACCGGCAGTGCTGCAGTGCAAAGTGAAAGTGTCACACTGAGGCCTTGGTGGAGTGTGCCCCAGCCATGAAAAGATGGGGCTCACAGACAGCAATTCTTCCTTTCCTTCCTAGCAGGTGGACAGCTTCTCCTGCACGCCACAGGGTTGCAAGCCCAAGCTGTTTCCCCCTTGCCTTCAAGAGTGTATGAGTATGGCTGTCAAACATGCTACTGTTTCAGTTCACATGGCAAAGACAGAAAAGCAAGCTCGCCGGTGCTTGAAAGCTCAGTAGTGCCAAGCACCTGTAAAACACTGTACTGTCATAGGATGGTCACTGAACTTGTGTAGGCTAACTCAAGTTCCTCCCTGCACATCCCTCCCTCAAAAAACCCCAAACAGTGGCTACCTAATAAACCCTATGTTTTATCATCTTTGCTGCTGTGGATGCCAGGGCTTGTGACGGGCCAGGAAACACAGGAGTCTAGTCCCTGCTGCCCCCACCTGCACACATGCACTGGCAGCCACTAGAGAGTAGGACCGTTGACTTCCCCCCTCCCACTGCTCACTTTGGCTCCTGCAGCAGACCTGTAGCTGCTGTGGCAATTTCCAGCCACTGCATAGCATTTTCTTAACCCTGTTTCTCCACAATCTGTTCTCTCCCCCTCCTTCTCCTCACTCAGGAGCCACTGGAGCATCTGTTGGCATTTCTGCATGAGATTCTACCACGAGAAAGGTGATGGCAAGTGATAGCCCTCTCCAGCAAGATGAGCACTCTTCAGATGAGAAAGGAGAAGAGCAAGGGGAATTGTGCTGCCTAATTCTTCACTGCACCACTTTAAGATCCTCTTTTATAAGCCCAGTATTTGGGACCTGCCATTTGTTTTTCTTCTTACATTCATAGGTCCTGGGTACTTTCTGGCTCAATTTATTTCATATGTGGAGTTCGCAAAGTAAGCTTTGTAGTAGCAGTGGTGTACAATGCACGCACACACACATCCTTGCTCTTACATAGCATACGTTTCCTTTTGTAACAGGGAGGACAGTAAGAACAACAACAAAGGCTCTATTTGCATGACTACCAAATGGTTAGGAATGCCCAGATTGTGGTTCTCACCTTGAGGCATTGTTCCTACGCACACACTGTATCTAGAGGAATGGCTGCTTGGTGATGTCCAAGGTCTCCTCACCCACATCCCACCAGCCTAGCCTTCCCTACCCAGGAGTGGGTAGCTGCACTCTGCACTCTCTAGTGCTGCAGGCCAGTCCTGGTTTCTTCTGCTTATTTGGACAAATGCACACCCTATGTGTGTGTACAAGCACTCATGCGTAGTAGGGGCTGCTATGCTGGTACTTGAAGGCTGAGAGCAAGACAGGTTGCAGGTGGGAGAGAAAAAAGGCTGAACAAGGGTGCAGACTGACTCTTGCAAGCAAGGTGGCAAGGAGTCAAAAAGCCAGCAAGTACACTGGAGAGGGGACATCATGGGAACCTGTGTGAACTGTACCTCTCCTCATCCCTCTTCTCTGCCTGAGCAATCTCTCAGCATCTTGTCTCACACTTACAAGGCAGGACATTATCTACAGCAGGATGAGCATATGTACACATGGACTGTTCCTTTTGCATGCTTACAGAGAGCAAGAGAGGAGAAAAAGAGAGATGGCAGAGCGAGAGCCACACACACATGCATGCACGCACGCACACAGGCATACACGGAGACAGAGAAAGACATCTGGTCAAATTGAGGGAGGAGAGGAAGAGGAGTAAAAAAACCCAAAGAATGAAAAGTATGTTTTAGTAGAGTTGACACTGCTTTAGTTCAGGCCAGCGAGTGTGATGGTGCTTGAAGGAAGGGACAGGGAAGAAGGTGTGTTTAGCAAGGACTGGGTGAACAGGAGTGCAGGGTGAAGAGACGAAGGGGATCTTCATAGGACACCAGTGTGCAGAGAGCTTCAGATGACTTGCTCTGGTTTGTGGCTTTTTTTTTAAATCTTCTTTTTCTTTTTTTTTTTTTCCAAAAGTATGAAATGGCTGAGCATCAGCTCACAAAAATGACCCAGGGCATCCAAAAAGTTAAGTGGCTATAGACACCGAAGCAAAGAACTCTTTCTGCAAAAGATAGAAAGGAGGAAGGAAGGAAGGAAGGTGAGGGAGTATGGAAAAGAGGAAGGAGGAGAGAAAAGAAAAGGGATCTTCTGTTCGATTGGCTTTGCGGGTTTCCTTGGATTGTTTATACTGCAGCATCCTCCGGTGACAGGATCCTTGCTGGTGCCCATTCTCTCCCTCGCTTTGTGTTGCCTCCTAGATAGTTGGTGACTTGACAGCCAGCTTGTCAGGTTTCAGATTAAATGTTGCTGAGTCTTCTTTGCTGTAATTTTTCCTCTCCCCCCTCTTCACTCCTGAACACACAGAAGTCGTGAAAGAAACAGTCCTCTCTCTCTCCCCTCTCCTCTCTTTTTTTTCTCTCTCCCCTCTTCGCTCTGTCTCCTGTATAACGCGTTTTGTTTCGTGTGTTGTTGTTGTCGTCGTGTTGTTGTTTGTTTGTTTTTTTAATTATTATTATTATTATTATTAATTTTAATTCTGATTTGTATTAACATTTGCTGAGTAGGCAGAGCAGGGACGCTGCCAGCAGCCACAGTGGGACGGCCAAACTCATGGAGCCGTTGTCTACTCTCCCTGTGCCAGGTCCTGCAGGGTGCGAGAAAGGAGAGAAAAAAGGATAACGTTACACACTGGGTGAGACAGGGAGTAACACAGGAACACGACGCTTTGCTCCCAAGCTGCTCCTGCCGCAAGGGGCTAGGGCTGCAGGGCACAGCTGCCTTCCCACTTAGGTGAGCCTCTGTCCAGCCCCACTGCAGTCTCTACCAACCAGCTCCTCAGCATCCTCTCCTCATGTGCTATGCTCTAACAGCATGTGGCTCACCCTAAGCAACACCCAGGCTAGAGAAACAGGGCCTGGAGGAAGTGGAAAGGCTCAGCCCTGGCCCATCCCATGCCATATCTCTAGGTGAGTGCCACCTGGTGCAGGGGCATGGCTTACACCTTTGCACAGTGCACCCCCAGCTACCAGCCCCGCATCTCCTTGCGCTGCCACCTTCCCAGCAGTGCCCCTGGGACATCAGAGCTCCTTGTAATTCTGTGCAGTGGCCAGTGTTTGTCTGCAGCCAGACACTGGCTCTGCAGGGGCTGATTGATCGCAGCAGGTCCAATCAATAAAACAGGGGCCCAATGAGCGGCTGCCTCCCCTCTCAGAGGCTGTGCCACAATTATTTACTTCTTAATCAGGGTGGAGAAAGGCTTCACTGTTGTGTGTATGTCCCTGTGGCACGACACCTATGAGGTGAGGGTGTAGGGCGTGCTAGGGAGGTTGGTTTTTCCTAAGGGTGTTGCATTGGCTGGGGTCTGTCAGAGGGGGCAGGGAGGAGCGCTCTGCTGCAGCAACAAATAATGCAGCCTCGCTGAAGGAATATTAAAAGCTAACACTCCTCACATCTTCTCATTTATCCTCTCATTTAAGGGTTCCCTTTTCTGAACGGCTTTAAAGGCACTAATGGTGTTTTAAATTCACCCTGCAATACCAAGCCTTGGCAGCCTTTTCTTTATAAGGGGGCAGAGTACACAGCTACAGTTCTGTAAAAGCATGCTCATCATATATCTGTATACATACGTGTATGCACATACGTACATTTACATGTACACACGCATAAACATGTAGACATATATGTATAGGTACACATATACGCGTAGGCAAATTATGTGTACACACATATAAACATATACGTGTATGTATATGCAGTGTTATACACAGAAGGGCTGCAGGAAAATGCTGAAATGTGGACACGGAGATGAGTATGTATGTTGGGATTGATTCTGCTGTGAAAGAAAGCAGACATCCTTACTACCAAGAAGAGCTACTTATGATGGTAGGGGGAAGCAAAAAAAACCCACCAAACCTGAGACCCTGTTCAGAAGAGCCCCATGGGACCAAAGTGCAATTGCCTCCTTCACAACCTGCAGAGTAGTGAGGTGAAGAGCCCCTCCTTGCTGGATGCAGCATGGGTGCCACAGGCTTGTTTGGCAGCACAGTCGCTGGAGGTGATCACAAAAACACAGCAAATCCAAGGACATTCCCAGAGCCCCTGAAATTCTGCAGTGTTTTAAGTTGTGTGATTTTTGACTAAGGTGGCCCATCACTTACTAGATCAGTTGTTTGTGCCCCAATTCTATTCTTTCATTATTAAATAAGTATGTGCTGAATTGTGTGGAAAATTTATATCCATCTATGCCTTCATTTTTCAGTTACTCCCTGCTTTTCTTTTGTGGCTTGCCACACAAATCCTACAACACTGGTTTTTCACTCCTTGTTTGGGTGACAAGAACTTATTTCCCTCTTTGAGCTCAGGAAGTTGAAGTTCAGCTACTACACTTACCTGTCCTATATTTCAGAGAAAGCATCCTTCATGGTCAAATAAGCTGGGGTGGAGGCTATTTGGGACCATTTGCATCCCATACTGGCATCAACCTATCACCACCATGCCACTAAACCACGTCCCCAAGTACCACATCTACATGTTCTTCGAACACCTCCAGTGACACAGACACCACCACTGCTTTGGACAGCCTGTTCCAATGCCTAATACCCAGTCTAAACCTCCACTGGTGCAACTTGAGGCCATTTCCTCTTGTCCTGTTGTGATGGTTTGGACCTGGCTCCCTGCCAAATGCCCAAACTCACAGTGAAATCCTTCCCCCCCTTTCCCTCTCAGAGTTTTTTTTTAAAAAAAAAAACTATGAGAGAAACTAAAGAGCCCGAAACAACCCAAACTATACCAAAAGTATTTATATTTACATATATAGCAGTTATATACAATTAAAATACTATGTACACCGTAGAGGGAACCCCGCAAGGGAAAGGGAAAAGGGAAGGAAAAACGGAAAAAAGGGGGAAAAGGGAAACTAAAACAGGTACGTACACTCGAAACCCAGGACAGAACTAATAAGAACAGAATCTTAAAACTCTCCTCAAGATAGCAGAGTCGCACTGACCGACGCCAGCCACAGCTGCCTCTCAAGGCCTACAAGGCTTCACTCCTCCCCACGGGTGAGACCGATAGCACAGAACCTCCGCCTTCAGATCCACCGGAAGGGAAAAGAGAACAAGGGCCTCTCCCCTTCTGTATTTATACCCCCAGTTACGTAAAATCGTACGGAATACTGGGTAAACATGATCACGTCCCTGTTTACAAACTGGTTACCAGGAAAAGCCTGGGTCAAACCATTACACCTGTCACTGGTAACCTATCTTGCTGCAGCCTCCTTTCAGGTAGCTGTAGAGAGATAAGGTCTCGACCAGCACCCCCAGGTCCTTTTTCGCCGGGCAGCTTTGCAGCCACTCTGCCCCAAGCCCGTACCGTTGCACGCGGATTGTCGTGACCTCCGCGGGTCAGTGCGCACGCACTGCTGCGGACCGCGGGGAGGGCGGACGCGAGCGCTGAGGCAGCCACGCGCCCATTGCCTGTCCCGCACTAGAGTCCCCCGCACGGTCCCTAGGCGGCCGCGTGCTTGCAGAAGGTGCGTGCACGGGTAAGCACGACGGCCGCCCCCGGACACCTGCAATGACCACCGCTCCCACCCCACGCCCGAGCACATCGACGCGGGGCCCCGTCCCCGTCCCCGTTAATGCCGCGGTCTCCACCGCCCTCTGGCGGCCGCCGCTGCCCCGCCGAGCCGCCCCCGCCGGCTGGTGCCGCAGCTCGCGAGCATCCCTGTGAGCATCCCGGGGAGAGCCCCTGAACATGCCTGTGCGGCCGCCCCCCTGGCACAGTCTGGCGTTATCGCACCCGTCCCTCAGCTCAGAGCTCAGCCGAAGTCCATGGTCCCGGGTGCTAGAAGCCAGGAAGCGACCCCTGTCGATGGGCACGGCGCGCAGGGTAGCGGGGGAGTGGGATGATTTCTTTGCGGTTTCTCCCGTTCGTAACCATGAGGCTGTGCTCTGGGAATCTGCGCTGCAGCGAGCTAATCTCCCGGGATAATCGTTCCCCTGCAATTTGGCAGCCCTGCGAAGTTCGTGACCACGCGACAGCTTTGAAGAGGGTTTTCTTCCACTGCAGCCAAGGAAGAAAATTGGGTTTCTGATGGTGATGAGTTGATATGAATATCTGGCAGTATTTCACAAATAAACCCTTCAGGGACCCCAGACCCCAAACTGCTGACAGAGTCAGATCACATTAATCAAATCAAGAAGGAACAGAGTAAAAATTGGCAAGGGCAGAACAATTGCACTTCCATTCCTTGCTCCAAGTAGTGAGACTTCTAGATACCAGGTGGGATGCAGGAAGACCCCTGCTACAGTGCCTAACCCTGCTACAACAGCCTCATGGGACACCGTGCCCCGTGTTGCTTGAGGGTGCCATGTATTCAGCCTGGGTGATCTGTGATCTGTGTTGGCCCCACGGCCTTGGCCAAGATTTATAGAGCTGTAGTTCTCTCTGGGCTGAAGGGGACCATGTGCAGCCCCCATCCCTTCCCCTCTCCACACGGCTGGGGAACCTTAGCTGCACCCTTAAATTTAACCATAGGAAAACCAGACCTATGTCACCTGCCCACCTACATCTAATGACCTCATGTACCACTCACAGAGTGACTCGAGGGGTCTTATCCTGATCTTTCTGGGAGAACATCTCTGTACTTTTGAGTGGAGATGTGGAAGGGGCAGCAAGGCCCTTCAGCATGGGGCTTCAGTGATATCACCTGGTGCCTCATCCTCCCACGGGCAAACCCTTCCACACAGCATGAAGCTGAAATTTTGCTGTGTGCTCTCATGTGGAGATTGTGCTGCTTAGGTGGTGCTGCAAGAGCTTCATCAGCCAGTGGCGTCCACAACTGCTAAGGTTGCCTGACCTTCCCCTGTACAAGGCCCTGTTTACATAGCACTTTACAGGCATCAAAAGGGCAAGAGGAATGATCCCATGCTGTGTGTTTGCCTTGGGCTGATTTTATCTTCTCTAAGTAGAAGAGCAGCAGCCAAAATACTTCTGCTGTGTCTGACAGCAGGGCTTGTGGAGGAAAAAAAAAATGTTTATTTTAGTCATCAGAAAAAGAGAGCCAGTGACTGTCCCTCAGAACATTTTTCTGCTCTGATATTCTAGTTCAGAGCCTTGCAACAATGCAGAGATTTGGTCTTTCAGAAAAAAGTAAACAGCTACACAAAACTATCTGCCTTCAATGCCCTTCAGGAGGAGTCCCCACAGACTTCATACATCTCAAATCACTCTCCTGGGACCACCTCGGTGGATCTACGCTTGGTCCCTCACAGGTCTGAGGTCCCTCCATATAAGTGGCACAGCACAGCTGGGCTTGCTACACTTGGTCATCCCCAGAGGGCTGCAAGCCCAGCTAGCAGGACATGGGCATGCGCACTAGTTTGTATGGTGTGGTATAGCTGTTATGGGGGTGGGTGGGTGTGGGGGTGCATGATGACTCATGAACAGCTCCTACTCCTATGAAGGGTGTAGGAAAAGAAACGGCAAGAAGAGTGGTGGGGCTTGGGTGAGATGGCAGAAGGAGAAGGGAAAAGCAGGGCATTCCTTACGTTCACAGCAAACCACAGCAAGACTGTAAAGCCAAGAACTGCTCTCTTCCTCAAAAACAGCCTGCCTCCAAGCACATTCCACAGGAAAAGACCAACTTTACTGGGTCAGTCCAAGGGTCTTCAGTCCAGTTCCCTGGACGTGGTAGGTAGGGGCCAGCTGGGAGCACATGGCCAGCATGGCATCATACTGGTCTGACTCAGGTGGTTCAGAGTCATCCTGAGGCAGGAGAAGCACTCCTTGACAGATTCATTTTTTTCTCCCATGAACTTGTCCAGTCACTTCTGGACTGCCTGAAGACTTCCACGTCCAAAACCTCCCTCAGCTTGTAAGGAGCACAGGGGCAATCAGCTGCCAGCAGTGATATCATGGCCACACATTAAATTTGGGTGTTATGTTCTCCTGTGATTTTAGGACCTTGACATTAACAGAAAGCCTGGCACACTGCCCATTACTAATTGCAACCTGAACTGTCTAGATTAAAACCGCTTCAGCCACTCCTTGCTCTGCAGTCTCCTCTGCTGACTACAGGAGAAACAGGCTATGGAAATGGCTCAGTGTGGGAAGAATCAGCTGGAGTATGTTCAGATCTCCCTATGAAAGACAGAGATGAGCTTTTTGTCAAGGAAACTGTTGCAAAGGAAGCTGTTCAATGTCAAGAGAGCACCCAAATGCTCAAGCCCTGAATCACAGAACTGCAAGTCTCCCCACCAAACCTGAGGCACAGCTATTTAATGAGCCCTCAGTGGATGCTACCCAGGCAGCTGAAAGGAGCACTGTTTAGTTGTGAGAGGACTTGGTATGATGCTCCCCAAGGCTCAAGCAACTGTGCATCCTCCATGGCTCAACCTCCATGAGACAAGGCTAGCTGCAGAAATCACTGAAAGGGGAGTAGACTTCTGAGGTCTTATCTTTTTGGCATGAATATAAAGGCCCTTTCCCCCCCTGCTTTCAAGCCTTGAATTTGTAGTGCTAAAAGCCACTGTAACACATAGCCCTGGTAGCAATGGCCAAGGCAGAAGGCTGCTTGGTTGCCCTGTGCATGCCCTGCCTCATGGCTGGTGTTGACCCCTCCAAGTCTATAGCACCTATTTGGAGTTGGGGGCTGCATGTGGAGGTTACAAATAAGGGAGGAAGATGCTAACAGGTCAGAAACATAGGAAAGGCTGCTGTGATGAAGGATATAAGAAGAGAGTAATATGGACTGAAGCCATATAATGAGCCTTATACCTACACTAACGCAAGGCTACAGCATAGAAAAAGACATCAGGGAAGGTCTTCAATTGGAATGACAATATGGTCATGCTCAGCTCAGCACAATGAAGAGGCCAAGGAAAAGGAGATGTCAGCCAAGGTGAGGATGGGGAAATATAGGAGCTGATGTGAGCATGCAATTTGGATAGGTAACAAGAATAGGTTCTGGGAGAAAGAGAGATGAAAAGAGAAAACTGCACCCTGATCAAGCATAGAGAAGCAGGGATGGTAGGAGAGAGGCAGGTTATGGAGAATGATGGTGTTCAAGGGAATAAGGAGTTAGTAGCAGGAATGCAAAAGCATGGAGTCAGTACCATCCTGCGTCTGAACTAGAGGAGAAAAAGTGGAGATTTCTACAGAGCTGTTTAAGCATGGACGTGGTGCCAGGTGGAGATCAAATGTCAACAACTCCCATTTTTCCCGCGAGGTGGCAGCCGAAGGCAACCCTAAAGGCCGGGCGCTGGCCCCGCCTGCCTCTCGATCCAGGGCAGGCCTGGGGCTGCCAGCAGCACTGCCCGGCACAGACACCCAGGGTTAGTGGCTACGAACACCTGCGGGGCCATGCTAAGGAGAGAGTGACAACTCTGCATGCTTCAAGCCACTTCTGGCTGAGACAGGCCATTATAGCCATGTTTTCGTGGCACAGAGTCAGATCCCCAGCGGTTTGCATCTCTCCACAGCTACCATGCAGCAGTAGCCTTGGCAAAACGTCTTTAGGGGGCAGGTCTGATCTAGTCATCCACAGCAAAAGCAAAATACCCACACACTGCAATAGCAAGAAGTAGAGGTTGCTGGGAGTGGCGGTGAAGTTTCTAGCCTGTTCTACATCCTCTACACAGATATTCCCCCTCCTCCCTCCCTCCAGCTCTCTTTTGCAACACAGACAGCACCCCCGAAGGGGTCTGAAGAGAGGGTGATAGAGGCTGTGCAATGTCATGTAACTCTTGGTGAACACGTAGACTAGGTCAGACTTATAAGCAAACCCACAAATCCACTTGGTTCTATGGAAGCATGCCTCCAAATGCTGTGAGCAACATGATCACCACCAGCAGAAGTGGTACCTGTCCCTCTCAAGATTCCCAACACAGACCTTTAAAAAGGGTCGTTTCAGATGCAAGCAGAAAGTATGTCTTTCTGTTTCAAACCCAGAGGGAAAAAAAATCACAGAATAATTAAGGTTGGAAGAGACCTCTAAGATCACCAAGTCCAACTATTAACCTGTCACCAACATGCCACTTAACCATGTCCCTAAGTACCATGTCTATACATTTTTTAAACATCTCCAGCGATGGTGACTCCACCTCACTGATAACCCCGGAGAAGAAACTGACCCCTATCTAGCTCAAACCTCCATTCAGGTAGTTGTAGAGAGAAATAAGGTCTCCCCTGAGCCTCCTCTTCCTCAGACTAAACAGCCACTCCTCATAAGACTTATTCTCCAGACCCCTCACCAGCCTCATTGTCCTTCTCTGGACATTCTCCAATGCTTCAATGTCTTTCTTGTAGTGAGAGGCCCAAAACTGAACACAGTATTTGAAGTGTTGCCTCACTAGCGCTGCACTTCTCTGGTCCTATTGGCCACACCATTTCTGACACAGGCCAGGTTGCTGCTGGCCTGCTTGGCCACCTGGGCACATTGCTGGCTCAGGTTCAGATGGCTGTTGACCAGCACCCCCAAGTCCTTCTCTGTCAGACAACATTCCAGCCACTCTTCCCCAAGCCTGTAGTGTTGCATGGGGTTGTTGTGACCAAAGCGTGGGACTTGGCACTTGGTCTTGTTGAAACTCAGCCCACCGATCCAGCTTATCCAGGTCCCTCTGCAAAGCCTTCCTACCCTCAAGGAGATCAACACTTCCTCCTAAGTTGGTGTCAAAACTTACTCAATACCCTCATCCAGATCATTGATAAAGATATTGAACAGATTTGGCCCCAGTACCATGCCCTGAGGAACACCACTTGCGACCAGCTGCCAACTGGATTGAACCCCATTCAACACTCCTCCCTGGGCTTAGCAATCTGGCCACTTCCTCACCCAGCAAAGAGTAAATCTGTCTAAACCATGACCTGCCAGCTTCTCCAGGAGAATGTGATGGGAGACAGTGCCAAAGGCTTTGTTAAAATCTGAGTAGATAACATCCACAGTCTTTCACTCGTCCACTAGGTGGGTCACCTTGCCACAGAAATACATCAAGTAGTCTACACATTTCCTACCCATATTCGACAATATAGAATATCCTGCTGGGTCCTGGGTCCCATCATCTGAGGAAACCAAAATGGAGATAGGAAGGTAACAGGTACCAGTTTTTCAGTTATTTACATTAACAAGGCTCCAAGGCTTGATATATCTCTAATGCTGATGGAGGAGAACCCACAGTTTCAAAGGGTATCAGAGAGCTACAGGCTCCTTGTTTCCTTTGAGGAATTTGTCCTTGGAATCCTGTCAAAGAATGTACAGTAAAACCTGCTGTAAGAGGAGAAACACCCTCCATTAGTTCATAAATGGAAGTGAGGCCAGAAGGAGGCACAGGACAGGCTAGGAGGATTTGTCTGTAATGGGAAGGAAGCAGCGATGGCAAACCAAGGAGGGTTGACCTGCTATTTTTCCAAGCACTCTCCACCCTGAGTGGCTCTGGGCTCTGTGCTATTGACTCTACTTACAATGAAGACTTGAGTCCTGCTTCTTGAGTGAAGAAGAGGACCAAAAATGAGGGAGGAGTGAAAAAAAACCCCAAACAAACAACAAACAACTAAAGGAGAAGGTGCAAGGCAAAGGGTATGTGCACCATCCATGTCTCTCTCTGTCAGCTCACTCCCTGGGGCCTGGAGGGGTCTTAGGTTTTACACTTGCCAGCTCCTCTGCAGGAAGTAATTTTTCAAGTCTGTTGACTCTCTTGCCAGGGCTTCAGAAGATGAAATCTTTATTATCATGAAGGCTTAAAAGGGAGGAATACTGTTAATTCCATTTTCAAGGTCATACTTTGAAAGTTATTAATTTCTTTCTTCCAGGGCTTTGCACTCTACTCTGAGGCTTTAGGGATTAGCAGCTTCTACTTACTAGGGTTCATTTGGGGCTTTTTTCTTGCTACTTTCCTGTGTGTCCCCCCTCCCATTTGAGAAGAAGACATGATTCTTTCACTCCCTGTTCTTAAGATTGAGACTAGTTTGTTCATTACCTGCTTGTACCCCCTTCTCACAAGCATTTCTGCTCCTGTAATTAAAACCTGACTGTGACTGCAGTGGCAATAGGCTGGCTTTTCTGGAGGTGGAAGTACCACTGTGTAAACTAGGGAGGATGCCCTCCAGCAATTCTCCAAGAAGATTAAGGAAATGTCTCTGGTGTCTATCAATCTTAGCACACGGTTTAATGTATTTCAGAATTTGCTCATGCTTTTTTAGTACTGAACAGTTCTTCCCCATGTTTTGGAGCTCATTCACAGTGTACTAAGTACTCATCTATCATACCTCATGTCTTAGTGAAGATTCATTCTGTAATGCAGTGCACTCATCCTTTCCTGAGGTCTAAAGAATATCCCTGAAACTGTTATTTCTCAGTTTTTTTCTGAGAAGATTGTGGTATTCAAGAGCTGGCTGCTTACACCATTTAGCCTGGAGCTGGTTTACAGTACCTAGTCTAGAATTGAACTGACCAGTTATCCTGACCAGTGAGGGTGGTGGTGGCTAGAAGACCACCTAGGTTGCAAGGTTACACAGATCTTTCATCGCCAGGTATGTCCTGTAGATATCAAAAAGTTCAAACATTTTCTTACAGCTGAAAAATAGTTCTTCCATCTCTTCCACTCCCCTAGCAGCCACAGAAGAATATTTTAAAAAAAAAGCTTGGCAAACTACTGAGACAAAATCAGTTACTTAAAACTGCTTTGACTTCAAGCCATTCATTGAAGACTCTCATCCTACAAGGAAAACACCCAAAAATACATAGTGCAGACTTCTAGAGGGTCCATCACAGGGAAGATCTGAGCCTTTTCTGCTTTTCACTTTCCTAGGATACAGCAATCCCTTCCCTGCTCCCTTCTCAAGCACATGTGTATGGCACAGCAGACCAAAAGTGGCATCAACACACAGTCTGGTATCTCAATAGGGAACAAACAGCATAGTCCCCCTCGCCCAGAGCACATACAGCCCTAGGAAGCAAGTTTGCTAATCAGACGCTCTGGAACCTCTTGAAAAATTAATACTTTCATCAGCTTTATGCCTGTCTGTTTACCTTCTTCATTCCTACTATGGTTTTCCACAAGCTTTACTGTATATTTGGCATGAGAAAAATTTGAGTGTCTGTGAGCAGAAATTAAGAGGGAGGGACACACTGAGGGTGACTGGAAAAGAGACTGTAGCAGAAGGAGAACTAAATTGGGCTGGAGTCTGACCAGCATGCTTGAGGTTGCTCTGGTACTGAAATCCAGTCATATTGCTACCTCTGTCTTTCCTATCCTTCTTCTCTAGTACCTGCAGCACAGTTCTCCCTCTGTTTGTCCTTGAGATCTTTGTAGGGTCACCACTCCTCTCTAAAGATTCCCTCGCAGTGAGCTTAGCAAAAACCAACCCTTGTCCCCATCCCTTCTTCCAGCTCAGGAGTGGAACAAGTTAGCAGGAGGTTTCAGCTAGCCTTCATCAAGGGCTGCTTGTGAAGAACAAGAAGTATGGGAGCCCTGTCATGGAAACACTATAAATAACTCCGTGCACTCTTCTCAGCATTTCAGTGAAATAGAGATTTCATAGCACCCCAGGCTGGTGTGTCTCTAAAGTGTGTGGCTTAAGCAAATATTACTTTTTGTCACCTGTAGTTCTCATCCAAGTATGGATGTGTGTGTAATTCCAGAGGGAGACTCCTCGTCACCTTAATGGCCTAACAGTGCAAGCATGGCTTAAATGCCTGACCTAGTCATGGGGGATGCCAGAGCACAAAGCCATAGTGGCTTCCCACAGCCCATTCCTAGACCACTAATTAGAAAGGTAAAGTTAACTCCAGCTCTCAGAGGCAGCTGAGCTGGCCTTCAGCTGCTTGACTTGAGGCAATGGAAAAGATGCCTTCAGCTACTTCATTTCCTCCTTTAGATGTTCCAAGGTGCCTGGAAATAGCTCAGTGACTGTCAGATGTGCACGGAGCACATGCATATGGTGCACAAGGTGACCTAGCAGAGGAGCAGACTTGTCCATCAGCAAGAATGCATACCTGTAACACCTACCATAGAGGCTGCCTGGCCAGACCTCACCGAAGACACGCTGTTTATAGCACATCCTTCTCCATTGCTGACCCCTTGCTCCTGTCCATGCACACATTGCCCAGACAGCAGAGGGACATGCAGGCTTTGGAGAAGAAGGTCCAAGTGAATTTCTCCTTTGCTCACCTTGCCAATAGGCCTCTCCCTTTTGCAGGGGAGCTTGCTGACAGACCTGCTTGCCCACAGGAAGGAAGACCTGCCAGGATAACTCTGCTTTTTTCTGCAAGCCTGGTTTCTTTGGAATCACTGGGTTTTTTTCTTTTCCCTGTGCACCCTATCCCTCCCAAATCCTGCACCTCCCTTCTCCTGGTTGTTTTTGTTTTTAGAGAGAGTGCTTAGACAGCTGAATTAATCATGCAAGCCCAGCCATGTGTAATGTACTTTATCAACAGCACAGCAGACACTGAATGGCAACCAGTTCACAAGCAGGCCCGGTGCGGTGCCTGAGCTGGGAAGATAAACCTGCTGCTTCCCAAACCAACTTACCGTCATGAGTTAGTGAATGGAGAGGCTGTTCATTTGGGACAAGAACCAGAGGGGAGGCCAAGTTGTTAGGCAAATTCTTGACTGGAAATGGACACTGGAAATGGAAGGTGGAGGATGAAGGTGGAAATTACTCTTTGGTTGTTTTCTCTCAAAGGTGGGAGGCATAAGGATTAAATCAAGGCAACAGTGACTGCTCTTCACCTTCCTCCTTGCTGTCTTCCACACTTTGGTCCCAGTCAGCCTGGCTGGCAGCTCAACTCAGCAAGTAAGGAGAGTGAGAGGGAGAGTGCAACAATTTAGGTAGACCTGCTGTGCAGTGGGTGTGAGTTGCCTTCACTGTCTCTAAGGAGGAAGGTTCAGTTGATGGCTTCAGAAACTCATCTAACACACAGATGGTATCAGACTATGAATAGCCCCTGGGCTGAGGATATCTGTCTCAGAAGGGTTATAGCCTGCCCTAGCTCTGCTCTGCAGCATAATCTGTCCATGTTACAATGCTGACACTGTATCAGTATCCTTACTGGACAACTGATTTTCCACAGCAGTTGCTCTTCCACAGGTTTGTTTCTAATCTTTGCAGTGCAGTTGTGTTTTCTCTCCCCCACTGGTTTCACCCAACCTCCACTGTCCCTCCTGACTGCTGTGCCCTTCCTTCTGTTTTGCAGGGTTGTTCTGGACACATGCAAAGCCACACCTGTGACTAAACAGACTTTGAATGTCTTCCCAATCCCAGGGCAAGTGCCCAGCTCAGAGGAATATATTTCTGGGACTTCCAGTCTCAGTTCCTACCCTCTGCTGCTGCTCCCTCTTCACTCACTGGATTCTCCACAGCATTGCTGATGGAGAGGGTTATGCAAATATAAGCAACACTGGGTTCATTTTGGAATAAATCAAACTAAATTAAAATTAATGAACAAAAAGTACAGAAACAGACTGAGCAATAAAGTAATTTCTCTCTCTTTCCCCTGTGTCTCTCTCTTCTTTCTTTAAAAAAGCTGGTTTCTTTTCTTTATGCTTTTTTTTGGAATAAAAGCAGATTGTTGTGTTTGGTTTTTTTTCCTTTAAACTACCTCAGCAAACAGAAACTGTTTGTTGCTATCCAGAAAACCCCACCAAGCAATGCTAGTAGCTGTAATAGAAATAATTCTTGGGGTCTCTCTTTTCCCTAAAATGTTGTTTCCAGCCACACCTCTACTACTCCCTTTTTGGAAGACACTATCACCACCTCTGACTTTGATTTTATTCACTTTTTAATTCATGGTCAAAATAATATACAATGCCATCCCTTCCCTGGTACCTACAAATAGCAGGAAACAGTTAATATGATCTTGGCTTTCTGCCTTTACCCTGTCTTGTCCTTCCTGTTCCCTTGGCCTGAAATCCCTACAAGCTTGGCACCCAATGCAGTCCCAGCTTTCAGTGCCTGCAGACCTGGCAGGGATGGATACTGACCCCGAGCAGCAAGAGAAGCTTGGCCTGCCTGAGCATCCACCCTGCAGAGACACCTCCTTCTACACTCACCAAATGGAGAATGGAAAATCTGGCTGGGTAACACCAGTAGGAAGCAAGAGGAGCCAGTGAGTTGTGCTTCCCACTCAGAGTCATGGGCTTCATCAGGTGCTGATGCCTCAGGCTGAGCCAGCTTTCAGGGAAGACAGGCATGCTCCCAGCATGCACCCTCTGGCCTTCAGTGAAGAGGACTCCAGAGACGTTCATTAGGTGGCCACACTGTACTGGAAAAGCTGTTTTCTGTGGAATGTTCCCACACCACTGCCTAGTCAGCAAATCCCCACAGCATGTTAACTCTTTACAGCCTGTACTCTCTGATGTACTCCCCCATATTTCTCTCCTTAGCTTTGAAATACTCAGATGTTCATCCTTTTGCCAAAGCCAACCCTGCTGACATGAGAGCTGCCTGCTCAGCAGAACTGATGGGGCCATGCACTACAGAAAGCGAAAGGGGAGCAGGGATGAGTGGAGGTGACCACTGCAGCAGATGAGCTCTCTTCTCCACAGCTAGAACCTCCACAGGGAAGGAAGAGGACTGAGAGGGTGTTATGTGGTCACACTGTGCCTAATGCCACAGAGGGTATTAGAAAAAAAGATGCTCTCTGTTTCCCACTCTGGTCATGAAACCCAAATGAACATCTCTTTTCTCCCTCACCCCAGCTCCCACCCACCTGATGAAGGCATTAGTGACAGTACAGGCTACAGCTAAATGGAGACTAGCTACATCTACAGACAGGGTCATTCTCCAATCAGTGTGTGTTTGGCAGAAAGACAAGACTGCTCCTTCTCCTTTTTCCACCCCCTCCACTAATTACTAACACACTATTGCTGTAAGTCTTTTGTTACCCTGTTGATGGCCATGATTTTGTCTGATCAGGCCCCAAAGACTGGCATGCTTGATGCCCTGTGGGCACTTCTGGATGTGCTGCTTTCTGGGAAACACAGCATCTCCTTTGCAGAGCTCTCAGGGCATTCAGGATAACCATGCTGAGAAAGCCCCTGGTTAGCCTGTGGTAAGGCCTCATCACAAAACTCCTGTGAGAAAGACTCGGGGGTTTTGAAGCCCATTTGGTCTGGCTAAGCCATTCTGATGTGGACACTAGGTGCTAATCATGGGGTAGGGAGTCTATGTTCAAAAGGCTGAGGACAAAGGACAATGGAGGACAGAGATGGAGCTAGCACCATAATTGTGATAGATGCCTTTGAGATTCAACAGTGATCCCACTTGCCCTGTTGTTAGCAAGTACAGAATGAGCAAAATCTCCTTTTCCAGAACAAAAACCCTTTTGAAAAGCCACCTGATGATGCAGTAAGATCCCCTTTGTGAGAGCCAGGTCTTGGGTCATCCCATTACAATATGATGTTCCAATGCAGATACAGAGATGGGAAGATGTGGCATCACCCTAGAAGACATTTCAGGGCATTTTTGAGTGCCTGGCTGCAAAATCAGGTGGGCTGAAAAATCTACCAAGGACAATTCAGTTGAGAGCTGAATCAGCTGGCCTCCACCAGCTTTTTAGGAAACTGACTCATCAAATTCAAGTCTCATGTGTTTACTTGAATGGGCTCCTTCTGAATCTCCAGCCTGCCTGAAAGCAAGATGTTTCCACAGCAGCTTATCATGACTACAGTGCTGTTCATCTAAAAACACTTTCCTTTTAAATTAATGCTCAAAACCCCACAGGGCAGGGAAGTGCTACCAAGGCTTAAGAGAAATGGGAATTGAGGGAGAAAGAGGGAGGAGGCTGGGATTCTGATCATTGAGGAGGCTGACGACTGCATCTCAGGACATCAACTCATGGGGATTAAAAGGTCTAACAGGAAAATTTTATGTGTAAAGTTTCTTTGAAGGGCAACAGCAAAGTAAAAGCAGATGTTGAGACAAGCACCAATATCTGTGCTGAGCATCCACATTGGAGAAGCTGGTAAGGGCTCTCAGAAAACAAATGAGGTCCAGAGTATTTAAAATCTACTTTCCCCCCTGGCAAAAACCTATTTGCGTGTCTGGGGTCACTGGAGATATTCCAGCATTTGGCACCCTAAACTCCTGGAGACTCCTCACAGAGGTGATGTCACACCAGCATGTCCTTCAACATGATCTCAGGAGACTGGGGAGCAGTAATAGGAAAAAAAACAAACCAAAACAACAACTTCAAAGGCAGAAGGGGAAGTGTTTTAAAGGACTGACTAGAGCTGTGCAGGATGGCCTTGGCAGCTTGATTAGGTGGGGTATTTGCTATGAAAATCCTGGCCTTGCTCACCTGCAGTTTCTGCTTTATCATTTAGCTTAATGGGCTACAAATTCAAAACCAGCTGTAAACAGGGCTAGCTCTGAAACAAAATGAATGCTGTCTGCCTGTGGAATTTAAGGATATACAATAAGAATAATCATAAAAAAAGAAAGAGCCCTAGGTTTTCCATCAGACAAAAATATTTGTCATTGAAAATTCTACTCTAAAAAAGAACAGCTAAAACTGGAAAACTCCTCAAAACCTTACATCCCAAACAGCCTCAGCAACATTAATTTCATATCCAAGCACAAGTTTCATTTACAATACATACAATAATGGTGTTTAATTGGATTTATTTTTCCACACTAGGTTCCCAGTGGCCTACTTTACTCCTTTTCTCAGCTCCTTGAACATTATTTACAAATGACTCTCTGGGATTTAATTTTAATGGTAGCTTGATTTCTCCCTCCCTTATTTTTTTTTTCTGTAGGTACTTTTCTTTAATTGTATTTGTGGATTTGCCTTTTAAATAGGCAATTGTGACTACATCCTGAGCCTGAATAAGTTGCCAAGAGCAGAGCTTGATTTGAAAAGGCAGAGCAGTTAAATGAAGCTGGTGTAACACCCAGGATTTACTGCTCTTTTCATGGGAGTACCTGCAGGTGCTTTACTTGGACAGGTGCTCTTTTGCAAAACAACATGGGTTCCTGATAACACTCTACCCCAAAGCTCTGCATAGACATTAACTATCTGGGCCTCTGAACATCCTAGGAGTTGAGTGCATCTTTATCATATGACAATAAAATAAAGATACTGAGAGGAGCTCTAGGCCAAGGATCTTTACATGAATATGGGGACAGACTAGCCAAGACTTTTTAAGTGACCATGGGAACTGACTACCTTCTTGCTGGTGTAGTTTCAAACACAGCTGCCAAATGCTGTAGCCTGCCCTCTGGAAGTACCCAGTCTCTCAACTTCTCCAGAATCTCAAGGCCACACCCAAGCCCCACATCTCATGTGGATGTTTGGCTCGTGCCTGGGCAGCATGGAAGCATGCTGGGGCAGCACAGAGGCAGGAAAAGTACTCAGACCCTGGTTTGGCTTCCTACCTTCTGCCCTTGGAATAAAGCAGACAGCACCACCTCACTGTGGTGATGGGAATATATAGTAAGAGTAGGTCTGCAGACAAACTGAACCTCCCTGAGGACTGTCCAGACCTCAGTAAGAACACAATGCTCAAAGCTTGACTAAATGTTGTTGATGTTTAGCTGATTGTTGTTTTGAAGGGGGATGAAGGGGGACAGAATGATGAAGAAGATGAGCAGAAGAGACCAAATGGCATGTAGACAAGAAGGGAAAGTCCTTATTTTCCTGAATTTCTGAGCTGTTTTGCCCATCCCTAGCTCTGAGCATTTGTCAGGATGATGGAGAATGACCCAGCTAAAGAGCTACTTCAACATAAAACATATACTGACCTGGAAAAGGATTGGGGAGTGTGGGTAAAACTCGTTCTAAGGGGGGAAAAAAAACAATAAGCAACATGCAGGAGAAAAGGACAAGCCACTTTTCACACCAAGCAAGCAGCAGATACAAACCTGATGGAGCTGTCCATCCCCAAATTAGATGAACTAGAGTAGGTTTCATACACAGACCATTTTGCTAGCAACACACCTAATACACATCAACATCCCCTGGGACTGGGAGTCAGAGAGAAGTCATTCGAAAAACTAAACAAATAATATCCACGCAGCAAGAGGGATTAAGCACCTGCAGTGAAGGTAATTGGAGTTGATGGGCTGTATCTCCCCTCTGACTTTCAAGACCACTCATGTCATCACACTACAGCTCCTCTTACCTACACCTCTGGCTGGAAACTAGTCTTGGCAGAGAGGCAAGCTGTGGAAGTCCTCCATGGGTAGCTGCTGCCTCCTCAAAACCTTCTTCACAATGGATTTACTGCCAGTGACAGGTCCCCTGAAGATCTGGATGTGGGGGGAGCCCTCACCCCAGTAAATCCTCAGGGGCACTCTGCTTCTTTTGAACTTCTGTATTCTGAGGGGAATGGAGTTTTTGCAGACTCATCAACCTCTAGTTGTACACAGAGCCTGCTGGTTTGTTTATAGGGTATTTACAGTGTGTCCTCATCGTACACCGCAGCACGACTTTGCTATACATCACTGGTGGCTTCACACTTTGCTTCTTCCACACAAGGATCTCAAAAGGATTGCACAGACACTGAGGGAAACCAGCATCAAGCCTTCAGTCTGAGGCTAATAGTAGTGTTAATTGCATTTTACAAATTGTGCAATTGATGCACAGAGCAAGGAAGCAATTTGCCCAAGGTCATATGCTGAACTGTTGACAGAGCTATGTGCAGAACCAAAAATACAAGCCCCTCCAGGCCTGACTGATCACTAGGTCTCCTTCCATGACTTTGAGCTTGCTGGATGCCTCATGCTGTCTGATGCAAGTTCCTACTTGTGGGCTGATCAGTGGGTAGAAATTTAGCTGTAGAGATATGCCACTATGCAGCAGCTGATAGGCCTGGAGCAAAGAGTTGTGTTCTGGCTTACTAGTAAGGGTGGTGTTAAGATCACTGCTGATGAACACAGAGCTTGGCAGGATACATTGCTAGTCCACTATTACACTCTGACCAACCCAGGCCCAGATATTTGGAGAACAACAGCTCTTTATACAACACCCCTGGTGCAAAAAGCTAGTTTCTGACTCTCTGGAACACACGGGGATGTAGCAGGTGACACTGGCAGATCTCCTGCCCTCAGGGTGGTAATGGAGCTGTTTGAATCCGCAGCAGGCACAGGGGAGATTGTCTCTTGCCTAGAAAATACAGGGCTAGCCTGGATCTCTGTGTTTATGTAGCAACAGGGGACTATTGTTCTGTGAAAGCAGGCTGTTGTGCTGACATGACTTCCTTGTTATTTAGTTTGGTTAAATAACTCGACTCCCCTTTACCTTCTTCCTGCACAGCAGGCTGCAGACTGCACAGCATAAGCAGTAAAAGCAAAGCACTACAGCCTCATTATCATGCTGCTTTCTATTCAAGGACTCTACCTCTGTTCCCCTCTCCCACTGCTTGCTGCCTTTCTTGCTTCACCCTGGCTCATTAGCAGTGTTTCAGTTGCCCCATCTGGCTGTCACCCTAACCACTGTCCTCCTCTCCTGAGTCTCCCCATTATCAACAGCCCCTGGGAAAACACAGGGTTTGCACTAAGAGACACTAAGAGATTTTTGGCCACAGTTATGCTCCTAGCAGCAATCACCATAAGCAAATGCTCAGGTGCAACAATGAGTAGGCAGAGAGTTAGGAGAAGGTACACAAGCAGCACTTGCACCAGAGAGCTAACACATAATTACAAGTTAGAGGCAAGAGCCAGCTCTTCTTAGGAACGTGCCTCTTGCTGTGATGAAAACTGCTGGGCTGCAATGATAACTCTACCTGAAGCCTCTTGAAGAGGGAGGGGTAGGATCCTGTCTGCTTCTAATTGGCAGGGGCCTCACCAGCTGCTGCTTCACCTCTGCATTTCTTAACTCCCTGAAGGGTGAAGAGGATGCAAGCTGCAGAGGATGTGGCAGGAGACCTGCTGAGGTGGCAGTCTCCTATAATTGAGACAATTTAGCCAGCAGGACTTCATAAGGATGCACAGCATTGTCCTGTTTTCTTGTTTTATCCTCTGGGATGAGTTAGCTCTGCAGGAGTCAGAAGTCAACTAATTTGGAAAGGCTTTTCTCTGCCATGATAGAATGGACCAGGTGCTGCACATGCTTCTGGGTGCCTGTTGGGGTGTATGTGTGCTTGCTTGTGCTTCACACAGGTGCATGTGTATGTATACATCCTCACATACATGTAATGCAAGTGGAATTAAAACACATTCATTCCTTCCTAATACACTTAAGAAAAAAATCCCTTTCCCTTCAGTTGAAGTGCTGCTTTTCTCCTCTGTTGCTTTGTGATGGCTGCCCTGGCTTGGCCTCTCTGTCAGGCACAGTGATCTGTGATGCTGCCCTTTTCCTCCGTCTCACAATATTTTGTGCCTGGGGGTTACAGACCCTGTTCCTAGGCTCTGCAGAGTTGAATCAACTATACTAATGCTGCAAAAGATGGTTCTGCTTCTCAGCTCCTCCTATCCACAGATGTGTGATATGGCTTCCCCTCTTGCACAGGCTCTGGTGCCTGCTGAGCCCTTCTATTAACTAAATCAGCTCAGTAAGACAAAAGAAAATGTTTGAGGGCATTATAGGGGGTGGTCAGTAATGCAGGTTGAACTTGCTCTGTGGGTTGTCCACTGAGTACCAGAATAAGGGAAACAACAAAAGCATGTGGCAGAGAGCAGGGTGAGCATAATGAGTGAGGAGAAAGGGATAGCAGCAAGCTATTAGATCAGTTGTATGATGAAACTGTACCTGAGCACCCTCTCTGCAAACATATTTTGTATTGCTGTAAGAGATAGGTTCCTCTGTAAGACAGACCTTTGGTATTGCCATTTTTATGTTGTTGTAAACTCAGTCTCCAGGAGTATAAATCTCTCTACCTACAGTAGGCAATCTTGCTGGTACATCCTTTAAGGAAGATCTGGCTATTTACTCATACAGCTCAAGGGAGCTGCTTTTGTATTTTAATGCATCTTTTATCTATGGCTTTGACATCTAAGGTGCTCAGTCTCTCCCAGAGTTTTTCAATGCTGGCTGAGATTTCCTGGAATGGTAGACACCCATTAATTCTCTAGTGCTAAACTGTTCTTTCAGATCATTTGGCTAGCTCCTCTTCTGCCCCCTACCTCAGGCAAAGCTGCCAGTACCTCATTAACAACTCTCTGCTTGTTTTTTTTTACTCCTTGCTGTCATTCTTTTCTGTGCTGCAATGGGACACTGAGGAGGCATCACTGTATATGTTTCCCTAGTGGGATGTCACTCTACAGTGAGCTTGCTTTCTATTTAAGAGAATAAATAAAATCTCTAGTTCTAGGGATGAAAAGCCCTCCCAAGTACTTGACTATCTTCTGTACCTTGCAAAAACTTGGCACCATGTCCTGATTTGGGTTAGAATAGAACTAATTCTGTTCAGTGATTCTACTTTTTAGCTAAAGCTCTTCTAAGTAACTGCACTTTCTGAAACTAACAGCATGTTCTAACAGACACTGCCTGCTTCTAGCAGTGATAAGACCTAATCTTTGGATTTAGTACCAAGGATTAGTATGCAGACCAATGTCCCATGTTTGGGGCATGCAGAGTAAAAGGCTGCGCTTGCAGAGAGGAGCAGACAATTTGGGTGACCCTAAACTGATCAACTAAGTATTCCATTGCATATACATCATATTCAGTATAAAGGTGAGGGTCAATTTCTTCTTCTTCCTCATCTTCTTCTTCAATGGCTGGCATCTGAGGAGGACTATGATTGTTCTGCCTTCAATCCTGATCCACAAGTTCCTTAACCCAGTTCCAGGATCCAGCCCCTGAGCCTGCTTCTCATCTGCTGTTGAGTCCTTCTGCCACAGCATCAGTGGTGACAATGATGTAGCAGCCATCAAGGTGGGGGGTGGGTTTGGTATTGGTTGTGTATATATCTACACTTCATTTTATTATTATTACTTTCATTAAAGTAGTTTTAGTTTTCCAATCTACAAATCTCTCTCTCATTCCCTTTCCCATCCCATGGAGGGGGAGAAGAGGGAATAGGAAGCACCTCTCACTGGATTAGTGGTCAGCCCAGCCCTAACCCTTGACACACTGCTTTATTTTTCTTCCTCTGTGTGTGGCTGGGAGTGTGCCTGACCTGTTATTTCAGCTACTCTCTCTACTACAGCTTTTTTTTTCATCTGGGCTTGTAGGTTTTTTCAGCTGCTTTCTTTATCTTTATGAGGCTGGATTCCCTTCACTCATTTCCCTCTTGATTTCTTAGCCTTAGAAATACCACCTGTACTCTGCCTGAATTTATTTTTGTTCTCTCTCTTCCACACCAACTAGAAAGGGAATAGAGATTTCCTGAAAAAATATGAAGCAACTGCACACTGAAGAAATAGGGATTAACTAAGCAACAATAATAAAAGTTAGAAACAGTGCACTAAAAATCATCACATCTCTCTCAGCTCCTGCACCTGCATTTTTCTGACTGTTGTGAAGTTCTCTAGTGTTTTCCAGAATAAACAGGCCTTGAATTTCTAAGGTAAAAATGATAAACAAAATTCAACAACTTAATTTTTCTTCATACATATCAATAGGAGGCTAAAATAGAACCCTTGCTGTTGCAAGTCATCTTTAATAGTTGCTACATTTCCTCCTGGAAGAGTTAAGGTTTAACAGTTTAATAATAGTTTTGCAAGATCTCTCTCGGTCTCTTACAGGTTCTGCCACACATTTGATGACCATGGGTAAACCACTTCTGTACTCTGTACCTTAGTTTCCTACTCCAAAATAGTGTTAATAATGCTCCCCCTTTTCTAAATAACTGGTGATGTTAAACTGATCATTGATATCAAACCCTTTGAGATCCTTTGAGGTGAAGTTCTGAAATCATGCAAAATGCTTTTCTAGCAAAACCATCCCCCCAGCTAAAATCACATGTGCATACATATATCGTGATTGAATTTCATCTTATATTTTGTTTCAGTGATGCATTTTCAGCTCATCTGTGTAACAGGAACCAACAGAGAGGGCCAAATTTAGACTTCAGCCACAAAATAATAGATTCTAAACTTAGCATTATTTTAATATCAGCAAGAACAAATCTGGAGTATTTGAAAATTGCATTCCAGATTGCTGCCTGAGGATTTTATTTGGCTCTCATGACAGCCACAAGACCAGCGTGAAAAGATTTTCAAAGTAGAAATTTGCTTTGTGTGCTGCAATGCTACAGGAAATCAAATATATGTTCTCTTATGATAATATCTGTCCTTTAGAAAAAGATTTCCACAGAATACACCCAAATTGTGCAAAAATCCAAACTGCCTTGAAATAAATCCAGAGGTGACAAATAAAGAATGCCAATGGATTTATCCTTTTGCACTATAACTGTTAAAAACTAACAGAACCAAAACGTTGTTTGATTAATCTTACCACAAACAGCAGAAAATAAACTAAACTGTGTCCTATACTAAGACTGTTTTACACAGTTGGGTTTTTAGATTTGTTGTTTGGTTTGTGGGGTTTTTTTAATGTTAAAAAAGGCATGCAGGTCATGGTCTGAGTGTTTTAATTCAATTTGTGACTGCAACAGGAATATAGCCTTAAGTCACTTTTGTGTTTATGTGTGTCCATTCACGTGAGCAAGTCATTCTGCTGCAGTCTGTTTCTGGTGGCAATAACAATGTGTGGTCCAAATTGAGCCCAAGTTTTGGGCATGGAATTGGGAACTGCACTTTGAATATGCCACAGTTTGTACATATGCATCGGTGGTAGGTGAGGGCCTCTATTTAGGGTCAGGTTTGAGTCAGATGCAAAATTCAGAACCATCAGGTAAGTATGCCCAAGAGTTTGGTCTAGTCCCAACTTTTGTCTGTTTATACTTACTAAGACAAACTCAATAACTGTAAGGTAGCAGAATGAGATCCAAGGAATTCTATTCTATATTTCATGTGCTGATTACCTTTTACCACATATTCCCTATGGCATGCCCCTTGAAATCATTCTGTCTTTTCCCCACTTCTTTCCCTTCCATTTTCAAACTAATTTCTCTTTTTCTTGACTCTCTTGTTCTCCTCAGGCTCAGTGGCTAGCTCTCTCCATCTCTCTGAATTACTTGTCATTTTTCAACTGCCACAGACCCTGTGAGCCCTGGCCTTCTGCCTTCTTATTAAAGGGGCTGTCATTCTAAAGGGGGTTTTTGTTTTCTGCTTTAAAATAAACATGTTTTTATTATTTTACCAAAATCTGACTTCAGCAAAGAAAGTCAATCAAAAGGCTTCAATGTAAACCTTTAATTTGGCTGTGCTTATGTTTCATGACAAGTATGAACATGTGGGTATCTGAAGCAGAGCGCTGAAAGCCAGTTCATGGCTGGAGGTTTAGGAGGATAGGGATGGCAACTGGATGCTTTCCTGAGTTTTGGTCACAGGCTGGCCTTTGTGAGAGCAATGTGCAACCCTTCACCCTCTTCCATACTTACTGTAAAGGTATAGGCTGGCATTTGTGACTCCCAGCTTGTTGGCAGCCACACAGGTGTAGTTCCCATAGTGTTCCTCAGTGACGTTGGCCACCATCAGCAGAGATTGGGTACCTGTGCTCTTTATCTCCAGACCGTTGGCGCTGTTTATCCTGGGAAGACAGAAGAGGTGTGTATTGCATCAGCAGTTGTGTATTGGGAAGGAAATCACTGCCTGGCAAGCAGTGAACTGAAGTCACTCAGCCCAGTTGGCAGGTGAGGATGGAGAGAGGCAAGAAGGGAACTTCAGAAGAAAGAGACCAAAGATAGCATTGATGGAAAACAGGAGGAGGGAATGAAAGGAAAGATGCAGTGGGATGAAATGCCACCAATAAAGCAGTGGAGAAGCAAGAAAAGCTGAGGGAAAGGTAGGAAGCCTTTACCCAGCACCTACTAACAGTTAGAAATGAACACATCATGGCCAGGTGAGGGCTAGTCCATACTTGAATAAAGGGTTTTTAGTGAAACACACTGATTAATGTGTTCCAATATGTGCACATACCAAAGCTGAGTCACTCCTCAGCCTGTGCACATGGGTCAGATTGAAAATTAGGATAATAAGACAACCTTCTTAATGCCAGGTAAATATTCAGGTATTAGGGACAGAACCCTTTTCTCATTGTCTCTCATATGCAAATCTGGGTGGGTCAGATCACACAGATAGTGGAATTTTGCACCTCAGCAGCTCCTTCTCCTAGATGAAGGCACCTAGAGTGGCATTACCTACTTGGAGACTAACATTGCCCATTTTTTTCTATCATGGGATATTTAAAGCATGAACATCATCAAGAAGAAAGCACTACAAATGTTTTAATTGTATATTGCCCCATAACTGTCTTAAAGGCAATAGCTCCATCCTCTGCACTTTCTTTAATATCCCCAGTGCAGAGAGGGCTTGCCTCCTTCAGCCCTGACCATGCTGGCTCTGCCCAGTCTGATGGGACCATCGTGACTTACATGGTTTGTTAAGAGCAATTTATCTGAGGAGAAGAGTTGGGGAGGGTGACCAGGATCCTCTGTTGAGTGGACTAAAAAAGAGAGAAGGAAAGAGGTGAGTCAAAGGTCTTACCTGGTATCATCTCTGTACCATTCAAAATCAGGCATGGGCACTGCTGATGCCTCACACCGCAGTAAGGCTTGTCGTCCTGTGGCTGCTTCGTTGCTCTTGGACTCTGTGATGGTGGGAGGGTCTGCAGGAAAGAAACACGTGGTCAATTCACACATTTCCAAGTGGAATGAAGCAGTGAAATTATGTCAAGGAGGCCCACAGTTGCTGCTGCTTGCTAAAACACAAGCCCCACCTACTTCTCTGGAGAGTACCTGCTCTTTGAACTCTCCCTAATACACTGCATTAACATCACTCCTTATGTGTGCTTCTGTTCAGCAACACTGGATAAAATTCTGTCATAAACACATAGGCGTACATAGGCAAAGTTAAGGTTAATGATGGACTTCTGTAATTTATGAATATTTACCTGTGGATAGTTCACCTGGGCTCATAAGAGACAAGATGAGAGAAAGACTTCATGAAGGGCAAAGGAAGACAGCAAAAGAAATAGAATAGGAATTTAACACTACCATGAAAATTATTTACCATACTACCTCTGTACCTAATGTCAAAACTATAATCAAAAAGGAAAGGACTGAGGCAACTTGTGTGAGACAGAAATACGTTCATGGCTTAAAAGGGAAGCATTTCAGCAGGAGCTGTGGGTGCAACTTTGAGAGCCAGGCCACTTGTTGAGACACTTCCCTTAGGTGTCTAAGGTCACAAATCCTGCCAAACATTCCTGGACATCATGCTTTGCCACAGGCTCTAAGAGGGCTTGTGATTGCTCTGTGTGAAGCCTGCCCTCAGCCCAGCATGGTACTCCCATCTTTGCTTAATCTGAAGCCTGAGAGTTGTGCCATAAGCAAACAAAATTTGGGAAACATATCGCTGTGCTCTGCTGGAGCTAGGTCTCAGTGCTGACTTGGTGCCAGCTAGAGTAGGCACCAGCATCTTCAATCCTAGTCCCATGTTCAAAAAGTTATATGACAAGTTTTATATGTTAAAAGAATTTTTTCCTCTTGACTGCTGAGAGGCATCAGGGAGTAAGTGCCTTGTCTCTCATCACTAATGCTTTCATACCCTGAGATTACAGGGCTGCAACTCAGCTACTTTGCTGAGACTCAAGTTTACCATAAAGCACACTCTGTGTGTACAGAGTACAGCTCTGCCCTCTGTATCCATCTTAGCACTGAAAGGCCAAAAAAAGGAATCAAAATGGATTAGGGCAGTCAAAGAAAAGAAAAAAAATCAGTCTGGAAAATGTATGGAAAGAAGTTTGTTTGTGAACACATTAGCCATCTCAGTGTGATCCCTTTCCTGACCTAATCAGGATTTTATGCAGGGCTTTAGGGATATTGCAGTGCGCCCTCGAACATGATAAATATTAATGAGTGTACATAAATAGGATCCTACATTCAAAGGCTGTGGGTTCATGTAAATATTTTAATTTGGAAAGGAGGAGGTGTAATAAAAGGATAGTGAAGGTGATTTTTTAAGCATCCTTCTTCAATTTTTCGGTTCGAGCAGTGTTATCTTCTTGCCATCTGCAGCAAGCCAGACCTTTTCCATCTCACTGAACCCAGCACAAAAGGTAAGTCACAAAATGAACAACCACCTTTCCACGGGCCTAGAAAATGACCCTGGCAGGCATGTGCTCCCTGGGCTGTTGCAAGGGAGCCCAGCCCCAGCTCTGAGCGGTCCCTGCCTTAGGCACCCTCCTTGGCTTTGTAAAGGACAGAGCCCAGGGGGGGTGGCAAGGCCATACCTCAGTCAGCATTGCTTTTGTTAGGGCACTGCTGGCCCTGAGGCTCCCTGCTAAGCAAAGGGCAGCCTGCGTGCTGCAGGGCTTTCCCAGGAGAAGGGGCAGGCAGTGGCCCTGAACAAACCAGCCTATCGTACTCAGAAAGCAGCTGCTCTGTGTTTAGCTGTTAGCTGCCAGGGAAGAAGTGGGTTTGCTTTAGCCGTTTCCACCCCCCGGCTCTTCCCCAGGCCTCAGTTTCCCTGTCTGTGATGTGCAAGGGCCATTACTCAGGAAGCCTGAAGGTGGTAGTGTGAGACCAAAGCAAAGTGAGGATGCTATTCTCCTGCAGTCCAGGCTATATGCTCCACGTCAGCAGATTAATACAAGATGGCCAGGAAGCTCCTGAGGTTGGGCAGGTCCCAGTTTTCAAACATTGCAGTCTTTCCACTTTCTGCTCCTTGTGGTGTAGTTTAAGGAAGTAAGACAAGGAAAGATGTATGCAAAAGTTTAGCTTTCATTCCCCAAACAGAACTGATTTTATCCTGTGCATGCCCTTGTGAACTCTTGGTATTTTTCCCTTTGTTTCAAAAGGAAAGATCTGTCCTGAAGGAATTTTTAAGTTGTTTACATTACAAATTAGGCCACATAATAATATTACACCACCACATTATATTTTTGTGTATTTCCACAATAAAAATGTTTAAGATCTTACTGTAGCACAGCTATTATGAGTTGAAAATGTCACATTATATTTTTTGTATATTCCAACAGTAAAAATGTTTAAGATCTTACCGTAGCATAGTTATTATGAGTTGAAACTAAGTCAAATAAAATACTCTGACTGTAAACAAACAATCTGTTTCAACTATGTTAAAAACATCATTGAAATTGTGTTTCATATAAATATTTGAAAATATTAATTGGTTCTCATGAAATGTCTCAGGTTTATAAACTCAGCTGGTTTTGACAGGATAAAAACCCTCAACAATTTTAGTGCAGAAAATCTGCTACTACAGTTTCACATTAATGCCAAATTTGGCCTATGAAACAGTCAGTGTTAAACCACTGCCACACAGTTTCTAAGGAAATTATAAAAAACTGTGGATTCTGAAGATGCTGTAGGAAGTTCACAACCTTGACTTCTAAGCAAGACAAACAAGTTTATCGGATGTGATGGCCCAAAGGGAAAGGAAGAGACAAAAAGCAAGAATGGTATTAAAAGATGCTAAAATCACCTGTGGTAGCAAATTAGATTGATATGGGCTGAAACACTTGCTGCTGTCAGCTCTCTACCTGAGAGTGCTAATTGTGAATCAAGGCCATGCATATGCACCCTGAAACACATCTGTAACCATCTCCAATTTTAGTTTAAGTTAATATTCTTGTGTGTAAACTGAAGAAGGTCAGCAGAGGATATACTACCCATTAATCCATCCCTGCTGCCAAGGTATTAGCCTCCAAGCAAGGAAACAGAGCAGGTAGACGGGTATATTTGCTTTAAATCACTCTAGTGTCAAATATGAGCCATAAAAATATAGAGATGGACATATACACATATAGGATTATAAGAGTAATGGCAGTCTGAAGTATCTTGTGTTAATGTGAGAGGAACATGCCAGCAGAGTGAAGTGGACATCTGTCTAAGCACATACGGGCGGTGGGACCCCTGCCCTACACATACAAAAGTGGTTGTAAGACACAGTTAACTGTGCCTCTTGGTGTTTTTAGATAGATTGTCATCTCCTTTGGTCCAGCCCCTTTCTGTATTGCATTGGTGCACAGAGGTTCTCTTAGAGAGGGCTTTATGCAGATGACCTGAAACCAGCATAAAAGTCAAGTATTTGCACCCTTTCACTAACACATGCCTCTACTGCAGGTTCCCCTAGGCCCCTGGGCTGTGATATCCATCTAGGCACTGCTGAGATGGCCGGGTGCAGGTAGGCGTGTGTTTGCTGTGAGCTGCTCAAACCCTCCCTTCTCTCTCCTTGCTGCCTTGCTGAAGCTTCTCTTCATGCTACTGTTCTCTCAAATATAAATGAGTGTAAACAGGCATATCCAGTGTTTCTGAGGGCAGAGACAGGGCAGCTCACAGCTCCTCTCTTTTTTCTCCTCTCTCTTTCTGTCTTTTCATATATATTACCAGGTTTAAAGCACAAACTATGCCCTGTGATTAGTGTCTGACCACAGATAGTTTCCTCAACCCACCCCCCAATCCCCCCTTTCAGATCATATAATGTATATCCAGAAAGGTTTCTCTTGTTTATCCTAAAGTCACCACTGCCCGTGGGCAAAGCTCTCCCCATTGACGTGCTCCAGCTGTGATGTACTCACAGTTCACAGTGACCCGGACTTGCTTGACATCTGCTGAAGCAACCTCGTTGGCAGCTTTGCATTCGTATTTGCCCGACTGCTCTCGCGTGATCCCTAGGATCTCCAGATACTCTTCCTCGCCTTCAAATTCTCTGCCTGGTAGGACAGAAAAATACAGATGGTAGCTCTGTTAGACATTTAGATTGGGGAATTCTTCTGCTTAATTGCTATGAAGGAACAGTCACAACAGGGATTCTGAAAATAGGCAACAGTCATGAACCATTTTAAAGTTATTTCAGAAGCTGTATTAGCAAGATATTAGAATTTTATTTAATTATGGAAAACCTGGGTTCTGAAAATCTGAAAGGAAGCACACAAGTGGTACCAAAGTGTTGCATCTCACAGGCTGTCCAGATCAAGAAGCAAAATCACCACCACATGAGACCAGAGTAAGTTCACCGGTGTGATGGCTAACACCAGGGGAGGTTAGTCAGTTTGTGGCCTATGGGCTGATGCAGAGCTAGCTGGGTCCTCAGATGTGGTGTGGTCAGCGTCCTTTTCTCCACTACAAAACTGTCAAAAATGTCTTTCTGTTCCTCATAGCAACCACCACCCTAAAGTGCCATTGATCAGCTTGAGCTACCATTAATCACAGCCAAACTGAGAGAATCAAAGTATAATTTGATTTGCAGAGCCCAATAATCATCATGAATCTCTGCTCTCCTGTCCATACAAAACGACATATTTAAACCATGTTGCCTCACTAACACAGAGCAGCTAACACTATTTTGAAAGCAGTGACTTGAGCGTCAGGGTTACAGCCAGGGGCAGGAATCGGTGGAGGTCTGTAGCCTTCCTTTTAATTCACTGTATGACCTTGGATGAGTCACTGCCTTGCTCTCCCTCTGTGAACTGCAGCTAATAACCGCCCTCTCTCATCACCTCCTGGTCAGAGAAGGGCAGGGAGGTTAACCCATGCAAAGCACATTAGAATTGTCGAATGAACGGTGCTAGGGAACTATGAAGTATTAGGATTGGTATATGTACCCTATTCCTTCAGAAAGCAGGAAGAGTCCTCCTGGAAATAATGTAAACCTTATTGGCAGTATTGTAAACGGAGATCCTTCCCTCCTCTGAGAGGGCTGCAAGCACTGGTCTCCAGTATGCAAAGCCACAAGCTCCAGATGCGTGCCTGTGTATGTTCAGAGAAAGCATCCCCCAACCCTCAAAGGGTATAAGCCAGATTTCAGAAAAGAAAAAAGGTCAGCCTCCAAGGGCTCACATTCAGGTTCCTCAGAGAGTGGTCAGTTTTTCCAAAGCAACTCTCTGCCTAGAAGATATTTTCTACTCAATAGGCACCGAGCACTTCTGAAACGTTGCCCACTTCACACAAGTGCTTAGAGTTGTTTAATGAAGTTCAAATAGTGCCTGTGAGGACAGGGCTGTTGTCCTTGGCTTTGAGGCACTACATGAAAGCAATGGGTAAGTTCTGTCTCTGGAGCTAAAGTTCCTGTGGAACTGCCTGCAATGAACCCCACCACACAATCATAGGGTTGCGGCAGCATGTTGGCCAAGTCAGGCTGGCCACACACGCTGGCAATGCCAGCTGCAGGCATTTCCCTTCTGCATCAGAAATAGGAACTTTAGCAACTTCAAAATCTGCTCAGAACTCTGTCCCTTACATAATTATTTTTGCCTTTTACATTTTTTTTCTCCCAGGCAATTTTCAGAACCATTCTAGGAGAAAACTACCCCCTGTCATGGAGACTCAGCATGAAAACAGCAGTGTACCTATTAAACTCACTCAAAGAAAAGGCTTCCCCTGTCTTTTAGCAGGGATAACCCAGCAGTTCCTTTCCCAGCTCCTACTAGATGTTCAGGTGAGCTGAAATCTCATTGCTATGTCTAAAACTTACAGCTGCTTTGCTGCAGGTTTTTGCATCCCCTAACAAACTACTACATGGGAGGAGTGTGTTTTACAAGGTAGGGAGGAAAAACTGGCTCCTGCTGCCCAGCCAGTGCTATGGGACACAGCTCTCAATCCTCTGCTGTCCGCTGCAGCTAGTGCTATGGAGTCAGTGGAGAAGGAAGCAGGGTGGGATTTTCACAGGTACTTTTTGTCGATGTAACTCATGAATGTGTTAGGGAATCTCAGCCCCTGTAGGACCAGAGTTAGGTGAGTCATAGTACTTGAAGTGGCTTCAGTCACCATTTAGCCCATTCCCCAACCTCAAGACAGAACACATGGGTCAAGCCAGGGAGAGAGCCATCCTCTGCCCTCCAGCGGCAGAGAGTCTGCAGCCTCTCCAGACATCCCTTCTTGAGCTTCACTGTCCTTACCACTGCAGCAGTTTCCCTGAAGTTTGACCTGAGTTTCCTTGGCTGCAATTTAAAGCTTTAAAGCTATTACTTTTGTCTTAGCCACTACAGACAAAAAAGAACAAATCATTCCCTCCCTCTCTGCAATAGCCTTTTATCAACTTTGAAATCACTTTATGTTCTTCCTTCAATTGTAATTTTATTTTATTTATTTTTTTTTTGGCTGAACATTGCCAGGGTCTTTCAGCCTTCCTCTGTGGGTGAGGCTTTTCTAGACCCTTGATCATTCTTGTTATTCCCTTTTAGACCTCTCTGACAAGTTCACATTCTTCTGGAAGTACAGTGCCCCAAACTGAACACAGCATTTTGGATGAGTTGTTACTGTGGCTGAACACAGACGAAGGATTGCATTGCAACTTCTGCACTGTGCTGCTGTCTGTACAGACAATACATTGTTGGTGGTTTTGCCATAGCATGATTCATTTTTAGTTGGGAACTCTTCTAAATCCCAGATCATCTTATTGCATACTGCTAGCTACTAATAATGTTCTCTGAAAATCCCACCCTCCATTCTAGCTGACAACCAACACTCTCCTCCTTTCACAGCAGCACTCCCAGTTGGTAGGTCAACCAGTTGACTGGAAAGTTAATCAGACGTCAGGGAAAGACTCACAAAGAAAAGGTTAAAACATAATTTGCCTCTCCTCTGCAAATCATTTGGCCTGCAATTCTACCTTGTTTATACACAGGGTTCATTCCAAGTAGGACTTGCTTCTCCTGCAATTTGCCCTTGTCACAAGACTGTCACCATAATGAAAAGAGGGTTGAGGGTGACTTAACCAGCTCTAATGGAGTAGCACCCTCATTAAGGGTGCTGTTAAGTCTGTCTGTCAGAGAACCACATCAGTGGAGCTCCGAAGTATCCTAAAAGGGTACATACTTTCCCCTAAGGGAAGATGTTTTTCAGCATTTCCCCTGCATATATACATGCACTTAAAGCCTAAACCACTACCATGTCCAGCAGGAGAGCTTTCACAGCTACACACACAACCCTTCCCAAGACATGATGAGCTGCTGATTAGCCCAGTAGAGCTCTCTGGGAATGAGTGAAAGGAAAGACTTTTGTTTTAAAGGTCATGCCAAAGACATCAATAGGCCTATTCAGCTCCTCATTCTTCCCTTTCTCCAGGATACAGTATGGATATAGCACTTCAGGAAAAGTTTCTGTGACAGCCTCTTGCCAAAAGAGTGTTAGCACTGTTCCTGCCCCAGCACTGATGACCTGTGGTTTTGCCATGTAAACTCTGGGCATCAACATTTTGCTACAAGAACTCAGCTACTCTTGCTTGCAGCCCTGGCCCTTCTAAGAGTATGCTAACCATTTCTAACAAAAGGCATTTACATAAAAGTGAGGTGCCATAGTAGAGATGAGGGAGAGGAAAGATGCATCACACAGTGTTAGAAAAATGTCAGGTTGTGATGTCTTGCATAGAGCTGTAGAGATGTTTTCACTAATTAACCTTGGCAGGCAGGTTAGGTAAGTCACTCTAACCTCTAAGGCAAAAGTGGGGTGGGGGAAGCAGGAACAGAGCTTTATACAAAGAGCAAATTTACAAATGTTTCCATGCAGGAGCCAGCTTTGGCAGGAAGCTGATGGTTGTCACTATGCAGTTTATCAAAGCAGGGAGGGAGAAGGCTTGGACAATGCTCTTTGGTACCAATAACAATGAACATATTCTATTAGGTGAAGAGAGGGACTGCCAACAGCTGGCAAGTGAGCCACTCCATTAAACGAAGACATTTGCCTTGAGCATGCTATCCAGGGTTGAAATTCTAACTCCACTGCTAAATCCTCCACATTGACAATGTTTGTGCCCTGCTGTTTTGTCTGGTTCAGTACACCACCTTCCCAGTGAGGGTCCTTCCATGTTTCCCTGGAGGGGACAACTCCTTGCGCAGCACAGGTCTTCTCACCCCAAAGCATCTCTTCCCATGACTCCAGGCAACCTGCCTCCCTTCAGGTTTTTTGCTTTTTGCCTGTTCATGGTTAGCTTTGTTTGTTGCTGCAGCCCCATTAAACACTGTCTTGTCAAGCTGTAGCTCCTTAACTCTGTCCCAGTAAATCAAAAAGAGGAGCTTTCTGTTCTGGAGGCTGGAGATAGAGAGAAAGAGCCTGGGAGGCTTGACAATCAAACCAATAGGGAACGACCTCGAGCAGAGCAAACCAGGCACCTGCCGCTGCTTGGAGCTGGCAGAGGCCTTTTAGCAGAGGGATCTGCGACAGCCGGCTTTGATGTGCACAGGAGGAAGGCTTTGAAAGTCTGCTTGCATCAGCCACATTTCCTATCCCCTGGATTCCTAATTGGACCCAGTAAAGTAAATAATGAACCCAAACAGCAAACTTGTTTGGCAATGCTAGCCTGCTGACAAGAACCTCCACTTCTCCCCTACCCTTTGGAGATAGCCTTGTACAACCCCATGGGCTCTGCATAGCATCCCCTGTTGACACGCACACCTACCTATGCATATATCATATACCTGTGAGACAGAGATACAAAACACATATTCTCTACATTTTATATATTATGTATTGTATATATTTACATATATAAAAACCCCACTGTGTGTGTGGAAACACAGACTTACACCCTCTCCACATACTTATGAGTCCTTCCCACCTCTGCCCAAACGGCCTCTTGCACTGCCACAAACCATCACTCTTTTCTCAAAGGCTAAACTCCTTTATAGAAGTGGTGCACACCCAGATGAAAACCCGCTTGTACTGTGTGCAGACAGCTCTTTCAGGTAGTCAAGGAACCAGCAATGTGTTCAACCAGGTGCTCTAGCAGAGAGGCCTTTCCCTTCGTGTCCTAGTTCCTTTTAAAGGGAAGCCAGTCTGCAGAGGTGGCAGCCACATTTTGCTCTGTCCTCTCCTGTTTGTGCACCCAACACTGGGCTCCTTCTTGTACCAAAATTTCTTTACTTCTCTTTTTAAATACTGTTGTGGTCTTAAACAAAACTGAAGCTCGGACCCACTGAAAGTATCTGTCTGCATGTGGTATGTGGAGAAAGAGATCAGATACCCTGCTTCTGTGCTTGTTTTCCTTCCAAATTTCTTTGTAGTTGTGAAGAGGGGAGAGCAGAAAGGGTTATGCATCTTTGTTCAGCCCTCCTCTGCCTAAAACGAGATGCAAGGGGATAAAAAAGATTGCAAATCAATAAATGCCATTTGAAGGTTTTTTGTGCGTTGCAACTTCCAATGATGAATTGCAGTTTTTGTTCTCTTTGCACTCTCCATTTATTGTTTAAGGTTTTGCTCACCTAACTTTCCTCCCCCCCTTTGCACCTTACATTCCCTAGGAACAGGCTTCTGAAAGACAAAAATAGCTAAGGGAGCCTTTGACATAATTTTTTTGTTTTACCTCCATCTGGGATTTTACTTTTTTTTTTTTCATTTCAAAACTTTGAAGTTGGTGTTTATCAGCTTCTGTCTCCTCAGCCATCACAGATTCCAATGAGCTTGGCTTTTTTTTTTTTCCTGTCCCTTAGTTGAAGATGCCTGTTTTTAGCAAAGAGATCAGTGGAGAGCAGCAGATGGTGGATGAGCAAACGGACAGCTAGTGCTACAATGCTACAGCAAGAAGGTACTAGCGTGGTATGGGAAGCGGGGAAAATGGGGAAAGCTTGAGTGTGAGAGAAAAACAGATGGAGAAAAAAGAGGGGGAATGAAGAGAGGGACAGTGGCTGGGAGAAAGAAATGCAAAGTGACACTCTTCAGTGACTGAGAAAAAGAGAAAATGGTAGTCAGCTACTCACAAAGAAAAACGCTCTGAGATGTAGTGAGAGACAGGTGGTGAGATGGTGGCAGAGAGAGATGTACAGCACAGAGAGAGGCACAGACATCCCTTGTGCAAAGGCAGCCATGAAGTAACAACTGCCAGAGGGACAGGAACAGGAACAGGGGCAGTCACATGTAGGAAGGCAGTAATTACTGTGTTTAAGCACAAGGCACAGCAGGGTATTTATTGTTTAAACTGGCCGAGAGCCTCCCGTGCCCTTAGGTCTGTAGCTATTACACATAAACCAAACCAGTGTAGTGCCAGGGAGGACTCTGGCCTGGCTCTGGCTTCAGAAATAAGAATGAGTCAGACCAGGAGGAAACACTCTGGCATGGTTTCCCCTTGGCATTCATGGGACCTTGCTCATCAGCAATCACATTTTCTCCTCATGTGCAAAGCTGGCTGCTGTGCCTCCTGAGCCACAGACTGTGCCTGAGGAGCTCCTTGGCTGGGGTACCACAAGTGCCTGCTGGCACAGCCAGGGTTAAGAAAATCTGCCATTTTCACAGGGACTTTCTCCCCAAACCCCACGCACCTAGCATGCAAATAAAACCTTCCAGGTTGAGAGCAGCCTCCCCAGACTGAATGACATCTCTGTGCATTCTCTCAAGGGACAGCACTGACCAAACCCAGCAGAAGAGACCACTTGGGACAAATCACCATTGCTGATGTCTCTGCCCAGGAGCTGGAAGCCAAGAGCTGACAGCTCAGACGCAGCTTGCATCCTATTCTGTGGGTGCATGTCAGCAAGGGCTGTCTGCTTGAAGCAGCCACAGCAGGTCTGCTGTGTCTCTGAATTTCCACTCTCCCTTTTCACTCATCATGTTCTGCCTCAACTTCAGGTATAATTTCAAAAAAACTATTTCATGTCAAAGAAAATATTTGGGTTTTCCTTTTCTTCTTCTGTTTTTTGTTGGTTTTTTTTTTTCTACATGACTTTATTTAACCCAAATTTGCTAACATTTTTTTAAGGAACACAGCATCATTGTTTGGATAGATGAATTGCTCTCCAACAAAACTTGGCTGTGATGCCAATGTGCAAAGTAAATTATGAACCATGAGATAAATTAAATCATCTAATGTCACAACTACAATATTATATTCCCTAACTGTTGCATGCTGCAATGTGAGCTGTCATGACTATGCTACCAAACATCAAGCCTTAATTCTACTGCCAAGAAAATGACATATACACATGAACAAACCAATAGTTGCACTGGTTTTGCATCCCCAAATTTCTGCCCACTGCCTTGGGGTTTACTTTACAACAATGTTATGTAGAAGGCATCATGAGGTAGACATAGGACACGGTGATAGTTGATGGTTGGACTTTATGATCTTAAAGGTCTCGTCCAACTTTAATAATTCTGTGATTCTGTGATGAATCACTGCGATGACACCAGATCTTTAAGTGTGTTAAGAAGTCAGGGCCTGCTAAGTCCTCAGGGCTGAGGGGACTATGCTGGAGGAGCTAATAAAATAGAGGTTGAAAAGAGGAGGTCTAACAAACAATTGCAGCCCAGGCATGGTGGTTATCCAATGCCCACACTTCGATGGCAGCACACTACTCTATCTCTCCCAGCAGTGTGGTCAGCTCTTCATCCACCGCCTACAAAAAGAGGATGGGCCAGTGGTTGCTTCTGGCAAGAGGAACTGGGGGGTGGGGAGGAGTGACAAATGGTGTAAGCTTCCCACTGTTAAGCACAGGAAAGTAATTCAAGCTGACGGCTGATGCAGGGGACTGGGGTTTTTTGCACATCATGGAAACCTAAGAAAGGCAATTAAAATGCTACAGCAAGCAGTCAACCATTACAGTCTCTAGTGAATCTGTCAGCTGGTTTCCTCTCATCTGGCCTCATGCACTCCTTCCTCTGCAATTTCTCCCATTTTGGACAAAGCAGTCATGCTATCATTAAATTTGAAGACAAGTTCTTTCTCATAGACCCAAGACCAAAGAAAAGATCAACAGTAAAAAGGCCCATTTGGAGAATGTTTCACAAGAAGCCTGGCTCAGCCACATCATTACTGCCCTGCCAGTGAAGAACAGGAATGGACTGCAATGTAGTTCCTAGTTTAATTCCACAAATCCTTATGTCAGTCCTAGACCTTAGGGAATCCTCATGTCATGACTCTCAGTGGTACCAACTGTGCCAGTCTGTCAGTCTAGGAGCTACAGGATTGGTCTGTGCTTAGTAGCATCTTTAAAAATCCTATTATGTTCCTCACAAGAGTCTTGTGTTTCCTGTAGAGCAAGACATGCTCAATATACTATTGTGCAAGAATCAAGTGGCTCACTTGTATAAACATCCATGAAAATGTTTCCCTGTTTTTAAATATAATGGGCTCACTCCCTTCTGTCTTATGTCTGCTCATATTTCTTGGGATGAGGGGGTAAGAATGAACCCAGAATTTCAACCTAACTTAAAAAGTACTAAAAAATAACAACAACAAATCCCCAAAACAGAGATTCAACTTAGCCTGAAGAATTCCATCTTTTAGTTTGAAATTTGGAGGAAGGCTTGAGAAATTAAAAATTGGCCCTCATTTACTTGAAATGGGAAAGAGCATCATCACCTTACACATTGCTGTGGATCCTTCTCTGCTAGCTGGAGGCAAACATTTTGTGGTCAGATCACACAGTCCCTGGCTCTCCTGTGCTTTTACAATATGGCAATTCCTGTGGCTCATCCCTGTTTTCAGTGAGACTGCTCTGAACACTGAGTTCACAACTAAAACCTAAAAACCAGGACTTCCCTATCAGCCTGGATCTTGGCACTGATTAAGACAGCTATAGTATTCAATGGGAGAAATGAGGTTGAAGAGTTAAGCCACCCCTCAGCAAGATTTACCCTTTCAAATACATGTCAGTGTGTTGTGATGCCTGGTGCCAATACTTGTATAGGTGGATTAGCTCCTTGAAAAATCATTTTATTTGCTCTCCTTGCTGTGATGTTTCTTAATTAGATCCAGCACAGTGACTGCCTAACATCATCTCCCATATTTCCAGCTGGTGGAAGCACAACAAGGGATCAAGAGGTGGATCCCGATGGCTGGATTTAGGATGAGCAGGCATGAAGCATTGCCAGGTATCAAGGCAAGGATCACAGAGGTTTGGGGGCAAGGTGGGGTGTGCTGGGAAGATATTGTCTGGGCTCACACACTGCAGGGTCTTTTGATCAATTGGGCTGGCTCCTGTGATATTATCATCTGAGGCATCTGCTGTTGATTCATGGTGATAGTGGTCCAGATAAATGATTCCCTCAGTCTAGGATATTTAATTCCTATACTGCTAGCCACTCCCTTGCTTTCCAAAAAACATCTCTCTCTCAAACTTCCAAGGCACTGACTGAGGAGGAGGAAGACATTTGCTCAGTGACTAATATTGCAGCTTGTACAGTCCTACAGGCAAGGCAACCAAAGCAGAGAGGAAATACAGACTCTGACTTTGAGCTTTTAGTTTGCTGGTGCAACTCTCACCCTTGCAGGTGCATCTGCTGGTCATCTGCACTACTGTAAATTATGGCTATGAGGCAGGGTCTCTCCACTAGGGCTATGGGAAAAAGAGAGGGGTCACCAGAAAGGGAGAAGGCAGAAAATAATGTGTAGAAGAAATAGTCCCCAAATCATTTCTTTCTGACTTCTTCCAGCTTACACCTCTTAGGAAGGGGTCTGAGGCCAAACCAGAAAGATATTTCATTGCTATTGTCTCAACTCCCAAATACTCTTTCTTGTTGTGATGCTTGCAAAAATCATCCAACAAGTGTAACACTGCTGGCATGAGAAGATCATGGTCAAATACATCAATCAAAAGTGTCTGACTGGGCTCCACCTGTCTGTATCTACCTGTTACTGTCATGGACAGGAATCCGCTTACTTCTTCCCTCTCAACTCTCCAAACCCATCTGTCTCCTCTAGGGAGAGAAAAGTCTTGTTCTGACAGGAGCCCCTAGCAACCCAAAGACCTGAGAAAGCGTGAAAAAACATCCATTTTATGCTCTGGACTCACAGGGTCCTTTCTGCAAGGCAGCTGAGGAGGCAGGGGCTTCATTACAGTGCATTTGCAGCTGCATTCCGGTGAGAGTTTTACTGTAACTGAAACAGCAGTTGCTCTAATTAAACCAAAAAAAGAGCAGGCCATCTTATTCACCAGCAGGATTTCATCTTCCTTGAGGAGAGAGGGGAAAAGGAATCAAAACCAATAAGAAAAAGGGAAGAAAGGGAAATGTGCTGAGTCCATTTGCTGCTGGCCTCTCAATTTAGAGCACTAAGGGATGTCTCCCATCTCTCTAATGATTCACGTGAGCTTCTGATGGCATATTTTATTAAATGGTTATATAATAATTAATGCTTAAAAGCAGGGTTTCCAAAAGCCACTAAATGCTTTAATAGGACAAGACCCCGTGGCTTTCAATGGCATTGGAGCTTGCAAGTCACCCAGGAGCACTGGAGTACTTCACCTCTACTCCCTTATTCAAAACAGTGCCTCATTTACTCCACCAGCGTAACCTTGCCAGGCTACATGGAAGAAATTAGGGGATGGGGTGAAAACAATCAGCCCTCTAGGGAAAGGGCCCATTTTTCCTCACTCTTGGGTGGAGGGAGGAGGTGCCAGCAGCACATGGCCTGAGTGAGAAATCCATCAGCTGAGGAGCACATACCCAGACACCAAGGACACCTGAGGAAATAAGTGTGATAATTCCCATCCTGGCTCTCCCAAACCCTGCAACAGGGAGGCACATCTGTCCCTGAGATGAGGCACCCTGGCAGGCCAGGTAGAAATGCTGCTGGCAAGCTAAGAGGCCAGTGGGCCAAAGCTTAATAGGAAAACAGCAGTGATTTGTCTCCACCACTATTTATGTTTCAAGCAGATGACAGGCTGTCAGTGGAAGAGAGTGCTGCTAAATTTACTGCTGCTCAGATCTCCGCCACAGTTGCACACCTGACAAGTCACTTCATTTGAAGGGCTAGGTGTTGGGCTGGACTTTCCTCCTCCATTCTCTCTTTCAGTGAAAACCACAAACCAGCTGCCTTTACACTGCAAACTGTTTGCCTTGAGAGCCATATTATAGGGGTGTGAGTTTAGAGAAGAGGGATGTTCCCAGCAGGTTAATTTTTAACCCTGATATATGCCAGTCTTTTTCTGGGCCACTTGACTGTAGATCTGTCTGACGGGACACACACATGACTGAATCAAACTAATAATAGCTGTTTTGCAGGGCTGGGCATTTGGAGGTGGAGAACATGAGAGCATGGTGAGCACCATCGACTACCTGCTAGGCACGTGGGTGAGAGCTGCTGGTATCGTAAAGAGAACAGTGCAAAAAGCTCATGGGGATGCTAGAGGAACTAATGCAGGTGGGTGAAACAGTACATGAGAATTAGACCCTGCACGTGTGGGTGCTGGAAAAAAAACATGTGGAAGTGTGGGTTTGATGGAGTATTAATGTGAGGATATGCACAAGAGAAGGCTGGCAGGCAAGGAAAGAGTGCATCAACCAACCCTTTCCTTTCCTCTATAAGCAGTGGAGGTCTGCTTTCTCCCACACATACTCTTGATCTCATTCACAAGATCCTTAAATTCGTTCTCTCATTCACATTCAGTAAATTACAGACATGCATGCACACACATACATACACAGAGTGCCATTCAGAAGCAGGACACATCCCCTTTTTTCCTGTCCCAAGAGTTCAGGACAACTGTAGTTCTCCACCAGCCCTTCAGGAATCTGCTCCACTTGCTTTTCCAGCGGTGCAGGTGAGAGGTTCTTGTTCTGCAATTGTGCCACAGAGTTTATATGATTAAATGTAGCATCTGCAGCTCTACTAGCTAGGCTAATAGTGACAAGTGCCATCAATCCTCATACTTCAGTGACTCAACTGATCACCAGCTGGGGAAGAGAACTCTTCCCTTGTCTCACATGAGACAATGTCCCTTTGGTTCACATGAACCAAGGTTGTGAATGGGCCACTTCTCTTTCTCCTGGCAGTTTACAGGGCTGCAACACTGAACTGTATTGACAGCAGGCATATTGCCTGGCATCACAGAACATTACATTCAGTCACCTTTCCTTTGCTGCAGCACCTTCTCTTTATCAGCTTTGCCACTGGAATATCTGCAAAGGCTTGTCAATACATTGTCCTCGCCCTGCTGATCTGTGGGTGCCAGTCACAGGCTGACAAAGACTGCCTCTTTAGAAAGCCAAAAGTGGACAGAGGGAAACTGAGAGAGGTGGAGTTTGTGAGTTGGAGACTGACAGATAATTTTGGGTATCTTCTGTTCTTTCTTTGGTTCACTGCTTTCCAAGCAATGTAACAGACATTTTTATGAGCGATTCATCCAAGGCCACTCTAAATTTTACTGGGGGCAGGAGAGAAACAGGACAATCATGCCCTCCCACCTGGCCTCCAAGGACCAGGAATTCATCCACAGTAATCATCCATGCCCTGTGGATTGAGGTCCTCTGACACTTTTACTGGATAATAACCCCTGTTAATAATCCAGCCATCCAGCTGAATTCCTTTTTATCACCTCTTCCATACCAGTTCTCTGTTTGAGCACTCTGGATAGGTGAGGACTCCTTGGAAAAAAAAATTGCTTCAACTCCTCACCAAAATGTATTGAAATATTATTAAAATAAAGGTTTTCAAAGCCCCTCTCCTGAAACACTTATTTCCTTATTTCTCAGCTGCTCTCAAAACTGCTGTCCTTGTATTTCTAAGTCCTGCATTCCAAATGGGATGCTGGGTTTGATTAAAACAACTTCCTGGCTTATAGGTTATGTCAATATCCTGGTGGGATTTTATGCTACTAATCTCAGCAGCCTGCAGTTGCAGAACAGTTGAAGGAAGAGAGGAATGTTAACTACATTAAAATGGCAAATTCACCTGCAGACTCTTTTTTCACTGCTTCAGGAGCAGAAGGTCCTGAGATAATTTTCAGGCAGTATGAAGCTGAATACACAGGGGGATGCAACAAGCAGGAAGGAGAGGGAAGAACAGAGAAGGGAAGGAAATGGAGAAAAAGAGGAAGAACTGGTAAGACAACACAAAATTAAAAAACCCAAATAGAATAAAGAAGACAGTTTGTGAGATGCAAGTCTTCAGAACAAGGGTAGAAAACGAAATAGGTAAGGAAATGAGACACAGAGCATGAGATATAGATGAAAGGTTGATTTAAAAAATGTGAGGGGATGCAGAGAGTTAGGGCAAGCAAGTAGAGCCCTGAGCAGGATGAATCACCATGGGAAAGCAGTGGGGAACATAGTTAATGTTGTCTGGGATCACAATATACAAGGAGAGAGCAAGGCCTCAGTCTTTCAGATGTATTACAGTTGTATTGATCTGTGGTTAACAATTTCACTGCTCACAGGCAATACAAGGCTGTTGGCAGAATCACTGAGGGTCTCAAACACTTTGATGGCATGTACATATGCACAGGACATACAAGTTGGAAGAGAGGTAGGTTCCCATGACCTTTGATAGTGAGGGCTTGAGACAGAATGGGGATATTTGGTGCTGACTTCTCCTCCTTACTTTCTGTCTGCTTCATCTCATTAAAGGGAGATAAAATACATCATTAGCTACCATCCCACTTCTGGACAAGCAAGTGCTCTCACTGCTACCTTCTTAAATACAGAAAAGTTCTCTAGAAGGTCTCAGCCAATATAATGCTCCATGTTATGAGACAGTCTGTGATTCATGGATCAAAAAGACAAAGAAGAAGCCAAAGTTCCAACCCCCAAACAACTGCAGCACTGCAGGAAATATGGAAGATCATCTCCGGCACTTTCAATGTAGCCCTGGAAGAGCTCCTATGCATTTCTTCTCTTCTTTCCCTAGGCTATTATTGTGAACAAGCCCTGGCTTGCATGGAGGCCAGTGTGGCTGCCAAGAGGCTCAGGGAGGAAACAAGCATTGTGAGTCTCTCCAGCCTCTTGCCACTGGGGTTATTTCAGGTTTTGGTGCCCTCACTTGGAAATCTCCTCACAAAGGCTCCTCACATCCCCCAGCTGCATCAGCTTGGCATGCGAAAGAGCTAAGCCACCTGATGCATGCACAAGAGTGAGCCTGTAAGCTGGAATACGGTGGGAAGCTGCTGCAAGAGAGGATGAAGATGAAGACCAACCTGCTGGAGACCACAAGTCTTCTCCTAGTGCAAGATGGCCTTGTTGCTCAGTGATCTCCTGAACATGCAGCTTGCCTAAAGAGGCTGTCATCTGTCATATATAGTGGGAAGACTGAGGTCTGCTATGAAAGGGATTTGACCACTTGGAGCAGACAGTGAGTTGGAGGCAGGAAGGTTTGGTTACCCTTTGTGTTTCTGTACACTCAGTCATCCACAAAAGTGGTTTTCTTTACTAGCCCAAAGGCAAGCTTGGCTCTTTCAATTAATGAACAAGAAATAATAGACATTTAGGAGCCCTCAGAGACAGAGATGGATAGATGCTGGACAGAGAGTATCTAGTACTGATTACAGTCATAAAGAGAGAGATGCTCTTGCTTCCCTTTCCAGGCAGGAATACTTCTCCCGACCTGTGCTGCATTGTCCATCACCAGTCCTGTGCAGGAGGGGATGCCTTAAGAGCTGGGGCAGGAACACAGGCTGTTGAGATGCTCAATTATATTCTCTTCTATTTTCTGCATGGTGACTGGAGGTGCTAGCAGCCTTTCCAGTTCCAAGACTGGAGTCTAGGTGATAGTTTAAATCTCATCTTAGGCAAGAGTCTTTCCAGGGAATGATGCTACATAAATTCCTACTGAGATTTCTCAGGAGAAATGCAGTCTAAGATTCAGACTAATAGCCTAACACTTGTTCTTCTCTAAAAGCAGAAAATGCCCAAGGCATTTTTCTTGTGCTCGTGCAAAGACACTGATCCCAAGCCTGTATACAGCACCACACTCTTGGTCCCTTCTGCAGGGAAAAACAGCATAAAGCAAAATCACACGCACACACCCAGCAAAAAAGGCAAAAGATGAAAAAGAAAATGTGTGCAGAGGGAACAGTCACAGCTGTTTCAATTTATGAGACAAGAAATTGTGTTTCAGAGAGAATACAGGAGTTTTCTCCTTTGAGAAAGTTATTAACCAGAAGTCGCAATAAACCCCACTCCAGTTAGATGCCTCCAAACTGAAGGGCCCTGATAGAGATTATACTGCATTCTACAGGGCTCTGTCCTGCCAAGGGCTCACAAGCCTCAGACCTTGTCATCCCAGAGGTCATAACCACCTCTCCTGCTGTTTGACCCATCACCCCCCTGCTTCCAGTTTCTCACCCTTTTTTCCTTCTTAAGTTCACACAGCTTTTTTTGTCTTTTCACTTCTTCCTCTTCCCCTCTCTCCCTCCTCCTTGTCCCCTATTATTTTCCTTTTTATCTTCTAACCTTTTTCTCTTTCCACTCATATATCTGTCTAAAAGACTGAAACCTGACTGTAACTCAGTTGAATTACTGCAATGACAAGAAACATTCATGAAGGAACAGTGTATTGGATAGGAAAAGAGGTTTTATACTTGCAGCTTTGTGTTGCTTTTGTCGTTGTCTGTTACATGGCAAACACATGTGCCAATTGCTCCAAGAGAGATGATACCATATTACACCACATGGCTGGGAAAGACTTCATTTTTCTACCATAGGGAATTGAACCAGAAGGTGGTGGGGAAAAAAAAGGGAAAAAGAATCAAACTATCCTACAACTGATTGAGTATGTTACAGTTAAAGAGAAATCACTGGGAGGTGTTGGCAGCAAAGAACTTAACTTACAGAAGCTGGGCTGCTGGAAATTTCTTTGAAGATAACCCACTGAAGATGTGTTTGATTTGAACTGATATGGGCCTGTGTCTATTTGTACTTGAGGACCTTGTTGGAAAGCTCAAGGCTAGTTAAAAAAAACCTTTGGCTTATATGAGCTTTGATGCTTAAGACATTTATCAAGAAAGCAAGAAAACAACAGAAGATATCATGGTGGTGTAAAAGTGGGAATAAAAAACAGAGAGAGAAGGTCACTCCAGCAATCCCACCCATACCTTCTTTTAAAAATGGAAAATTTAGTGTGGAACATACACTCATGTTTCACTCTCACTTGCTAACAAAGCAGCAAGTAACTCAAGAAGGTGACACATTATTCATGAAGAAAAAAAACAATAAATCAAGCCATTATATCAATAAAGGACACTATCTTCTTCTTAAGCTTCTCTCACTGCTGGGGGAAAGACAGTGGCTTAGGCAGACCACAACCCTTTTTCTGGCAAGGCTGCTCTTAGACACATCCTCTGTGTCCTACTGCTTTCCACTTGTATCTCACAGTGTCTTAGTATAGTTTTCTATACTTGTATGTGCGTGTGGTCAACTTTCTATAACACAATTTGTATGCAGCAGCATGGAAATGAAAGCATAACCAGCATTGCAAAACTGATATTTTCCTCATTAAAAAGAGAAAAATCCTCCTTCACCAAGGATGACCTACTATCTATATCTCCCTTTTGGACCATCTATATCGTGCCACACATACAATAGAAGCAATAAATAACCCATTATGTAAAACAAGAGGTGGCTCTCTAATAGGCAACTGAGTGTTTGGCATGCAGTCATTGATTTAAACATCAGCCAAACAGGTAGTGATTAAAAGATGAGGAAATGCTTGGTCTCACTCAAGAGCCCAATCAACACATTACAAAAACCTTCCACAGTTTTGTTGTGCAATAACTCTCCAGATAACTCCTGCTGAGGAGTGTTCAAGGCACAGGGGTGGGAAGCATTTGATTCTGCTGCCCAAAACCTCTCCGTTTGGAAAATAAGACTTCAGCTTCCAGTATGTTTAATCTTGTGCTTTTCCTAGCACACGAATCATGGTATAAATTAAGCCAGAGCTCTGTCTTCTACAGCAAGCAATGGTCAGTACCCACACCAGTAGAGGGAGGATCTGGTCTAGGATGAGAGCAGCAGCAAAAGCAGCTGCTATTTAGCACTATAAAGGCTGTCCTTTGGTTTTTTTCTCTTCTGTTTCCATTGCAAGCTCCTACCTCCACTGGTCAAGGAAGTCTCCTTTGTATCCTGAGATACTCACACATGCCTGTAAGCCTCTCTAGTCAGCCTACAACCCTGTATCAAAAACAGGTTTACGCTGAACCACTCAGTGTTTTGAGGCTGAACAAAAACATATGGGAAAAAATACAGCATACTGGAGACAGTCTTTAGAGTGAGCATTAGATGAGCCTGACATGGAAGCAACTAACTGTCTTCCTGATTTGTACAACACTACTTCTCTTTCAATTCACCTGCTTTCAACCAGCTGACTGAACTGTCTCAGGAGACTCCCTGGTTCGGGGTTCACCTCCATGCAGCACTTCCTGTCCATCTCCTCCTAGTAACCAGCCTTTCTTTTCCAATTCCCTCAGTATGAATAAGAATATCTCTGCAGGGAAAAGTTGTCTTTCTCTGCAATCCTCAGTTTAATACTCTGACATGGCATCAATATCCTGCTGCTATCTCTTCCTTCTAATTAAGTTCTACCTCTGCCTTTTATGCCCCTTCTCCTGAAGTCATTCAATTTTCCTCTTCTCTCTGCCCTGCTTCACCCTTCCTGGTGGGGTTTGTTTTTTCTTTCTTCCCTTCTCCTCCTCTCCTGGAAGCTTGCCAGTGATACAGCAGAAGGGAGCACACTGAGAAAGGTTAGGCAAACACAACATTATTACCAGAATCAGCAACATATTGCTCATTAAACATTTAAAATCAACAGTTGCTGGCTTGATCTGCCAATATTGTGAGAAATGCCAGTTTTAGCCCAAGGTGCCTCTTGTTTCCAAAATGGCTTTATTTATGATCTAGGAGCTAGTGGCTGCGAGAACAAAACCCTACCTCCAGTGGCCAACAACACCCAAACTACAGGCAGCTCCACAAAAAGTTCTCCAGTGAGCACCAATTGCTTCTGCCTCCCCACTGCCCCCGCTGCTTTCCAGAAACAAATGGATGTGTGAGAGCACAGAAATGTGTTTGCAGGAGATAAATTATTTATCTGAAATTTAGTGTTGTGAAGTCAGCGTAATTCTCAAATCCACAGACATATTTTATGCACTGATAGGATATTTCAAACAGGGGCATTTGGATTCATTTCTTCCCTCCTCCTGCAAGTATTAACAGAATAATGCCTCACCTGAAAAAGAAAAGAGCTGGTGATGGAGCTGGAAAGGCAACAGAATAATATGCTTGTAGATTCGTATTGTGTCCCTGTAAAGTTCTGTTTCTTGATAAACAAACCAGCATAACACTCCTTCCCCCTCTCCCTCCAATCTCTGTGGGTTTTCTTCCTCCCCAGTTTACCATGCTGATGCATTTGGTAGTTAGAAAAGAGAAGCTTTATACCATATCAGGTACAAACACCACTACTGTATGAAAATCCCAGAGTCCTCCATCTCTGTCAGTGCCCTCCCTCCTGCCCTGCAGCAGTCCTTGCTCTCCCAAACCAGGTCAGAGGCAGATCACTCCTATACCCATACAAACACCCACATGGGTACCACTAGATGAGCCCTGTCTTCTGCTGGCTTCTGGGACATTTCTGAATTGATAAAGACCCATCAAATATCATGTTTTTTCAGGAGACCCTTGGGTAGTACAAGGTATCTAAATCCATTCTACTGACAATATTATGAGTAGGCATCCAAACTGAGATTCCTTCTTCCCAGAAAATAATTTGGGAAAAATTTTGCCAATTACTCTGAAGGGAACAGAGCTGGGTCCCAGGTCTCGATGTGAAGATCTATTCACTCTGAATTGTACTTGTTAGAAGCATAAAAAACACAACTGTCTTCTAGTAAGGAGGTCAGTTATAAACCATGCAGTTCACATAGCAGATAATCAGCCCAACATTTCTGACAAGCTCTTGCCCACTGAGCAATAACAAGTCACAGAATCACAGAATCACAGAATCATTACGGTTGGAAAGGACCCTCAAGATCATCTAGTCCAACCGATAGCCCTGCAGATGCTCACAGGCACCCTTCACTTTAAGTCAGTCAGAATGGAAAGGAATATGGCTTGGCCATGCCTTTCCCTTTGTTCTGCACAGGTGTATTTAAACCAGTAAATGCTCAAAGAGAAGCCAATGGCTTGCTCAAGGCTCTAGCAAATCCAAAAGGCAGCAGTCAAGGCTGTGGTTTTCCAGGCTATAAGTGAGCATTTTTGTGAAATCAGATGGAATGCTTCCAACAATTCAGAGTTCCTGCAGAGAAGTCCCCAAAGCTCCTCATTGTAACAATAATTCTGTAAATGGATGCACTCCCCCACCTGCCACTTAAGAAGCCTAATCACAAACCAGATCCTCCGTTAGAGTTGGCCACTGCACAGAGAAGGAAAAGTTGGCAGTTGTTTTCACTGAAACATAGCCTAAGCATCTTGAAACACTGCCACTAAAGTTTTAAGAGGGAAAAGAAAAAATAAGAGTCCTTTTGATTTAAAACCAGTTACTCTCCCCCTTGCATCTGGCTTCCCTTTTGTTTGTTAATCCAAAGAAACACCAGACCTTTGGTCAGATAAAACATGCTGGATTTTCCCTGATAGGAGTAAATCTTCACTGTGGCTGCAAATGCCTATTTTTGTGTGTTGTTTGATATTCAAGAGGAAAGATGGAGCTCCTCTTCCCACCCTTCCTCAACTAACTGCCAGCCATTGTCGTTGACAGGACTGCAGGGCCCTGCTCAGGTCAGCCCAAAAGACCCTACTCTTACACTTGCGTTCTGTGGCAGCCACTGATGGTGGCAAAATTCTGTGGCATTAACCCAGACACTAGGCAGTCATTGGAGATCTCAGACCACAGCCCCATTATGGTGCAGCACCATGGATCCAGTCAGACCTGGGCACACCTGACAAGTGATCCTCAAAGAGTGGTGTAAGTCATGACCCACCTACTCATCTTAAATAGATAAGAAAGTGTTAACATTAACCTAGGTAAGGAAGTATTGATGAGTGGCACTCCAGCTTTGTGAGCCAGAACAGAATCAGAACAGCTCTCTTGCTTCATCAGAGGCATGGAAACAGAAAAAACAGCAGCAGGCTTTGTTAACCAGACAATGACTTGACTGACCAACAGCTTTAAAGAAATGATCACACACATGTATCTCCTGTATCTGAAAGAAACACAACTTGCAAAATACCACCTAAACCTATAAGAAACCCAAACCCTTCTGCAATAAGAGCACAAGTGACCTAAGTTGTATGCATACCAGGTAATTTAAACAGAGACAAAGCAAGTCCAAGTTTCTATGCATTGTACCACAACCTGAGGACAGAAGACAGAGAAGGCCCACAAAACAGCAGTATGCCCTTGCCAGAAACCCAGCAGTGGTGAAATGGTTTGCTCAACTTGCAATATAGTTGTAGCTCTAGGCAGTCCAATGATTTAACCGTTTAATAGTCTGGAACCATTGGCCTAAAATGAGTGTTCAATAATTCTGCCCCTTTATTAGGTCAGGAAGCTCCCTTTGTCCCCATGGGTTACAGAAGATGGCAGACCTTTGTGCTTCAAAGCAATGCTGCACTGCAGAACTGTATCAGTGTCAGAAATATCTCAACCTCCTCCCAAAAGGGTTTGCTGAGGGCTTGATCCTTCAGGCCACAGGTCTCCATAGATGCCTTCTTTATCTGAACAAAGTGCGATAGTCGTGAAAGGTTAATTATTTATCGATTAAAGTGATGCTACCTGTCCTCTGGTCAGCATTCCCCTATCATTTCAAGAGGGTTATGTTCTGTCAATATAAACAGATTCATAGTAAAGTGAAAAGCAAAATAAGGCTGCCATGTGCACCTCTATAACAGGGTCAATTTTAAAATCACCTCTTCAGCTAAATGGGTGCAACTTCCTCATGTAGCCAAGCCCTGAGCTCCCTTTTTAAGAACAGGTAGCAAACCAAATGCTATTTTCTTATGAGAAACCCCAGAAATAAGTTTCAGGCCTCAGAGAGAAGGATTAATTTGCTAGTAATGAAAGTGACACACAGGGAAAATGTAAAATCAATCTTGTGTTTAAAGGCAGAACAACACTGGCTCCACTTTTTCCTCTCTCTCTTGCTTTCCTCTCCTCTCCCCACAGTGGCTTGTTACCACCAAGCATACATTATGCACATTACCCACAAGCCTCTGCTCTGTTTAAATTAAAAAAAGAAACAGTGTTTTTAATCAATCTATTTGCACTCTTCTGCCACAACTCACAAAAGCAGTTTGATTTCTTTCCACTGCTCTCAAGAGATTTGAACACAGATGACTAAAAAAAAACCCCACTGCAAACGAGTAATAATAATAGCAATAGTAGTAATAATAATAGTGACCCTCCTCAATAAAACAAATAAAAATGGACAGGAGAGGCACAGTAGCCAGTACTTGGGCAAAACACAGACTACATTAAAAAAATTAACAGGTCAAACTCAAACCTCAGTGATTTGACTTGTTCTGATCTTGGACATCCCTCCCTCACACCATCAACAGCTAAGATTAACTGCAAAACAACAAAGGGACTTCCAATCAGATTAAACATCTCATTAAAAAAAAATCATATTATCTGTCTGCACCTTTTATCCAATTCCTGGCAATTCTGCTACAATCTCATTTGGAAATGAAGTTGTTCCCAGAAATTCAGACCTTATCTTGGGTTTCACATACTCTACAATTCAAATGCAAAATTAAAAATAGCAGAGAAACATTTAGCTGGTTTTGCCCATAACGATTCACAGACATAATTAATCCTACCCTTCAGACCTAGGGAGTGCTAATTCTTTCCTTCTTTCTCCAGTAAAACCAGGAGGAAAAGCAGACCATCACATAACAAGACTGTATCATGCTGAGAACTCCTGCTCAATTTTCCATCCATAAACAATTTTGCACTATGAAAACCTTTTTCTCTCTTTCTTCTAGAGATGAAAAGAACAATTAACCCAAGGAGGAACCTTGAAACAGAATCAGGATCTCCTCATTACTGGATCCCTCCCTAATGGGAGGAGACCTTGTAGCCACAGAAAATGGTTCCTGGCTGCAGATGCTCTTCTGCCTCCTCCACTGCCCTAAGGCAGCACCCCAGTTCTACATCTGAAATGCTTCAGATGATCTATGTACCAATCTAGGGCAGCTACCACTAGATGTATGTACATACTTTATGCTTCCAGACCTAAACATTCCCCAGGCCTCCCACATTTTAGATTGCTGGACTTACTGTTCTGGCAGTAAAGATCCTGCCAACAGGGTGATATGCCTTTCTGCTCCAACCCAGATACATAACTTGTCCCTTTCAGCCATATCAAAGACATGCACGGTACATTAATGCTAAATTATATTCACAGTTCAAACTGTGAGAAAGATTTACTATTCAAAGAAGCAAAGCCAGGGACCACATCCAAGATACAAATCTAGATGCTAGTTCAAAACTGAAACACACAAGTATTTTGGGGTTGTCAACACCTTAGGGTTTGGTTTATTCTTATCTTTAACCAAAATACTGCCATTTTCTCCTGCAGCTTTAAAAATGGAAGAGAGAAATGGAAGATACTGGTTATCTTCCTAATTGCTTCTCTGTAGCAGCCATCTGCATAGGAAATAATCCTGGGATTTGCCATGGGCTCTAGGAGAACTAGATGCTTTCTATGAACAGAAAGTCACTGGCTCTAGATGGCTAACTCCATTAGGCTATCTAGAAGATCCCAGCTAAGTAGCAACTCTCAGCAGTGCTGGGAAAAGGAGGCAAGTACGATGGACTAATAGTACTGGTAAAAAGTAGTCACTTCCCCCAGTATTGGCAGGTACTCTTTGAACTAGAGAAAGCCCCATTTCAGAAGCAGCAAGGGAATGGATGGGCAGGGTGGGTGCAACATGCAGAAGTGCATCACAAGGTATCTCCCAATTCTTGCCATCAATGTGTAGCATGAAAGGCCACAAATGTACAATTTCTGGCAGACACAGAGAAGAAAAGGAAGTGTCTGGGGAACTTCTGAGCCTGGGCTGTGTTTGGATGAGCAAGCACTACCACACAGCAAGGGCTGCTTTGTTTTTCAGCCAGGGGGCAGAAGGTGTTGTGCCACAGAGCTCTCTTGCTGAAGAGCCCTAGACAGAGCTCCTCCCACGTAATCAGGAAAAGCATTAGCCTCACATCACCTTCTCTCACCTAAGGAAGCACTAAGCCCTGCCTGTATGCACTGGGGAAAGAACAGTTATCAACTGATGTAAAGGAAGTGGGGAAACAGCAGATCTAGGGTCGACATTAGGGACCTTTAAGCCCCTGGCAGTCAATGGGTGACAAGTCTAGCCCACAGTGCAAACCGCATGCAGGTCTGAATGATATGAACTTGCCAGTGGTGGGGGGAACTTGTGTAAGATCAAATGACTGTGATGGACAAGTTTATATTTTTCAAGGTGGCTAAAACTTCACTGAAAAGTATTTAGTTTGAAGAGGCTCAATCCTTGAGCCCGGAGGGTGCAGCTGAGCCAGCCACTGTGTCTATGTTACCCATGCTGTGATGCAAAAGGAACAGATACATAGAGCAAAATGGTGCTGGGTGCCTGCTGTTTACACTATATACACTGCAGAGGTTTACTTGGGACTAGATCTATTGAGGCCCCACAGGCTGATCATAGCTAGCAGGTGGTGAGTCTGTGCATCTCCTGGTTTAGCTTTGAAGGCAGCATATGTTCAGAGACCTTCCTACAACAGGAACCAAAGCAAAGAGATGACTGGGAGATATGCTTCAAAAGCATGCTTGGACTTCGAACTCAAATGCTAATGTAGATATGTGTCACACCATATGTTGTAGTGAACTTAATAAGTGGTACATTTCTACATATAAAATATGATTCAAAATCAATTTCCCTTGTAATTATTTATGTCCAGGGTAGAGAGTCCTTGAGAGCTGGCAATACTCCACTGTGCCCAGAACACACAGAAACCTTACCACCTCTACTTACATACAGGAAAATCAGTTTGGTTTCTAAGATCCTGACTTTCTTATGATTCTGGGCATCCTCAGGATGACCTCCCTCACTGATTCACGCTTCATATGCTACTACATTCCAGTGATCACTGTTGAAGTCTACTTAACAAGAATAAATATTGAGCATTGCAACTCAATTATTCTGCAATCTCCATGTCCAGAAATTTATCAGGAGACAGATTCCCATCACCCTTGGGCTCAAGAACTTCATTGTCTCTCCTTTAAGAATCCTCATTACAGTCAGAAGACCGGTTGTAAAAGTGAGATGGTTGAAGAGATTCTCTGTGTGATTTACTCATATTTCAAGGCAAAGGATGCTCTTCTCAAATGCCAGAAACACAGGAAGCTCATCTGAGAAGACTCCACCTGCCTCACTCACCATTCCCAGAAGAAACAACCCTGTCATTGGAAACAGGGATACCTCTACTGGTGGTGTACAAAGTGAAAGAAAATCTCATTCACCTTTTGTTCCACTGGGTCTGTGAGGCTAAGAGAAGTAGGTGGTTGTTTACATCTGCAAGGTAAGGAGATGGGACTCAAATACAGAGAGCTACACACTGCTGTGTGTGTGTGCACTCACACAGTAACACAGGGATTAAGGAATAAAAATCAGACTAGCTACCATAAGGATTTCCTATGAAATAGAAATCTTTTAGGATCTCCTAAGCAGAGACAGAAATCCCACCTCACAGGCAACCTAGGTTTTTCACTGACTTGCTGCAGTGCTGGACAACCACAGGGCAGTGAGCTCCTATTTCAGTAGCCTTAATCCACCCCAGCATGCACAACAGGGTCCAGAAGTAGCTGGGAGTTTGCCTGCTGTCCTAGGAGCAGAAAGTAGCCTGGATGCTCCTCTTAATCTGGCTCCTGGAAGCTTTCAAAGAAAGACTTCAGTAGCAAAGACTTTCAGCTGTCTCCTCAAGATTTTTGAACAGCACGTAGTTCAAACAGACTGCTCAAGTCTGAGGCATCTATGGTGTCAGGGATGAACAAGAGAAGGAGAAGAAATGCTCTTTAGTGCATGGACATGTGAAGACTTCTGAAATCCCCACACTATTTTCTCTCCTGCTGAGTTTCATTTCCTAGTGAAGATCTATCATTATATATATATAAATACCAGCTCACTTGTTCACCTATCATTCACATTTCTAAATTCCCATGACTACTGCACAAATACTTCCTGAAGGGACATTTCTCTTACAAAGTTTTGCTATCTGATCACCATCATAAACAGACCTAAGGGTGTGCTGTGGATACATGATGCACAGAATGGGCAAAATCCTTCCCAGATGTTACTGTTTACCTGTGCTACACCCCCATCGATGCACTGTAGCTGATGGAGCCTAGCTGACATGCTCTGGAAGGGCAGCCAAGAACTAGGGTTAAGGACAGGAGCCAAAATTCAGCAAGTTTCAGTGTGGAGCTCTCTGATGCTCCAGAAGCTCTTCTGAGTACTGCAAAAGAGCTCTGTGTGTGTGTACATATGTATACATGTTTCTGGATGTGACAGAGGATTTGGCTCTCCATGGGGAAGTTAATGAACATGCCTTCCTTTTCTTCCTCCTCCACTCAAAACAATTTAGTCCACCAGGCAACATCCAGAGCTCTAGAACACAGCAAAACTCATGTCACTGGGTGGAATGGCTTGGACAGCTGGTACACTGTACACAATACAGCTCAGTCTTGATCTGTATCAGTCTCATTTATCTCAATCCTCAGCTTCATACAGCTTTGGCCTTTTTCCTCCTCCTTCTATTTATACATCTTTGTTCCTAAAGCTGTATCAAAGCTTCACCCACAGTAGCCTTCTTCCCTGAACCCTGGTCTCTTCACCCCCAGCGCTGCCAACAGCCCTAGCAAGCACTAGGGAGAAACCCCTTATTTTATTTTAGCTTTCCTTTCCCTTTCATGGATCCTCTCCTGGCTGAGTGGCTAACTACCTGGAGCAGCTCTAACTTCTCCAGTGACAGCACACCATGCTACCAAGCATTATTCACAGAGGACAGAAATAGGATGGGGCAAATGTAAAGGGAATGTAACTGGAGAAAAACAGAGTCAGCAAATGACTGCAAACCAATGGATGTCAACAGACAGGAGAGGAGGGAAGAGCAGGGAGGGCTCTGACTGGGGTGTTCATCCTTTAGTGCAGTCACAGTTACCATGCAACTGGGATCAGCAGAGCAATGAGGTGGGTGCTCCCCCTCCCCCAGGAAAGCTGCAAGCAGCACTCAGCCAGGCAGCCTCAAAGACAGCACACTGCCACTGCTACCTACCAGAACTCCCAGTGCAGCCCAGCCCACTTCCCCATCTGCCCAGGATGCACAGAGACAACTCCTGCCTGTGGCTGGGCTGGATGGGCACATCTTTGCCAGATGCCTGCAGAGGGCAGGGAAGGAGATCCCTTTTGAAGCTGTAAGTGCCTCTGTTCATGGCACCCCAGACAGAAAGAAACCATCAGCTTGGATGGAGACAGGGGTGGGGTGTTCTGGTTTCTTCTTTAATAGGCTGCTCCTAGACAATAATAGGCTGCAGCACTGTGCAGCCAGGAGGCTGTCTGACCTATGCTGGAGGATGACAAGTGCACCTCAGCCAGGCATTGTGTGGCTGGAAGGCAGCAGGCTGCACCTTGCTAGGCTCCCCAAGGCTGGTGTGTTGGGTCCAGTAGCCCAGGGTGGAGGGAAATCTCCACAGCACGCCATCCCCACAGGCCAAAACCACAGCAACAGGATGCCTGGAGAGGCTAAACCTGCAGTGCTGCTGTGAAAGCTCTTTCCTCATGTTAAGCAGCAAAAAGGGCTGACACCACCTCCAATCTACAGGTGCTGTGTGGGGTGGAATGGCTTGTTCCACATCCATCCAGCCAAGCAGCCCCACAGGTTTCTCCTGGCATCTCTCTGACACCAGGTGCTGCACTCAAAGCCCTTTTCTCTTTGCTGGACAGGCTTCCAGCCACCTACCTGGCTTTCCTGCCCCTGAGACATAGGGCAGGAGAGGAGGAATGCCAGCAGCAGGATGCTCATGCTGCCAACAGCTGTACCTCTCTGTAAGGCCACCCTGAGCCTGCGTTTGTTTATTGGTGCTGTGGGGCACACAGGCTGGTACACACCTCACCTGGTGCTTCAGTCTCACCCCACCCCAGGGCTGACAGACAGTTGGTGCTGAGCCCAAGAGGTGCTCCAGACGAAAAAAACTAGGACACAGCGGGGGGCTGACAGGCAGGTGGAAGAAGAAACAGATGTGGAGTTGATGTGGTGTGAGGACTGTGTTTGACCTGCAATATAGCTAACATCAAAATCAATCTACCCACTGTAGCTGGTCCTCCAGCCCTTCACTACCTCCCCACTCAGACACATACAACAACATATATTATTCCTTCCTCCCTCTGTCAGACTCATCTGTTTATCTTTCTGCTGTATCTGTTTACTCATCTTCCTTATTCTTCTCTTGTATCTTTCTCACCCCTTCATCCTTTTTACTGTATCTTTCTTTCTCAACTGTGCATTATGGTTTCCCTATTTTATTTCTTCCACTCCCTCTGCCCTCTCATCTTTCAGCTGCCTCTGCCGTCCCTCTCTTCCTTTACCACACTGGTCTAGCTTTCTGAGCCAGCTAAATATCTGCCTGTCCTTCCATCCTTTCACTGTGGCATGTATCTGTGTGCCCTAGCTATTTATTAATTTCCTATACAGCAAATACCAGCAGTTTTGTTAGCTTGCTTCTCCCTCCCTCTCCTCATCATTATGAGAAAATAATGAGCTGGTTAGTCTATGTTACTGGTTGGAGGGAAGTAGGAAGAGAAAAGAAGGGCATGTGGGAGTAGCAAGCCAAGTACCCTGGATCATTTGCCCGGGAAGTTCTCTTTCTTCCTTGCCCACTGTGGCCTCATTTATATAAGGATGTGGCTGCTTTTACTGTATATTATTAAAAAGCCTAAGAAAGCAATCATTCTGCAGACGAGGAGGCAAAAGGAACCATTAGGAACACAAGGGCTCTCTGCTAATCATTACCTGAGACTTGCCCAGGGCTTGCAGCTAGGAAGCAGGTTTCTGATTGTGTCCCATGGCCCATGGTGTCTTACATGGGGATTTTTCAAATGCTTCCCTAGTTCTGGATATTCAGAGGAAAATTAAACATTAAACTAAGGGTTGAAGTAGGATATTGGAAAAAAAATAAAAGTTCTGAGTTGGTGAGAAAACCTCCACTGTCTCTTCCAGCCCCATGGCCCCAGTGCATCAGTCACTGGTTTATTACTGCTGCCATCTGCTCACCATCCTTGTTCATAGCCTCAGACCCTCTCCTGCAGGTCAGTACCACCACTGCCTCCTGCCCAGTCACAGACATCGTCCCTGATCTCATATCCTTTTTCTTCAGCCTGTTAAGGCTTCATTGCCTTCTTAATGCCCTTCTTATCCATGTTCCCAAAGTGATGTCTATCACAGCAGTCACCAAGAGCTCACTTCAAGCTCGCCCATGCCATCTGTGCTTTGGCAGTCTCCTTTAACCCTCTGCAAGTGCTACTGAGCACCTGTCGAGAGGAAAAGCGAGTAACATACCTCAGCACTCAGCAGTAGCTCAGCAGTTAACTTAAAGTTGACCAGGCAAAAACTTAAGATGTCAAGCAAAATATTTCTTATTCCCTCCCCTTAAAATTGGCCCAAAATATCATGACAAGCATTATTTATCTTATTAAGTACACTACATTAACCTTGCAAATATGCTAATGCACAAAAGGCGCTGTCTTAGCAGCTTTTTAGAATAGGAAATTAACCATGTTCATCAGAAAGCTTTTAATTATTATTATTTCTTAAATGCTGCTGTAATTCAACAGTGTTCCTCTTGCCAGAGGCACCAGAGGAGAACGATGAGGGACATATGCCACCTTCCTGACAGCTGCCCCTGAAAAAGCAGTGTGGGTATTCCTACCCAAGCTATACCTTAAGGAGCTGCTCTGCCTGCCCCCCTGGGCTGCACCTCTGGGAGGGAAGAGCTGGAAGATCAGGCAGGCAGAAGAGGGAAGACTGAGTACCTCCACACAGGTATTGCTCTAGCACTGAAGAGATACAGGTAGAAGTGCTGCATGCTGGGGGAAAACTGCAGATAGCAGTGGAAAGGGGTCACATCCTTTTCCCAATGTGAACTTCCAGCAGCACTCTGAACACCTGGTGCAAGCCCTGATCTAGAAGAGCACAGAGAGCCTGACAGACATCTCACTCCACACTGGCTTTCAAAAATAACATGCTTAGCCTGAGCAAAGTCTTTTGTCTACCTGTGAAGTCAGTGGAAAGGGAGACGTGCTCCAAAGGAGGCCACTCAGTCTGAGAAGCCAGCTCAGATGGCAGAGCAGGGGCAATGCCTGCATGTTTGAAACAGGACCTGTGGGGGTCAAGGTGATAGCAAGATGCACTCTTGCACCCACTCGGCTGCTGGCAGAGGTTTGAGCTGGTCCCATCACAATTTCTTGCCCCAAAGACATGGCCACACTACATGCCAAGTCTGGCACAGGCCAAGCACATTTTCTCTCTGTCTAATGGCACTGAGCTGGGGCAGTAACTGTTCATCAACAATGTGGCAGAGCAACAGAAAGCTTCACCACTGAAGACACTACTGTGTCTCAGTAAGAGTACACTGCTGATTCACAGCCCTTTCCCGGGGTTTGCCCTGAGTGTGGTTCTCCTGGTTCTCTTTCCCATGGCGACAGACATGCTCTTCTCCTCTGGCTGTCTACACTGTCTCCCTGGTGAGGAGCAACAAGAACAATATTTGCAAGAAAGGCTGGACAAAACCTACTCTCATTAGCAGGAAAGGTGCCATTCTCCCAGATCATCCTGCTCAGGGCTTGATGCAGAGTGACTTGCCACTTCAGCTGGCTGTGCCCACCCTGCTGCAGTAAGGGCTATGCTGCTTCTTCCTTCACCCAGACAGCCCTTTCTGATGGGTTTCCAATGACACTTTGGTTCTGCATCCATTACCATGCGCTGGCTGCCACTGCAGGGTAAGCTCAGCTCAGCTGGCACAGACAATGCAGTCACAAACAATTTCTGACATTGCTGGGTTTTGGTTTGGTTGTTGGTTTTTTTTTTTTAATGGTGGCATTACTGTTGCAGGCTGAGGGCAGCTGCTCCCACAGCTGCTGCAGCTTGTTAGTACACTGCAGCCAGCAACACCCAGGAGATAAGGCCAAGGAGCACAGCTCTGCACTGTCATGCCTACTATCTTTCTAAGCTTTTTAAAAGCTTTTAGTTTGTTTTTTGTTGTTGAGTTCTCCCCTCCTCCCCCAAGTAAAATCTTAAGAGGGCAGATTTAGCCTAGTAACCAATGTCTTTATGGAGTGTACTCTGATAAAGGAAAAAAAAAATCATTCCCTAGCAGTGAAGAGGTGAGGGAGCTTATCCCATGGCATTGCATGGTAAGTGTCACAGCAGGATAAGCCAAAGGAAATCAAAAGCTGAGAGATTTACCCAGACACAGAGAAAGGGATGATATTATCAAATACGACGTTACAAGTTCTTTCGGTAACACAAACCAGCTTCCATCAGTCAAATTCTGCTCTCCTTGGACATGACAGCCTTCCTGAACAGACTGTGCAGTGCTGCAAGAGCTCTGAGCATTTCTTTGTTTGCTTGTTTTCCCATTATAACTATTTTCTCTGTAGTCATCACTCCAAGGCTGTCTTTCTGCTTGGAGAGGCTGAGGCAGCACTAACTGGGTGCATACCCACAGATGGCTCTCCGATAGCGGCTTGGACTGGCATATGGCAAATAAGGAGTTGCATGCCCTTTTCTCAGTCAGCAACAACGTGCTGCTCCCTACAGTGCTTTCTAATGGGCGATGCCTGGACAACACAGCTCTGCCGGCTTTCTCAAAGCTGCCATCTGCATGCTGCCTCCTCATGGACTGGATCGGCATTACAGCCAGTAGCTGCTTGGCTTTGGCCAGCTTGAAAAATAGCTCCAACATCTCCTGTGATGGAAAGCTTTGCGGGACAACTATTTAGCAACAGCCTGGGACACCCTGCTTAGACATCTGCACAGTCCTGGGCTGTCAATAGCAAAAATCAAACCAGCAATCAGGAACAACCCTGACTGAGCTAAAGGAAGACTGAATCCGCCTCATGCTGATATGTTTACCCACTGGCCTTTCCCATTGCCCTTAGACCCCTTTGTCATTGACCCTGCTGCTCTGCAGCCATGGTTAGCAGGAGAAGGAGAGGCATCTCCTACTTCTGAGCACTCTGTGCTTCTGACTGGCAGCCCCCAAAGAGACCCCCTCCACACACACTCCTACATGAATTCCACCCTCAAGGCAAACATCTCCTCGGTCCCCAGTCACATTTATGTCCCAACACACTGGGTTACTTGGACTAGAGTGGCACTTGGTTGCACTCATCTGACCATGGCCCTGGAGAGAAGCAGTTGCACCATCAGCGCTGAGAGATGGATCTGTGGGAGCTGTACAGAGGGAAGGAGAGATTTGCATGGGAACAGAGACTAAAGATGGAGGCACATGTGCAAGGGAAAGTTTCTTTTTCCCAAAGAAAGCACAAAAGGTGATGGCAAGGCCATCTTTGGCCACAACAGCATCTTGTCCTCTTGAAAAACTTGAAAGAGTTGCTGCCAAGGGAGGAGGTTGCACCCAAATGAGGGGTGCTGGAAGCACAGCTGCTGGCATGTCCCTTTTCTGGACAGGATGGCATAGGTCACTTCAGGAAGCAGGTTTGATCTCTTGCCTTTCAAGTGATAAGTCACAAATCACAGCCATATGTTTCTCAGTATGCTCAGGTGATGCTACATAATGGAGCACCAGGCAAACGTGGAAATGGTTTCAGAAGATATGGAGAAAGCAGATGGGGGAGGCATAAGGTGGGAGAAGGGAGAGAAGAAGGATTCTAGAAAAAGCTAATTTGCAGACAAGAACACAGCAATTTATTCTGAGCTACTAAGAATGACTGGTGCATTCCCCCTTTTGTCTCCAACTTACCTCCTCCTTACTAGAACAAACCGTGGGCAGCACAGGGCCTGCCTCTCTGCTTCTCTGTTTCAGTGGACAGTGCTGACTTGGGAAGCTAGAACAGGCCACTTTTACCAGTGGGGTCTTCACCTCAGCTCCCTTTTTCCCTGACAATCCCAGCAGCATCCCAAATTGCTAGTGGAGTGAGCACAATGTAAACCCCGTATCTATAGCCAAGCTTTCAGCAGGAGGTATGAGGTAGCAAGGTTTCTATTTTTATCCTGGGGCTCTGGAGCAGCAGTTTCCTTTCATGACAGCAAACAGGGTTAGTTTTGTTGGTTTTGGTTTGTTGGTTGGTTTTGGGTATTTTTCTTCCATTCTTATTTACTGGCATCAGATTTTGTGGTTGGTTTTTTTTTCTCTTTTTCCTACAATTCCTGGAACTCATGGTTGCTCCTGCAAGAATGTATTTTGCAGGCAGACCTCTGTGCAGTGCCATGCACACCTATGAATTGTTAGCTCCCCCACCTCATCCTGTTCAGAAAACTGCTCTAGAGATGAATACCAGCAATGCTAAAGGAATTGGATGGATGAACAGAATTGGTGTGTCCCTCTAGTCTCTTATTTAATACACTCCCTGTGTGCTCTGGAAAGGGACTGCTCTAGTTGCAGACCAAGCAGCACAAAGGCTGTAGGAAGGTTGTGGGAACTCCCTCAGGTTCTGAGTTTTCTGCTACTTAATTGAGAGGAAGGTCTGAAAAGTAGACTGGAGCACTCAGGGTGGAGGGACTGGCAAAGGACTGTGACAGGAGCTGGTCAGCAATATTAGGAAAGGGAAAAATGAAAAAAAAAGAGTTATGATAAATAAAATATTATACAATTAATTTTTTATACAGGAGAGTGGAGTGCACTGGCTTACTCTTTCCTGATGGTATAGCATGTCAGCTGGTACAGCTCCCCAGGGGGATGCCTGCCATGTCTGGAGTACCTACCACTTCACTGTTAAGCAGGAGCCATTTGGCTAAGGAAAGGTAATGCAAGAGCATGAGGGAGGGAAGGGAAGGCAGAGGAAAAAACCCACCCCCAAACCTTAGGAACCCTTCAGCCAATACACTATCCAGAATGCCTCCACCTTCAGCGTTGGCAAGGGGGTTCCCAGAAGAGGACAACTCCACGGTAACAACCAGGCAAGGGATGGGTTAAGACTGAGGTTAGAAAACAGCCTGTGGGAGAGGGAGGGACCCCAGGGGAATGACCTGCAGGCAGGCAGAAGAAGGGCCAGAAAGATGATTAATGCTTGGGAAGCTGCTGCTGCCTGTCTCCATCTCCTAAGCACCTTTTTTGCAGCCCAGGGGAAATGATTTCTGCTCTATTGTCGGTCGATTAGACACTTATCTAGCTGTTTCTATCTGGTTTAGACACAGAAACTGGCTTTTATTTTGCCTTCCTCTCTCATGGGCATTTCTGTTCAGTCTGCTGCTGGAGGATGCAGGCATACACTGTTTGTCCTGCTCTCATGCTCCCTCTGCATCTCACTGCCATGACCCCTGAGCCAGAGAAGCACAGAACAGCACAGCCAAGAACTACCCTCCTCAAAACACTAAAGACTAGCAGAGTCCTCCTCCCAGGGAGAGGCAGTGGCCAGGTGGAGTGCAGGCTGACTCCACCTTGCTAGTCAGTGCATTGCAGCAGCATGCTGAAGACCAGCAGACTCTCGGGTGTGGTACAGTTCCTTCTGTTGACTCTCTTTCTTCAATCCCACCCCCTAGCTTAGAGGCAGGGAGGAGGTTTCAAACTGCCCAGCTCATGCAGGAGGGCACCTTCAAAAAAGCAGCACACTCTTGAGTCTCTGCTGTGATTTGGCCAGAAGGTCAAGAAGGGCAACATACCTTAGACTAGAAAAATTATTCCTTCTTTTGGAGCCTGAAAGGAAAAATAGTTGCTCTGGAAATCCTGAGCTCCAGCACCTGAGCTCCTTTTAGAAAATGTGTTCAGACTGGCTAGATTCTTCTGGATTTCAATCCGAGTCTCAAAAAAATTTAGTAAAGTACCACTAATTTGCTGTGCTGCTGAAGTCTTCAAAAAATCTCCAAAAGCTAAATCCTAATCAGCCTATTTATTTTCAAATTGCATGTCAGTGCCTTTGCCAAACATCAGCAGTCAATATAGGACTTAGATGATAACAAATGTAATGTTAATTACACGGTTATTGTTACTCATTTTTTAATAAGCTCTTTATATGCAATCAAGTAATAAAAGCAAAACTGAGGCTCTCTGCAAAACATACTGTTCCCAAGGAAGCACACAAGAAGACAGAAAAATCTCAAGCAAAGGCTCCAGACACTGGGGTAAGGTTCTTAACATTGATCCCCTCATCTTCTGACACATCAACTACAGTAGCTAATCTAGTAGCCTGGCAAAAGATACTGGCAAAGATAGTTACCGGCAAAGAGTAGAGCTATACTTAAGGACAATCAGACTCCCCCCATACATAATACCACAGCCTCATGCTCACAACTAGCCTCAAACCACTAAGGAGAAGCAAAGCAGCTATCTAGAGAAATCTCTCTTTGCTTCCCCACCAAAACCCCATTGCTCATGGCAGAATTTCCAGTTCCCAGCTTGTTAAATCATTACACTGCAGTACTTCATACCTTGGGAGGAACAGAAACCTTTTGCATTAGCAAAGGGAAAGAATTCATGCTCCCCCTTTTCTATCAGCCAGGGAAGAGTCCAAGATAAAATACATCAAAAAGCTATGCTGATTTTATATGCAGGAGGAGGAAATTATTTTAGAGGATTCCTTCTGTGCCGTAAAGCTGTACTTCAGATTAGTAAAGCACCTGGATTTGTTGGTGAAGGCATGCAGACAATGTGAGCAGTACAGCAAGCTCAAATGTCCTAAAGCATTTCTAAACTACTTCATAATGCCAGACACAATCTTGTCTCTAATAGTAACACACAACAGCATAAAGGGTTTACCAACACAAACTGCAATATGTTGCCTTATTCCTGCATGACAGGGTTACTATAAGGAGCTTGTTCCCAACAAGAAAGCTGATAAAGCCAGATGCCATCCCTGCCAACAAGCACTGTATATCTGGGACAACTTAGGGACTCAGTGACTGTAGGAAATTCTCCTCCTACCAAACACAGACTGGCAGCAGAAATGCTTCATGGCAGGTTTTTTTTTTCCCCAGTCTCAACAACTGTAACAGCTTCTGCAATCTTTTTAAGGGAAGTGGATGAAAAGGAGCAGGAGACTGATTGTCGCTCACCCTCTTGCCATACTACGAAAGGAACGGTGCAGTAGGAATCCTCAGGAAAGGGACATAAGGGAATGGAGGGGAGGAACACAGGCTTTAGTGATACACCCCCCAGTCTGCCTATGGGAGTCTGAAGGAAAGCATCTGAATGCTGAACTTTCTTAGTATGCCTCAGTGTTACAAATTTTGTTTGTCTTTCTGTCTTTTGCAACATGAATCTGCTCTTAGTCAGCAATTTGCACTCATAACCATGCCCCTTTTTCTGGATAGAAACCAGCCACCAGGAGGGAGGGGACAGCACAGCAATGTCTGCTCTGGGATGCAGACATCATTTAATGTTAGTGGTGGGAAAGGGTCAGGGAATCTTCTTGCCCCTGGGCAGTTCAAACCTGCCCAGTTTAAAGACCTGACCCAACAGGTCTCACTTATGCAATACTTCTGGAGAAACATTTTGGTGGATTCCAATCGCAGGTGCAGTCTGTAGGGCTGCCTGTCAGGAGCAGAAATACTGCTTGTGGAAGGAGACAACATCTGTTCTAACCTTTCCTTATACAGGGCTTTCCTCCCCATCCCCCAACACCCCCCCCCAGTTTTTAAAGCATCTATTTGGTATTTACCTCAAAACCATGGCCTTCACACTCTGCAAACAAAGGCCCACAAAATGACTGAAGCAGTTCTGGAACAAGACATCCAGAATATGATAAGAAGGGGAGAGGAAAAAATAAAAAGGAAGGAAAAAAAGCAGCCAGCCCAGCAAACAACATTTAAGTCTCTTTTTCTCTCATTCCCTTGTTCAGTCATTTCTGTCCTGCTTTAAATGTGCTGTTTTTATCTGCCTTGCTCTCGTATAAAAGCCCAGCTCCCCTAACGAGTGTGCAGATGATGATTTGGCATTGTCCAGGACCATTATGCTGTCAGCTCTCAAAGAAAAAAAGGCTTGTAAAAATTCTGTAGTCAGACAAAGGCAGAGCGTGTGGCTCAGGACAGTTCGTACTGCTGTCTGCTAATAACCTTTCTGAACAATAGCTTACATGGAAAGATCTTCCACAGAACACGAAATTCCTCTTTCAGCTTCACCTTCACTTACTCTTAATTACTGTTCCACTCTCAGCTATACGTGTGCTACATATGCAAATCCTCTTTCAGACTCTTTTGTACAGAAACAGAGGAGCACATCCCTCTACCTGGACCTGTTCTAGTGCCATCCTACACTACCCTTGTGTGCTAGTTTAAAAGGTTAGGAACTAGCAGATCCACAATAGAATTTCAATACAAGAGAGATTACAAGTCAAAATTACAGTTTAACAAAAGATAAGGGAATAAACAATACAATGAGTACAGCAAAGCTTAGTTTAAAATAGGACTAGCAACCCAGCACCCTGGAGCACGTGGGGCAGGTAATGGTTTTCTTGAGGAGACTTAAAGAGGGAAGAACTACCACATGCATCAGCGGTGTGAGCAGATAATTGACCCAGCTTCCCCTGAGCCCCAGTGGTGTTGGGTCCATTGCAAACCAGACTATACAAGCTGGTTCTTCTCCTCAGCTTTCAGAGCCTCAGGCCCTGACAGTAGAACTGAGGTGACTAACCTATCTCAGACAATTTATGACATTATGCTCTCCAGCATCTGCTCTGGCAGAGATTGCCAGCTCCATGACAGCACCAACAGCAGTACGTGGGTTTGGGCTAAGATGCTGGAGCGTGACAGTAAGCTGAAGTGTGGTTATGTCTGTTTTTCTGGGAGCTCAGCCATAGGGAAAGTGGCTCGCTCCCACTATCTATACAGTCAGCTACTAGCATCTCTGCTTTCCTGCCACAGGAGCCTGCAACACCATACAGCCAGTTCTGGGGATACCCTAGTTTACAGGAAATATTGGAATGGCTAAATCTGAGGAGTGCAGGCTGCACACTCTTTGAGATAATCCTCTAATGAAAGCAAGGATTTGGAAACCTATAATGGGACCATGAAGGTGGTACAGGAACAAAATAGCACAGAAGAATCTGGAAAGGAGACTGGAAATGGACTTCAAAGTGATCCCTGCTCTGTATGCACCTAAGCCAAGGGTCAACGCGCAGTAACTCCAGACAGAAAAGCATGGGCAGGCTCTGATCTCTGCTTCGCCTGCTTAATGCCAGATGTACACCACCACAATCAATGGTGTTAACTCTAGACTTACATCCACTTCAGAAAGGTGAGGACACAGCCCAAGAGGTTTACAGGGGACCAAGCAAGAGCACGCTCTGGGCTTGCAGGCTTTCGGCAGTGTATTTGCTGGGCTGGGAGTAGTTTCCTGTTTGCCTTCTGTCAATTTAATGAAAGTCACATAGCTAAAGCTAGGGACAGGAAAGCTGTGTGGAATCCAAGGTTCTGCAAGTGCACTGAACAGTAACAACATGCACTAGGGATGCACTAGGGATGAAATCCACCCTGAAAACTAAGGCTACCTGAAAGAGTAGCCTTATTTAAGCTCTGAGCTCTTTTCTGAGCTTGTCTGCTACCAACATGCCTGTTTCAAATAACGCTGCTTTTATTTTAGCTGACGAACATGTCCCAGAGCTGGTGACATAAAGGCTCATGCCTACTGAGACAAAACCCTAATTCAGGCAACAAAACAGGCTGTATCTAAGATGGTATCAGGCATAAATTGGCTGGAAAAAGGCCACACAAGGTGAAAAACTAAGTCTGTAGAATGTTTGGTGTTCTCCGGGTGCACCGAATGAATAACTTCAATGTGGAGTACTGCTCCCATCCCTTTATTACTTCAATTTGTTTAATCAATCCTCAGAAACGCCCTGAGTGCATGAAAGTGCTTACAGGGAATGGACATGGTGTCAGATGTCTTCATAACCTGCTCACAGAAAGGTGGAGAAGGTGGAAGGCAAAAGTTCTCTGGGCTGGAGCTGGTCACAGGGGCTAACACCAGTCCTTTTGGGATCCTCTAATGTATGTTAGCAGACTGGACAAGTGGCCAAAATCCCCAAGCAACCTGTATATCTCAGGACATGGCCTAAATGCAAAGAGGGACAGGGAGCCCAGCAGCTGTGGGGAACTGCAGTAGCTGATATATTTTGCTTCTCCTCACTACAACTTCCTCTGGGTTGTTCCCGCCAGCCTCAAAGTCAAGGCCCACTCACCATGTACACCCACCAAGTCCTGATGTGGTGAATCAACACCCCTTCACTTTCAGAGTGCTCACACATCCCTGTGTCAAGGTCACCACTGTATACATAGCTTCTGGCTATTCATGTTTTCCTTTTTATCTCTTTTTCCACCTTCTTCTTGTGCTATGAGCAGAATGAAATCCTGACATACTTTCTAGCCCAAGATAGCTACCCTCCCCAGACAAATCATCCCACACTTCTTTGGAAAACATGAATGCATTTCCCTGTGGTTCACAACATCTGAAGTACCCTGTCATTATTATTAAGTGAAGGAAAGCCTTCAATGTCTGTGGTGGTGTTGCCATGTACTTCAGAGCACAGTGTTAGGAGCAGTGCCTGGGTCAGCACAACACTTTGCTCACTGTTAGCACCAGACGTTCAGGACTGTCTGATCTCCAGCACAGCAGAGCCCTCTTGAAGAAGTTCATGGTCTTACCCAGCAGTGCAAGAAATGAGCTCTTTATGGAGTATGAAATCCATTTTTTCCAAGCCTTCATATGGATTGTGCTTTATGACATAAGACACAGAAAGTGAATAAAGCACTACATTTTTGCTGACTGATGGACAGATGATAGGCTGTATCTGTATCTCCCCCTTCCCATTGCTGTGTATTTTCTAGGCTGCCAGTCTTAAAGCTTGGGAACCTAGAGTTTCCAGAGATTTTTTTTCCCCCTCCTCATTCTGGAGGAGGAACTGCAAGTTAACATAGAAGTGAGGGCAAAAAGATGGAGAGATAACAGCATTAGCACCTGTAAAGCTTTGATAAGAGGAAAAGTGATGAGTGAGGAGCTTGGACTCAGCTGAACTGCAAATGCAGCACTGCAGCCAATGCATGGACTAACTTCACAGCAATACCAGACAGCAGGGGTGGGAAAGTGCTTACTGAATTCATTCTCTTGACATCCAGGAAGATAGAGAAAGGGAGGCAAGCAGGGACTAAGGTCACTTGCCAGAGCCAGAGAAAACAAAACATAAGAGCGTGCTGAAGCTGTTCCCTTAGTCCTTTGCCCCTAAGCAGAACACCAAGCTTTTCTTCATGCAGAAATGAAACAATCATGTAAGAGACAGAAAACCCACAAGCTACTCAGTTACTGGAGCTATGGCAAGAAGTTCTGGGAACAGCTGCACTTTCCCCCCCTTCACTCAAAATAGAAGTTAAAACAAAGGCTTTTTTGTTTGGTTGTTTGGGTTTTTTTGGTTGGTTGGTTTGGGGTTTTTTTGTGGGGGTTTTTTGTGGGTTTTTTGGGTTTTTTTTTTTGAGGAATGATAATCTACTCCAAGAGAGAAAAAGAGAAAAATCATCTATACAGAGCATCCTTGTTTCAGAGAAACTTTAAAGGGGGCAATGCAGTCCCTTCTGTTTGAAGATAACCTTCCTCTAGTGGTCACATTCCCAGCTGGCATCACTGTGTTTGCTTTGAAGGCAGACAGAGCAATGCACACAGGTTGGGAATCTCACCTACTGTATTAGCAGGTTTCCCTGGAGATGCTGCTTGGTATGTGGTCCCCTAGCCTAGCTACTATGCTCTGCCCAGCATGGGATTCCAACAGCCTAGAAATACTCTCTGTGCTGGTGAATGAGATGAGGCTCCTGCTCTGCCCAAGCATCCTGGCTAATTCTGCAGATCGATTTGGGTTCATATTCACTCACTGTACCTTTCAGCCACCAGCTGAAATGGGCTGCTTACATCTCTTAGCCTTTCAGCTGACTGGTCTGTCTGTCAGTGCATGTGTTCCCCAGCCATCTCTCCAGCATCAAGCGTTGCTTGCTGCCTAGGCAGTGCAGCAGCACAGACAGACAGGCTCCCATCCTTTACCTTCCAGCCCCAGCTTTTCTCAGCTGCTTTCACCCCTGCGCTTTCTTGTAGTGAACTGTGAAATCACAACAATGGGAAGAAATCAGCCTGCCAAACCCTCTCAGGAGACAGGGAATGGATGCTTCTTCCCTGTCTCCCCATGACACAAAAATGACTCCAACAAACTCCATATTCTCCAACAGCATCATATATCAGTTCAAAGAGTCAATAGTTCCTCAACATAAATGCAAGAAAGGAGGATGAAATGCAAGAAGGAAAGAGAGAAATTAGGGCTATGGAAGGCTTCTTTAAAGAGCAAAGCCCCCAGTCTAGCATCTCAGTGGTGCAATTTCAAAGGCCATTAAACTAAGGCCACAGTGAAGTAGCAGCAGGTAAATGGTATGAAAAAAACCCTCTTTCTGGAAATAACAGACAATATTTGGCTAAAGTTCAGGGAACGAAGCTTGAGGAGGAAGTAGAGGGGAAAGAAGCATGAACAAGAGAGTCTGCACATGATCAAACCCCAGGCAGTTTGTCAGACCTTAGGTGTTTTTTGGCAGCTTAATCTTCAGCCTGCGTACCAGCTGACTGGGAGGGAGATGGTTCCATATGAGTGTTGTGTGAAGCACATGCAGCAGAAGCAGATCAGTCTCTTATGTAACTCTGCCTATGTGAGCAGGAACTGACAAGATGCCCTGACTTCAGTGCAGCTGTATCACTGTGAACCTAGAAGCTAGGTGCACATGTGAAACAACCACATTTGTTTTCCCATAGGAGAGAGCACATGGGAGTGAGATTTTTTTTCTTATCCCTTTTTCTTGATCTGCCAAGAATATCCTTGAAATAGATGGAGATTTTTGGTCATAAAAAGAGGATAACTGGGCTTGCCACAAATCTCTGATGTATTTTTTAATGATCCCTGCACCCTGGGTAGCTCAGTTTGGGGGGCACCTTCTAAGTAGTAGAAATAGCATGTACTACTGGTGAAATAGTATTTGAAGCACTAAACAACAATATAAAACTTGGGCATTACAGACAATAATTGTCCTTGTTTCAAACAATCACCACTTGTGGCCTAATGTTTCAGCTATGGAGTAACAGCCAGGAATGACTTCCATGGTTGTTGAAGGTGATGGGGGCAGATGGGAATTGCACTGGCAGTAGCACAAATCCATCTATGGGCTGGCCAAAAGGCAGACAGCTGGTTTCATACCTGTTTTGCTTCTACAGCTGAGAACTAGCTGCTGGGCCAGTTCCAGGTTCAAGCCCCAGGAGGGGAAATCAGCAGACAATCACCTGACATCTGTTGATTTGATAGGATCATGAATGCCTTCCTGTATTTGCATTACCTACAATCAGACTGTGAGTTGCAATCAACAGTTCACTCATGTATTTTACCTGACAAACTGGAAAACCACTGGGAAGGCCAGAACAGGATGAGAACAGAGCAATGAGGGCAAGCAGGATGTGGACAAACTGGAGAGCCCAGAAAAGAGCAGGAGAATGACCAGGTGTCTCAGACACACAAGCTTCAAGGAAAGACAAAAAAGTGGGACCTGCTTAGCTTAAAAGACTGAAGGAGGACACAATAAGAGTGATGAAATCATGGACAAGACTCCCACAAAATAAGGAAAGTAACAGATGATTGCATCTGATTCATGATGGACAAGAACATATGGTCTCAAACTGCAACAGGAAGATTCAGTCAGACCTCAGAAAAAAAAGCAAGGATAATGAAGTACAGGCAAACACTGTCCTAGGAGGGTGTGGAGTCTTTCAATATAAGCTAAGGAAACAGTTACCAGGAATGACTTGGGAAGAGCTGATCCTGCAATTATGCAGGGACATGGACTATCTAGCTTGTGAGTTCCCTTCCAGACCCTTGATCGTTTCATCCATTGTGCACCCACGATACATTGACAACAGCACAGTCTAGTCAGTAGCTGCCAGGAGCCAGTGTTTCACTGAAGGTGAGGGCACAACAGGGAGGAGGAAAGGAAGGGAAAAGCATACAGAACTTCTTACAATTAAAAGTGTAATGATACATCATTTGATCAATCTAAATCACAAGTGAAGGATTTCCTTATTACCATATTATCTGCAGCTTAGCATGCATTCACATTAAGCTGCTGTGAACCTGCACCAGTGTTTTCCTCACCCACAGCTCCTTCACCCAATCCCAGCCAGGCAGGGAGACTGGTGTCAGGATGGAGTACTATGCAATTGCCTCTAGCATAAGCCACACTAATTCACAGGACACCACCTCAGCTGGCCAGGGTCTTTGCAAATATGTGGAAACCTTCCTTCCCAGACAGCATTTTACAGGCAGGAGGAATAATGCCATTAGAGTTCATTGTAACTGGGGTTGTGCATGACACCAGCTAAAGGGGGAACAGGATCTCACCAAGGAAAAAGGCCAGAAGGGCCCTCCCTGCTTTGTCAGATTGTCAGCTGCCACAGGTCAGTCTTCTCTTGGATCCCAATCAGACATTCATCTGTGTTATGACTTGAACTTGACGATCAAGCAATTTCTGATGAATTGTGCATGAAATTAGGGGTGACTTCAAGAAAAACCTCTCTGCCCTTGAAGAATAGGGTGCTGTTTATGAGAGCAGCACCTTTTTCAGAGACATCTGAAGGTTTCTCACTCTTCAACATGACATTAAAAAGTGAAGCTGCTGTCTTTGAAGTGAAAAACTCTCTACCTTCTAATAATCTGCAAATAAAAGCCACTGCAGTGCAAGTCCTTTCTGTAAAAGTAGAGGGGTTTTAACTGCAACATGATGGCCAGGTTCCCAAGTAAGGCTGTAGTTAATTTCTGCCTGTTAAATCTACCTCAGTAGTTTAAGACTGGGCACAGAGCACATCACTGGAGACAAATGGTTGCTGGAGCAAGTCATAGAAATGGGCAAAGCAAGGCCTACGTCAGCTTCTTTAGTGCCCTGCCACAAAGTCAGCCAGATGCTAGGGCCTAAACTGGAAATTATGAGTCAGATCCCCAAACAGAGCAAAATGACTGCTCCAAGTCACTGATTTATATCAGCCAAAAGCTGGCCTGCTGATCTCAAACTGGATCAAATTAGTGAGATTCTGGACTCTCTAACACTCGCCCTGATCCGTGCATGTGAATGAGAAATGGCATGCTCACAAATATGTCAGCTCATGGATACACACAGATTGCAGGGACATCTGGCTGACAAACTTTAGGGGATGCAGAACTTATGGCAATGGGAAGAAATCCATTATCTGATTAAAGGTTAGATACCGTAGGAGGAAATGTACTTGCAATGAGCCTGTTGAACAGAGGCCTCTGTGGGGAGCATACAAAAAGCTCACCATTAGCCAGTTTCTGTTAATCAGTTTTGATATAATTCTGCCTGAATGTGCCTAACTCTTGCCATAGTAGCTTGAGACATATACAACACGAGCAGGTGCCATGAAAGCTCCTCTGAAAACTCTTCTACTGCTACTTCCTCATGCCCCTTGGCTCCCTACACCACCTCTGCCCCTCAGCTTTACTCCATCACTATCTAATCACCCATCACACTGAGGTGTTAGATACTCTACTTGCAGCTACCATATCTACACCAAACCAAAACCCCATTTTGGAGCCAAAGACAGAGAGGCTGCATCTTATTCCAGTGACCTAAGCTTTTCCAAGGGATTTTTCACTTTGCACAGTTACCACCTTTCTGGTTGGCCTGGCTGCCCAGTTAGTCCTCTGTACTTATACACAGTTGGTGTGTATAAGTGAGCAGCTGCTGAAAGAGAAGGAGTTAAGAATCATTTAAATCATTAGGTTTTCATCAGATCTCATTCTGCTGCAGGAGTACCCTGGAAGCATCTGTTAATAAAGGGGGGGGGGGGAAATAAAACCCCTCTCCCTCATGTTGAGATATCTTTTCCTATCCAGCTGCACCCAGAATGAAAGAGCTATCAAAGAAAGCTCACCCATTAGCCATCAATTCAGAACAACTTCAATCAGTCAGTTCTGCTGGAGCCTGCGGGAATATCTCCCCAGCAGCCTCCTACATGCTGCACTTGAGTGCTCAGAAAGAGCCACATTAAACCTGCCTGCCATCAATCCAAGGGCCTCCTTCTCTGGAACTTAATGAGATGAGCTGGTTGGCATCACTGACAGGGAGCTGAGGAGTTAAAATGAAAGCAGGAGTGCAAGCCGCTCTGGCTGGAAAGGTGTGCATGCACAGGGGAAGAACCTGCCCTCCTTTAAGGGCTTGTTTCTGAGCTGCAGCAGATCTAAGGGATGTTAAGAGGGCTGAGTCAGCAGCTAATGAGGGCAAGCTATCGGCCCCTCTCCTTACCAGGCTGACAATCCTCACTAGCACGGTCTGTCCTCCTTGCTCCTGTCTGGACAGTCTGGGTGGGGAGAGGTGACATTCTCCCTCATCCCCATGATGTGACCTCCTCTCAAGCCTGTCCCGCTTGCTGGTGACACATAGCATGCCTTGTGACCGAGGCCATTCCTGTTATCTGCTGCACTAACAAGGGGACAGGGTGTCCGTCTCATCACACGTGCTGCTTCCCCAGCTGACACAAATCCTCCCTGTTTGTCATACAGCTAGAGGATGTCTGAGCTACACAAAACCAAAAGAAACTGTCTCTCCCAGGCATTTTTAAAGATCAGCAAAATACATGGCTTGAGACGCAGGACTTCTCTCAGGCTTTACCTCCAAAAGGAAGGACAAAACTAAAGCCACTTCCAAACACATCCGACACCCAACTATCATTTGTTCTAGGTTCAATAACTGTAACAACTATATACAACAATAACTATAACTATTCAACAAGTAATCTATACTACCAAGAAGGAGGAGTGTTCTGATGTGAAGATGGTAGTCACAAACTGAGTATTGACCAACAAGATTGCCCAGACCTGCTTTGTAGAGTATGTCTGTTGCTTCAAAAACCCAGAAAAGAACATAAACCATCAAGAAGTCACAAAGCAACAATGGATGTAGTATGTCTTCCTCCTGTAGATAGTAAGGTTTTCACCTTCAAGATAAATTGTTCAAGGCAAGAAGCCATCTCTATAAGCATAGCAGAATATTTTCCTTGATGCTTTTGTGATCTGAGTGCTTAGGAGGAGTTAGCACTTCAGCATGATAGGCCTGCTTTGATGGTTGGTAGTCAGATGCTTCAAATGATGGTGAGATTTGTTGTATAGTGAGTGTGCCACTCCTGTCACAAACAGTTCCATCACCTATGTGCTTGGTTGGAAGTAGAAGCCTTTCTTCAATCTGCTGCTTACCTCCAGGCAGGGGAACATCTTGGTGAGGCTGTCAGAGATAGCTTCAGTGGGGAAACCAATTCTGAAATAAGCCATGTCAATGTGTAACTGGCAAAGCAGCAAATTGTCTCTCACATCCCTCAGTGTTCTGGGCTTGTGTGTGCACAGCAAAGAGAAACAAAGGAGGGTACAATATGGACCCTGCAATCTGTCCAGCAAACATGAATAGAGCCAACCACTCTTGCTGAGTCCTCAACACTGTTCAAACAGGTCTCTGATCAATAATAGCAAAAGACACCAACGTATCAAGGAGCACCAGCACAGAGCCTTGACTTCCATCCATGCCTAGAAACAGTTCACCTTGGCTTTGCCCACATCCCCAAGCCCGATCATGCAGAGGTATGGATGGTGGAGGAGGTTAAGCACTGCTGTATTGAGCTCATTGTTTACCTTTCACTAGGCACTGGCTCTGGAAGCTGACAGTGGAAGTAGGGTGATACTGAATAAAGGAGCAGGCTGACAGTTGACAAAATCCAAAGCCTTCAGCTGGAGCACTGGCAAAGAGCTCTGTTCCTTCATCTCATCTACAGGTGGGACAGGAACACATTTTATCTCTGCTCTCCCTAACCAAAAGAGGGGTGAAATCAGCATTAACTGTTTCATACAATGGAGGACAACGCAGCTGAATGTGCATCCTTTCACCATGGAGAAAGAAAGGACAATCCATAAACATGCACAGAAGACCTTTCCTAGAATGTACTATTTGTAGCAGTAGTCCCAAACAAGCCAATATTGCTAGCACATAAGCAGTTTGGGGTGCCAGAGGGCGACTTACTGTGGGTACAGTGACATGAGAATGCTTAAGATATTCCCGCAGAATCCACTGTGTTCCACAGCTGGTTCCTGCCTTAGCAAAGTGCCCTGACACTCTTTAAGTCTCTGCCCAGAGGAAATCCTCCCCAGTACGTCTTGGGAAGAACAGAGTAGGCATGCCTCTATAAGCTGGCCAGGAGTCTCAAGAAGACTGTCCCTGCCTCATCTAAACCTTTTTTTGACTCCACATGCCATCTCTCCTCTTACACTGTCTATTCAGGGCTCTACTAACCATATTCACACCACTGCTCTTGCCCTGTTCCCACTGTATCCCCATAGGTGGCAGATTGAAAGGAGGCAAAAAAAAAATTAAACTGGGAACATTTAGCTGGTGGCAGCTTCACCCTCCTGCTTGCTAAAGGGCTTTATCACTCCAAATGCACCTGATGAATAAGAAAAGGTCAAAAAGTAATTTCACCACTGCCAAAGTCCACAAAAAAAAAATAAAGAGAACCAATTTCTCACCCTTCCCTAAACATCTTTCACTGCCCATGGGATCTTTAAGGTCTTGTAGTCACAGAATCATTACAGTTGGAAAGGACCCTCAAGATCATCTAGTCCAACCGATAGCCCTACACTACTCTTATCCCTAAATCATCCTCTAAAGAACCACACCAATCCTCTTCTTAAAAACCTCCAGGGATGGTGACTCCACCACATCCCTGGGCAGCCTATTTCAATATCTCACCACTCTTTCAGTAAAGAAATTCTTCCTAATATCTAATCTAAACATACCCTGGCACAACTTAAGCCCATTCCCTCTAGTCATGAAAACGATTGTACCATTGCTACCATCAACAATGCCTTGCTGGTGTGTTTCATTTGGCATGCATGTGGATGCCCGTTAGGGAAGTATGTCGGTGCTCACACATTCATTTACATGCAACAGTCTCTTTTGTTGGCAGTTCAAGTACCCATTTGTGCACAGGCCTTTCAGTCTGTATAGCCTTCTGTTGAGAATGTACAATGAGACTCTTTCAAATGTGCAATAACAGACAGCTTATGCTAGTGTCAGGCTGCATAGATATGCTCATTGATTTCTGTAGCATATAGATGCTTGCAATCAAATGATTCTATTGGGGGTGTTAAGCCTGGTCCATATATTAACAGTCTGGTTAAGATTAGGAGGCTGTGGTGTGGTCAGACAGCTCTCACTCCAGGCTCCATATCTGAAGACACTATCTCTTCCCCATGCTTACTCTTAGCTAGAGATTCCTGTTCCTACTGAGCATGCCAGCACCTCTTACACCACTAAAGGCAAAAAGCCAATAGCAACCTCAGATCACTTTACACCATAGCAGATCAGAGAAGTTTGATACTACCCCCTCCTCTGCCTAAGCAGAATTGTAGTCTTCAGCTGGGAGGTGGTTAAAAGAGAAAAAGAAAAAATAGACAGATGAAAGTTAATGTCTGGAACATATATGTGTATATAGTGGGAGAGTCTAGTCCCGCTCCTGTTCAGCTGTGCTGCTTTAGTACAGTGTGCATTAGGTGGTGATGTACTGCTTTAAGTACACGTATGCAGTTAAAGCAGCACAACTTTATGTGTTCAGAAGGCCTCAGCTAATGAGGGCTTTAACGACAGCTATGAAGACTCAGGCCATACTGCTTTATCTCTCCACAGCATCTTGAAATCCACGATCTCAGAGCACAAGACAAATGCAACAAATAAACCTTCCCAACACGCACCAATATACGTGAGGTATCAGAGCTGGTTTAACTGTCATGCCAAAGATCTTAAATGAATAATGAATCCTTTTACTGTGCTCATGAATTATCTGTGAGCAGGCTGGGAGCTTTATGAACATGTCTGCTGCTCAAAATTTTTTAATGAACAGTTAATGTTAACAAATGTCACCAGACTGGATTCCACTGAAAGTCTTTGCCTCAGCAGTTTCAGGTTTGTGACTGGTGATCTGGGTCAGAGGACAGCATTTAGACTCCTTGCTGGAAGAATAGGAACCTCATGAATGAGGATGATTATGAATGGACCATATTTGTTCACACTTGCACCCTGGCTTCTAATCTCATTTGGATAGGTGAACAAAGAGTCATCCACCAACCTAAATGTGAGCAAAACCTTGTATACCATGAGTACTGAGAACAGGGAATAAAAAAGGTCAGGAAGAGAAGCCATTAGTTGTTTGAGATGCTCTCAACTGTCTTTGGACATCAGCTGAACCACTGTTCCTAATCTTTACTAAGTATCTTGATCTGTGTTTTACAGATGGAACAAGTGGCATACAGGGAATGGTAGTAGCTCTCCAGGGTCACCTGTTCAGACAAACTATTTAACCCCCTATCTACACTATATCATGTCTCCACCAAAAGGGTGAGGGGCCTGAATTTGCAAAATGGAGCTAGAAATCTCAGTTGAATGAGCTCTTTAAGGGGATTTCTTGCTTGATATGATAAAGAAATAGCTTGAGGTTGGTCTGTTTCCTTTCAGTAAGGTACTTCCTTCCCTGTTGAATCTGAAATCAAGAAGCATCCAGGCATGTAAAAAGGAGTTATTGTTGTAAGAGAAACTAGCCTCCAAGTTTTCAAATCTCCTAGAAAGTTTGTGCTTGAAATCACCAGCTGTGTCCGAGTCCACATCTACTCACTGTATCCAAGGTAGGGATTAAATACATGAGCCTACTGAAACTCAGGAAGAGAAAAAATAACTGTACAACTCTCAACTGAAACCCAGTGCTGAATTCAGGAATAACAAGACCAGCTTCCCTGAAAGCTGGATTTTACCTTGGACAAACAATAGCTGCATAGCCTCAGATGTGCACACTGAAAAGGAGGGAGAGGGCCAGCAGAACAGAGCTAACGAGAACCATCTTGCTAGAATGGGCCAGAGCCATTTTCTTTAAATCTAGGTCTTTATCTAAGTCCTTGCTTTCTTGAGGTTCATCTATTGTTAAACTCATCCACCCTGCCCCAAACCTAGCATTTCCTTTGTATTAGCACATCAACACTCCTCTGATCCAACTAGAAACAGTTTTGCCTCAGGGCACTGAAAAAAATTCATTGGCAGCAAGCACTCTCAGCCTTAGGCATTACCTTGCTATCTCATCCTCATCACACAGTTCTACTTAAGGTTTCCCAGGGCAGCAGGCAGGCACAACAGAAACCAGAGCTATCCCTTACCAGGGAAGCCTGGCTTTCCAGATCTTTGGGGGTAGGCTCCCCATGCAAAGTCAACCTTACACCTAGACGGAAAACAATAGACACTCTGTCACTTCCTTGTGTTATCTGGTCCCTCGTGTCCAGTTTTTAATCTCTGCTCACACTGACAAGAGTCACACCAAAGGCTCATTCATGTAAACAGTCTGCACTGTATGATTCTTGAGACTGCAGGTTCCTGGGGTAACCAGCCAAAACCATGGGGCTGTGCTGAACCTGGGCACTCCTCCACCACTCTGGACCACTGGATGGAACTCACATGGATGTAAAACCCCCCCAGAGCAAACTTTCCATCGTGAGAGCCAGCATGCAACTGCAGACTGTACCTTGACTGCAATTTCTTAATATTTAGCTCAAAATGGGTAAGTTGATTCTTATGAAAAAGTAAGCAAACCACTGCATTAAATGGAAGTGAAAACAAGTCGTTCAAACAACTCCTCCCACACCTGAGCCCCCAGGACAGAAATGAGTACTAAAAATCTCACTGGGTGAAGTACAACTTACATCCACACACAACCATTCTGTCTGCTTCTGAGATTGGCCAGGTATTTCTGCCTGTAAATAATCTGATACTGCGGACTATCAGGGATGAATATTTTAACATGGACCAGACTTAGATAGGGGAACTGAAAGATAGGTTTATTTAGCACTTAACACAAGATTACCTCCTTGGTTTAAAGGAAATGTCCTTTATCATAGTATTTCATCCAAATACATACCCTCAGTCTTGCCACCTTATCTGTCCTCAGATGACCTCAAAATTGCTTCTTTCCCCAAATCAAGCTCTGATTGAACTTCCAGGTCTCCCAGCTTTCATCCTTACTAAACAAGCACATTCTCAAATGAACAAGAACATGAGCAATTTGCCTTGAACACCAAGACTAAGCATATGGAAAACGAATCTCGTCTGTTCTTCAGTAAATTAATCACAGGATATTTTATTTTCCAGTCGCACCCTTTACTCTGCAAGGAATAACTCAAACCCCTTGCATCCAGCAGCTAGGCAAGTCTATTAGGAACCCACTTAGATTCAATAGTTATGCCAGCATTAGGAAACTGAAATTCCAGCATCAGGACTCCTGGTGAGCAAGTCCTGTAACTAATTCAAAAATGAAAAGATACCTGCTCCTCTGCTTCCTACACCCTGCTGTCTCTAAGCAATTACTTATGTGCCAGCATCACTGTAAATCTGTGCTTTAGTATACTGAGAAAATGAACTGAAGTTATGCAGTAACTTAAACACAGAAATACTTATTAATACCTGCATTTACAGTGAAGGGACTTGGGTCTGCTTTGTTCAAGTGATGAGACCATTTGTAGAGCTTTCTAGTCAAGGTGAACCTGACTGACAGGTCACTTAGGCTTTCAATTCATCCCACACTACTGATGTGTCTCAACTGTTCCTAAAAACATCACCATCCTCTGCCAAGCAAAAAAGGCAGTAGGTAACATTTTATTCCTGCTTATCTAAGGCTGGTGTTTAGACACGGAGATAAGGCTTTCTCCCTATAACTCCTGCCAGCTGAAGGAAGACTATCCATTCTGCTGGACTATGGTGAAGATCCAAGATGAGCCTTTTACTTGGTTCTAGCTACTCCTCCTACCTGATATACAACAACAGGCTCACACTTTGAAACAACTCAGAACATGAAATAAGCCCTTCCTCGGGCACATGAATAAGATACTTTCCGTGTTTCTTGACCCATCTCATATGCCTGTGTGGTTCTTTTCCTGTGGTGCAGGGACACAGACTCACTACCTATACCAAATTTTGTTTCACAGTAAAGAAAGAAGGTGCTTTTATAATACTTTGTGGATGAGGGATGGAGGCAGATAAAAATGAGAAACTATGTTCTGACCAGCTAGCAGGACAGCTGATGTGGACTTGAGGGTGTGCTGGCATCCATCTTCAGAAAAACAGTGAGCAAATCAGAGCTTCTATCTTCCAGGGCTGCCACTCTTGGATCCCTCCACAGTAAATGGGAAGTGCCACAGCCACAGCACACACAAAGCCAGAGTGTGCTGCACATCCAGTGATTTAACAACACACAGCCAGAGGAACACAGTAAGTGAGCTCCTTTTTTTAAGTGACTCATAATTCCTAATAGGTGGAAGCCTCCTCATGACATGAAACACTGTTGAACCTGCCCAAGTCGGTACAATGCTTTCCAAAATGCTTTATTTTGTTATAACATTGGCAATGTCCTGCTTCAAAAAGCCTCATGTGCTCTGGGGAAGAGTGACTTAGAAGCTGTAGAACATAGTTATCAACAATGTACTTAGCTCCTTCCCTTGATAGGGACTGGTCAATTAACCCCCATCACAATAAGCACAGCTGGAATGATTTGCTGATAGATATCCTGTGGTCAGGACTCTTGGAGCAATGGGTTAAAGATTCAAAAGGATCTCTCTGAAATGTAAACTTGTAATGGCTGCAGTACAGTGCAGTGATGTAAAATCAATGCAGATGTGAGCTTTAACACAAAGGTAATGGAGAGACAGAGACATAAATAAGCAAAACTACGAGTGAAGAAAGGGCTGGTAATAGAGGAAAGCACAAAGCAAACACAAGGTGCTGCCATTTAGGATAACTAATGCTTAGCTCTTGCACAAAGCTTTTCAGACATGCAGGCCAAAGTGTGCTAAAGATGAACTAATACCATTTTATGGTTGAGGAAACTGAGGCACAAACAAGGGGTGCTGCTTACATGGGATCACATATTCCAAGTCAGATGCAAAAGTATACTCCAGGTTTCTCAGCTTCCCTTTCCAGGCCTCATCGTGCTATGCTAAAATGATATGTTATGCCACTTCAGCATTCCTCCTCCAGATATACCTTGCCAGCTAACATCTTATAAACCCAGCTTCCTGCTAAGGTAGGGGTTTCCTTAGTCAGGAGGGCTATGTTTGTACTGATGCACTCCCATGCTCTTTATTTTCCACATTTACAATAATGTTTGTTACTGGTGTATTTGCATAAGGCATGTGTCACAGCTGAATGCACACCAAAAGGGATTAGGTATGTATTCTGAAGCAGAATCATACAGAAGTAAACCATAATGTCTGTTTCTGTCCTTTAACATTTTTAAAGCCATTCCATTCCCAGAATTACTGCAGCCTCTAGTACAGGAAGGCCACACACAGAGCTCCACTGTCTTTGTTGTCCTCCTCTACAGCCAGACATAACACTCCAGCTGAAGGGTACCCCTGAGAAACCTGCTTTCCATAGCTGATACGCTATTCAAATGGTCTTTTTTCACAAGGAAAAATATTTCAGTAGAATACTTTGTAACAAAGCTCAAGTGTAGTTTTAAAAATACTCATGAAAAAATTGAAACATCTGTTTTGCATTTCTCTCTTGTTCTTTATCCATTCCACTTGCTGCTGAGCCCATATATGTCTAGTTTTTTACCTCTGCTTTTCCCTATAGCTCCCTTTTTATCTTTTAACTTTATAACTTTCTTAACTGCTGAAATTTATGTAAAATAAACAGGCAATTATTAGCTCATTCAAAACTGGAGACTTTCCCAAAAATTAGAAAGCAAAAAGTGTAAATACATATACCCACAGAGTACACAGGGCATTATCATTTTACCACATTCAACTATGGGGAATAAAAAAAGATGTCTAGGAAAATAAATTATCCAAAGTGCCCTTTTAAGGTATAAACCCAAAGAATCTGCTTCATTTTTAATTTCACAAAAGAGAAATAGGTCCCAAGAGAATAAATTAATCCTCTTTAAAAACAAACAACAAACAGATAAATCACCTTTACTGTTTGTTTGGTTTTTTTTAAACCTACAATAAAAATAAGCACCACATACCTGTGATCTTGCATGGTCTCTGTTTTCAGCTTGCTGGCAGCCTGCTACAAGTCCATTCTGGGATTTTCACAGAATCACAGAATCTCACAATCATAGACTCATAGAATCATTATGGTTGGAAAAGACCTCTGAGGTCATCAAGTCCAACTGCCAACTTACCACCACCATGGCACTAAACCATGTCACTAAGTGCCTCATCTACAAATTTTTTTAACACCTCAGGGGCAGTGACTCCACCCCCTCCCTGGGCAGCCTGTGCCAATGCTTAGTAACTCTTTCTGTGAAGAATTTTTTCATAAAATATATCTAATCTATACCTCTCCTGGTGCAACTTGAGGCCATTACCTCTTCTTCTATCACTAGTTACCTGGGAGAAGAGACTGACCCCCACCCGGCTACAACCTCCTTTCAGGTCGTTCTACAGAGCAATTAGGTCTCCCCTGAGCCTCCTCTTCTGCAGACTAAACAATCCACTTCCCTTAGCTGCTCCTCATAAGACTTATTTTCCAGACCCTTCACCAGCCTTGTTGCCCTTCTCTGAACACACTCCAGAACCTCAATGTCTTTCTTGCAGTGTAATATTCCACAAATATTACTCACAATCAGAACATTTGTCTCAGCTATTTCCTCCCATTTTATGTGAATGTTACAGTTAAGATTATCTGTGGTCACACAATAATTTATCATATTTCTTACCACTCAGACATCTCCCTCAAAGTCAGAAGAAGGTCTGGGAGACAGAGAATATACACATTCAATAGCTGCTCTCTGGGTTGTTGATATAGTAACATGCATCTCTCCTTGATCACACTTTTCTACTCCTGACTTTCAAGATCATTTGTCTAACATGTGACAAGCCTATCCTAAACCCTAAATTTTAATAAGCTTGGAGTCTTCAAAATACATTAATTCTGAAATTTGCCAATACCCCTTAAAGATTCCAAATTAGATAACAGCTTTGTATTAAGTCTAGCCACTAAATTGCATTGTCATACAGTGGAAAAAAATCACAAAATAAGACCTAAGATCTGACCCTGCTCAAGCCAACACAGCTTATGCATTAAATGTGCCTGTGTACAATTGGGTCTATCCAGAATCATTTGCTCCAGTGCCTTCATTCTTTGCCCTGTCAGACTGCCCTAGGTCTTAAGCTGCTTGCATCAGCTCTAGCTATGCTCACCCCCATGAGCTCCACAGCACTCACTGAACCCAGAGAACAACCATAAGCCCAAGCATGCCTCTGAGCTGGCTATGGGGAGATCATTCACATGCTCCAAGTAGAGCAGCTCCTTTGGAGCATCTCAAGCTTCAAAGGGCAGTCATGAGGTTCCATTAATTTCTCTTCAGTTGCTCCTATTTCTTCCAAGGCAGCTGTGTTTAGCTAGAGAGAATACACAGAACAGGAGTACAGTTTCCAACTTTAATTTGCTCCATACCTGCTGGTACTAGGAGCATGCCTTGTCTGAGGGACTCGGTGGGCTGCAGCCAGATACAAAAGTACAGTCCCTGTTCACAGAGGCACTGGCAGGGGAAGAGGCTTGTTGGACAGACACTCCACATTTGGATAGAGTTGGAAATAGAATCAGAAATAATGAGTCCTTGTCTCTTGGGTTAACAGCCAGACAGCACACTATTGTAAACCACTCTGAGAACCACAGATGACAAATAAATGGATAGACACAAAATATCATCAGTAAGCCCTGACAGTGGAGATTTCTATCCAGTGGGATTACAGAAATCCAGTCAAGCAATTTCCTCTGCCTTGTAGTGGTGATCAACTCAAAGATTCAGGAGAAAACCTGTAGAGATTTTCCTGAGTCAGGACACCTTACAGTTTCAAAGAAGTGTTCCCTTTTATAGGTTACTGTGAGACAGTGAGATCCACCAGACCTTTCTCTATATGAGAGGATGCACCTTGCTCTCCACCATCCCACAACAAGAGCAAATAACCATGGTTCAAAGAGGGCAAACAATTTGGCAGCTCTGACAGATAAAGCCAAGAATGGTGACCTAGACCCACTTTTGACTTCCCAGCAGCAAATACCATTGAGTTGCCCATCTCTTTAAGCAAGTCAGAGCAGGTATCAACTGCATCTAGTGGCACAAAAGGGCAAGAACCTCTCTTCAGAAGATCCAACATATCACATATGTCCTTTGCTTATATGTCTTCCTTTGTCTGTCCCTTTCTTGATGAGGCTTTTGATTATTTCTGCTTAATACATTTTCCTGTGCACTGGCTTTTCAGGGCACAGCACATATCCAACTGCATTTTCTTCTCCAATTTTTATTTTATTGTTTGCAGCAGATCTCATTGCTCCAAAATTAGGATATGTGAAGATATAAAGTCAGACTCTCAAAAACCCTGCCCAAGTGAATACAGTGAAGCAGGTCAATATACAATCAGATGTTGCAAGCCTTTGGAGCATTTCCTTTCCAGCTCCATTTAGTGTTCACTTAAACAGCCTCTGTAACCTGCAAACATTACACACTGTTTGCTATATGCCTAAGTGTGGCAAACTTTTTTTTGCTTCTCTTACCTAAGGCACTCGAATCATGAGTATTTCAGTGGGGGAAAGGTGAGCCAGTCTGAACCAGTTTGGAAGAAAGACAAATGACAGACCATCCTCTGAACCTGATCTGAGCAGCTTGTCATTTTGAAGGAGCACTATGATTGTATTTTACCTCATTAGCTTTCATTCTCCTGCTTCTTCATACACCCCACAGGCTCTGTGAAGCTCTCTGTGGAAAGCAAACATGGTTCAGAAGGGGAGGAGGACATGTCCTCAAAATACCAGGTTTAGTGGAGATGGGATATAGTGCTTGGGTGCTCCAGAGAAGCGTGCACAGGCCACTTTGTTCCAATGTTTGCACATTGTTCCAATGGATGTTATGAACGTGATGCAGAAATTGTTATGCCAGGTTCTCTAGACTGTGTTACATGTGAAATCAAACTAGATGATACCTTCTAGCTTTAAGATTTAGCTACAGTAAAATCTATTATCATACTGCCCTTTTCCCCTTAATGTAAGGAATATTTCTTTGCAAAGCCCAGCTATGGGTTTTGGGGTTTCTTTTCAAGTCAGGAGAGCCAACTTTTTGTTCTCGGTCACTTCTCTTCTCTGAGATTTACTACTTTTTGTTACTCACTCTTTGAGCCATCAGAAAAGAAAGAGCTGCTCCTACTGACTATAGCACAGCTACTCTGAGTGCCTTGAGAGAATGGAGCACAGCTTTTTTGGGGGGCAGCTGTATCCATTTGCAAACCAGAAACTCCTCCATCTGTGTCTGTTGCCTCCCTCTTTTTGAACTTGGTGATTTGACATGAGTGAGGTTTTGAGTAGCCTGAAGAATGCTACTGATGAGATCCACAGGTGATCTTTAAGACAAGGATTGGCATCATAGACTATTCCTCATACCAGAGTTCAGCAGCAGCAGTGCAAATGCCTGGGAACCTATTTTTTAGGTTGATGTTAATGATTTATAGTGTTACTGCAGCTGTAGTCTCTCTGGATCAAACAGGTGAGTCTGTTTTGCTAAAACTTTAATCACCACAACTTCAGCCAGTTGTAGTGACAGTTTCTAGTCTCATCCTCCCAAATGTGAGGGAGTCACATTACCCAGTCAAAGTTCAAGTAAAGGCTGACTCCTGGAAATATGTGCAGTACTCTGGGAGGCAAAGGTGATTTGCCTCCAACCTTTGACAGGCTGGTAAGGAAACCTTCCTTAGGTGTGCAAGTGACAGGAGCCAGGACTGACAGGCAGTACCTTGCTCCACCCTGGGAAATGAAACATGGAGAGGAGTTCAACAGGAGAGTATCTCGTGGTGTCAGTGAGGGAGGTTATCACCTCAATTCCTCTAAACCCCTAATGGTGAAGAGGTTAGAACTTTGCTCTCACTTCACATGTTCGTATGTGCAAACACAACTCAGACCAAGTATGACCAAGGGCGTCCACACACTCAGTGGTTTCTCTGGGAGCTGACTGGTTACCTATGGAGAAGTGGGAGCTGTGTTACATAACATTATTTATTTTATGCATTTATTTATTCATTTGATATTGAGGACACACTCATCTTCAAAAAAATCATCTTCTCAGAAGCTGTGAAATACATTTTCCAGTCTTGTTGACCCTTTGGCTTTATGGAATGGCAGTCTGATATATTATCTGATAATCATATTACATACCTGGATGCTGCCTTTCATCCCCTCCCTGGTGCAGGTTGGTTAAGTATCACACCAAATGAATACTGATTGGGTGGCATTAACACACTGTGCATCCTGACTGGCTACATATGCAACAGCATGAAGGTCACCCACTGAATTGTTTTGTGCTTTAGTCAATATTGTCCCATGTGCTCCAGCAGCCCTGTTTTCGGAAAGCATTATCTAATTGAAAACCAAATCTCTGCATCAGAATGCCAGCCAGGAGGCTCACCCAAGTCTCTCCTTTCCTCTGTGCCACAACCATTTGTATTTGCTACTAATGACTCTCATCTTTATCAGGAGAAAAATAGAATGTGAGCTTATTTGAACATTCTACATGAGATAGGTGGAAGCTGAAATGGCAAAGATGGGAGGGGTAAGCATCATTTCCAAAGAGCTGGAGAAATGCTAGGGTAAAGGGTAGCAATAAATATAGTTCCCTGAATATTGATGCAGATCTTTAAAACATACACTTTTGTGTTTGTGCTGGGTTTGTGGTTGCTTTTCAGACTTATTCTCGTGCCTTATCCTGAAGGAGCCCCAGTGACTCAGTTTGACAAATGCTGGGGAATACCTGAAGTAAGTAAGCTCCGTATTTGCAAATGTATTTGCAGCTGTAACCCAAGCCTAAACCACTTTTGTGCTTACCAGAAATGCATATCTGTTCCATCCTATCAAAAAGACCAGAAGTGCCCTAGAATCACAGAATGGTTAAAGGTTGAAAGGGACTAGCAGAAGTGACCTAGAAGTACATCAGATCTAAAATTCTCATGGCTGGTGTCATGGAGACATTTCTTTCAGGAAGAAAAATGGGGACACAAAAAGATCCTTGGCTTATGGAGTGTTGCACAGGAGGACAGGGAAAGAAGCAAGCACAGAACCCAGGACATCAGTGTTAGCTTTTCAGTGAAGGACCATCAAGGATCATGTGCAAAACAGCCTTCAATTATTGAGCATGTGAGAAGCTAAAAAGAGTGATGAACCCTGCCAAAGATCTGCCTACATGCCTCTGCCTGGGCAGCCATGGCTCACCCTTGTGCTTTGGCTAACCTCCCTGTGGCACAGCAAAAGCAGTCCTGTTCCAACAACTGCCACTCAGCTTCACCCCAGCTAGAGCTGAGGAACAGAAATTATGGACAGGAAATGTAACCATCTTCTCTGATTTCCTCTGTGTGTGGCTAGAAAACAGTGAGCCAGAAAACGCAGATGATTGCATAATTGGCTATTGATGAGCGCCAAGGGCAGTAGCAACTGTTTGCTCGGAGAGAAAAAGCTCTGATGGTGCACGATGTCAGCATTGATCTGCTTTACCAACAGAATGAAACATCCTTACTGTGCAGGGGCAGGCACAAGAGACAATTACCCAGCAAACATGGAGTGGGGAAGTAGCTGATCTGCCCAACCAAGAGACGCCTGTTGCTTTCCTTGCTGGTGCAATTCTATTGCTGTAGAGATAATTCCTACAACAAACCTGTCTGCTGTATGCTATGGGCGGTGGGGCTACAGGGCAAGGTCAAAAGCTTTTCCATCAAAACAAACTCTGTTTATTCAAAAACAAAAAGCATTTCTCAGGGAATTTACACTCTGATGGGGACTGGTGAAGCCCCAGAGAAACAGGTGCCATCAAGAGCTCTGTGCTTTCAAACCCTGTTCTTTGTGCTTCTCTGGTGAACTTTAATGGCATAGACCTGGGGCTTTTCAACTTGCTTTTCTTTAACATTTTAGCTTCCACTGCTTTTTATTTCCTCCCTCTTTCTAACCCCAAATACCTTATTTTCTCTCCTTTCTCTACCCTGTTTGAGTTCACCTCTGCTTTTTCTTCTCTGCCAATGCATGGGTCTTTTCTTCTCCATGCTTCCCCACCTCCTGTTCTGCATCCGTTTTCTTTGGTTAGCTCCACATATACCATGTCCTCCCCTTTTACTCTCTAAGCCCACATCTTCCCGTCCTCCGTTCTTTCTCCTGCTGTCTTTCATCCTCTTTCTTTGCCACCTGCCAATTCCAAGCCTGCCTGTGCTTTCCAGATCTTTTCATCCCTGATGCCATTTTAATTATTGGCCAATTCTCTGCTTGCTTTCCTTTCTCTCTCTCTTTTCCCTCCTCTTCTCTCCCTCAGGGACTCAAGCTTGTCTCTCCCCATTTGTTTCAGAGATGCCATTGCTGTGGGTTTTTAGACATTGGCAGGTTGGTTTGTTTTCATCATCACACCCCTCTCCTGCTGTAGAGCTGCTTGTCACTTCACTTTCCTCTTTCTGCCTACCCCAGACAGAGCATCATTATGTCCCTTCTCTGTCTCAGCCCACTGTTTCCCACAGAGACCATCATTATTAACCATGCTGGGAGATGTATGAGCAGTGGTCAGCAGGGTCAGCAGGATTCTCTTTCAAACTGATGGGAATCTGAAATGGAAGTGGCATATCAGGAAAGGGAAAGCACCAAGTGGAAAGGAAACAATAGCACCTCTCGGGCTGGCACTGCAGGGGAAGAGCTGGCAGCTGAGCCGGAGCAGTCTCCAGCACCCACATCCTGACAGCCACACCTTAATTAACGTCCTCCTTTGAAAAGCAGCTGCAGCCAGCAAGTGTGAAGGATTCTCAGTGATCCAGGCACTGCCTGTTGCACTGTAGATCAAGCCTCATTTTACAGAAACACATCTCTGTCAGCTTCCTGACATCTGCAGGCCAGACAGAAATTCTTTTCAATTAAAGAACTTGCAGGAGGATCCCTGCCATCACTGAGCCAGGGAGAAAGGAGGGAACAGGCTATGAATACTGGGTTTTGATGTTAACATGGAAAGAAGAGTCAGTTCCCAGTACCGTGTGACTGTGGGAAGAGGGGAGAGCATCTCTGAAAACTGTATTGTGGCTTGGTGGGGATATGGCCTGTGACAACCTCTAAAATCAATGGAAATAAAGGAGAGGCTTGCTCTTCCCTGCCTTGGAAAGTGGAGAAGGGCAAAGTGCAGAAGACATTCAGGGTTTGGGAGGCCCAGTCTTCAGGCCTGATTAGCCTTGAGTCCCACAGCAGTATTTATTTAATGACCTAAAGAAGCAGATGCAGGAGGAGGCTCAGTCCTGGTGCCCTCAAAGATGCTGTTTATGAAACGTCTGTGTGTCAGGTTCCTGCTTGTGACAGGCATCCTGCAGGGCAGCTTTCTTCCCCCCATGGGCATCTGCTCCAAGCTTTCCCAAATACCTCTCTTTCACTCTCCTAGCCACTCAACTTCCAGCTCTTTGCATGAGGAGGGGCTCCAGCCACACTCCTGTCCAAAACACTACATCTATAGGGCAAACACTTTGGAGACTACCAAAGCCTTCAGGGAACAGCATCCTGAGCCAGCAAATGTCCTTATCTTCTTGCACAACAGCTCAGTGCAAGCTGCACTCTTCAGATACTTACAGGGGGCTGCATGGCTTTAAAGGCCCTACCCTTTTATACTTTGGGAGGTCCAGGAATTTAAAGGAAAGTTACCTTCTAAAGTGGCCTTCAGAACACTGAGAAATGCATATGGGAAAGGATTGCTTAAAATTGCTCAACCAGCCCTGTCTCTGCTGCCTTTCCCCACAGGCATCATTTAGTTATTGCCTGCATATAAATTAGGCAGGCTTTGACAGGAGAGCTATTGACAAGGGTACCTCATTCCATTTTCTTTTTCTGACCTGGGGAATTCTGGAGAGGAAAAAGCCTACATTACAAATGGTCAGAAAAAGGACACTCAAACAACAGAGGGACTGCTTGGGTACATGGTTATATGCCACATCCTTACCTTTACTAGGCTGATGTCTACTAGGTGCTCTGGTCTTTGGGTTTGGGGGCTAGCCAGCTAAATGAGAAGCCTTTGCCAAGGTCAGTATTTTTAACAGTACTTTTATATTAAAAGTCACTTTTAGAAAATCTGTTCTGGACAACTGCCCTGAACACAGACCCTGCTTGTGAACCCATTGCCAGAAGCTTCAAGATGATGCACACAATTTGCCACAGCAATGTGAAGATGAGTCCAAGTGCATTCTGTTTGCAATCTTAATTTTGAATTTCCAAGTTAGTGTTTGAGAGGGGGAAATAGGGAATTTGCAAGATTGCCTCCTAGATTTATTATCACTGCCTAGCTACCAGATTCAAAAAGGAGTTAGCAAATGGAGAGACAACATCCAGACAAAATGGAGTGATGTGCCAAAGATCAGCATAACAATTAAAATCACAGTCACAAGGCAATGTTTGCCTCTAGTATATTCATTTTTATGCTGGAAACATGCTATCTCCTTTTTTAGGTACAATCACCTGTACAATTTACAGACACTGGCCATGAAGACTGTAAACTCTGAGGAAGTCTTGAGGCCTTTGCAAATTACAGAAAACAACTTTGATTATGTAATTGAATTTCCACACACACACCCACACCCACCACTTTTTGTCATCAAAGTCATCCTTGTCAGAAGCAACTGATTAAAATGCAGTTGGGGCTTACAGACCAAATTATAAGATGAGAAATTGCTAGGAAAGTGTTCCACACCTGAAACCCAACTCAGTTTTTGACTCATTCTTTCCTCCAAGCTCTACAAGATATATACTTTCCTGAAAAATTGTTCCCTCAACACAAACTGAGGACTTGAAGGCATCTGGGCTACTTTTCTTTTTTTTCCTGCAGAGAAGCATTTTGAGAGATCAAGCTGAATCCTTGAGTGTTCTGGCTACCAATAACACACACTCATGGTGTCAAGTCCACAGACAATGGCAACCACAACCAGTATAAGCTAGGCCAATCATATGGGAAGTCTTAGACAAAATGATTCATCATTTTGGTAGAATATTAGATGCAGACATTTTTAAAATGCCTACAAGTTAGCATATGAGCAAGGAACCTCCCAGTGGTCACAGAATCACAGAATATTCGTGGTTGGAAAGGACCTTCCAGATCATTGAGTCCAACCAAACACTGGTCACAGTGTTTTCTGGAAGAGAGCTGCAATAACAAAATACTTCTGCATCCCAAGATACTTCTGCATTCCCATAACAGAACTTGTGAAAAACATTCACCCTTATGGAGAATAATCTTTTCCAGCCCAGCTGGGGATTTAAGCCAACAACTATGTGCAAATTACAAGAAGTCATGCAAAAAGTTAGAAAAACATCTGAGGAATGAAACCAATCCCTTTCCACAAGCTGTCCTCTGTTCAGCACCTCAAGAGTGGTCTGAAACTTTTCAGGATGCTTCTAACTTGGTTAAAATTAACACAAGTGGTTTTTCAGATAGGTAAGTTTGGATGAGTAGCCTAGACTTGGAGGTGGATTGAATACAGGTAGGTGCCAACAGGTGTGTTACAACTTTCTCTCTTTTCAAAAGGCAGAGAGATACTTGGCTTTCTGTTTAGGAGATGGCACATTTTATTTTGACTACACACAGGATTACTGGGGAGAAAACAATTTTCTATGGGAAATCAGCTGACTAGATGGCTCACACACTCATACATATGCAGGTAACACTGCTTATCTTCTGGGATAGGAATAATGTCATAAATGACACACACAGATGGGAGTATTTTCTTAAAAGTTATGCCTTAAATGACATACTCTGGTACAAAGCAATGTCTGATCATTTTCTAAAGGCATTTGATTTACAAACAAATCAAGTTCCTGAAAGATACTCAACATCAGCTGTCACCCGAGGAAGGAAGCAGAGCAGAGATGGACAGATAGGTGAGTGAGATGAATGGCCAGTGGAGTTTTGGGTAGGATCTGCCAGTTCACTACATATCAGAGACAGGAATAAATGAACATAAATACCAGCTTATCACTCATGATCACTTAGTTTCAACAACAGAAACAAGGACTTGGGCTCAGTGACTCAGCTAGCACTCACCTAGAGAGAAGTGCAGCCACCCAAGTAGAGCAGAGGGCCCCTAGAGTCTGTGCATAGCTCAGCACCACTACTACTCTTTCTGAGGAAGTTATAAAACTCTTCTAGGGCTGAGGCCTCCCCTTTTTCACTGGTAGAATTTCACAACCTTTTCTCTTAACACCCTAAGCTCAAAGATGCTGTGAAACTCTTTATTCAAAACCCTGTGTCATGGATGCTCAGTGTCCCCAGCTCTCATGTGTAGTAACCAAAAGCCAGTGACAGAAGACCTGATACTTCATTTTTGTCACTTACCTTTGCTAAACTGCCTTCTAGAAAGCCCCTCTCCATGGCATGGAGAACATTCCTCTGGAGCAGGTGAGGGTTTCCTCGGGGGAGAAAATGTACTTGTGCCCATGCCTGCAGCACCCCTCGAGCTTGACTCTGTGAGGACATAAATCCTTCCCTCCTGGATAAGGCAACAGTGGCTGATGTTCCAGGAGGAGTGAGAAAAGTTGTGCTGGACCTTAGCTTAGCAAACAGAAGGTAAATCTGGGCTTGCTTGGCACTGAGAATCTCTCAAGGCCTCCCACAGTAGTTTACTGCTGAAAAAATTCTTAGTTCTGATTCCTCTGCTAAATATGCCAGTGTGTTACTGCTCTAGCACTCATTAATTTGCTAGGGCTGCCTGTGCTCAGAGTAACCTGATCACCCACACTGCCATACACTGTTCTGCTGGGGCTTCAGTAGAGCTGGCTGTGCTCCTCTCTTGACAGGACCCAAGATGTTCACACCTCATTGCTCCATGCAGCTGGAAGGGTTAGGTGTATCCTGTGGCACATTACCAAGAAAAGATGACATCCCCCTGAGTACAAGATCAAGTGAGGGATAGCAGGGAGTCAAACTCTCCCCCTTAAGGAAAAAACTCAATCTTATGCAGAGTAGGACTTGGGCCATTCAGTCTCTGGCTCACATAGCAGCCTAGAGAGTGGAGAAACACCTTCACTTTCAAACACATTCATAAGTCCCAGACTGTCAGAAGAAAACCAGACAAGGGGCAACCCTTGGCTGTTTTAAAAACATTCCTACATTGATTCCTCCTTGAAATACAAAACTGTGAGATGAAATCTCCTCTTACTTGAGCCTTATTTTTCATCATTATGCATCTTTAGTGTTTCATAACGACCAATTTAATCACTTTTGCTGTTTAGAGGGCTATAACAGCCAATCACAGTAATGGGCTTGGTATTTGGTAGGAACCATTTAATGCCCAAGAGCCCTTGTTCTGAGCCACTTGATGCCACTTAAGTTTGACAGACAGACTCTCATTAGCACAAGTTGCAAAACCTCTCAGTTGAAGCTCATTTCTTTTAAACAAACTCTGCTCAGTGATCCCCAAAGTCTCTGAGTGAAGAAATTTTTAGCTCACTTCAGGTCCATGCAGGTCAGTGGAAATTAATCAGCATATTTTGCCATGCTGGGGGTTTTCTATGAAATTCTCTACCTTTCTTCCTCACAGTTGTTCTCTTGTACCTTGCACATAAGCTCTGTTCTCCCGTGGCCAGCTGGTGCCTGTTGCCTGGAAGGCCACCTGGGTTTATGTGACCTTTCCTTTCCACACCTAACCCTCTTGCTGAGCTTCTGCTCCATGCTGACCAGCCTGCACCTGTCTCTAAGGCACTGCTCTCACAGTGCAATTGTTTCCTGCTGGGGACTACTGAATACACGTTTGGAAGCCTCTAAAAATATCTACATATCTCTGGCTGATGCTAAAACTGCTGCCCTTGCCTTTGCCATTCCTGCTGCCCCATCTGTTCTCTGGGTTATAAACCACAATGCAGAAAATAAAGGTCAGGGCATCTCAACTGCTTTAAATGCTCTCAAACCCACATGGGAGTCTGCACCCCAACTCACGTGATGCCCAGCAGATTTGACCACACTCAAAGGGCCAACAGTGCAATATCTGCAACCAAAGCAGGTCTCCCTACATAGCTTCAAGGGCAAGCAGTGGGATAGCAGGGGGTGCTGCAGGTTGTGTTTGCTGGGCACATGGATAGAGGCTTGTGAGAAATCTAAGACTACTGCAGTAAGAGTATACAGGGAGAGACAGAGGTTTTTACTCAAGGACTTCCAGAGCTTCCCCTTAAAGGACTTTATGTTCAGTGGGGCGTCTTAACAACTCAGCTTTGCTATCAAGGAACAATGTCAGACCTGTGGTTTAAAACCTTTGAATCTGGTCACTTCTGCAATATTTCCCAAGAACAGATTTGCCCTTTCCATTCCCACTCTTTCTCATTATATCACAACTATTATACATGCAATGAGACTGAAAGTTGTAAATCTAGGAGTACTAAAAGGAAAATACGATCATCTATGAGCAGTTACCTCCTGGGTGATATTTTGTGGCACAGTCTGATGGGACAGAGTAACATCTTACCCTATCTGAAAAAGCTTCAGGAAGGCAACTAGGTAAAAACCACAGTATATGTTGAGCTAAAGGAGTCAAGATCAGTCCTCAGAAAGGAAAACCCCATATTCAACACTACTTGCAGCTAAGGTGAACGTCTTCCACACTTACTGCTTTCTGAGACATGAAATGGTGACCTGAGAGAATGGATGGTGGGTTGCCCTGTATCTAGACAGTCTAAATGGATCCTATGTCTAGACCACCATCTTTGGTTCAAACACAACTAATGCAGTATTCTCAGTGCTCTAATTAAAATAGACTCTGGCCTTTCATCAGGCACACACGAGCCCACAATATTACAAGATACTGTGTGCACCTGTCCAAAGCTGAAGAAAGCATTAACTGATGTTATATTCCTTGAGAAATAGCCTGATGTCCCTTAATTAGAGGCTGCCTGATAAGGTACACCCAGCAGGAGAAGAGTTAAGGTTGCATTTGTGACCTGAAATCTCACCTTACCTGGCTTGTGAGTACTTAACAGTGCAACTTTAATGTGTTCTTATCAAAGCATTTTTATTGAGCCATTATTAACATCAGTTAGATACAATCGAGCACTTCCCAGATCCCCCTCCTCCCCAGTGCTCACCTGAGCCGCACATAACATGAGATTCAAAGGAACCATTTAACTCAGCCTCTGCTGTCATTCTCCAGACACTCAGCACCACTAATTCCCCAGCAGCTTCCCTGAATGGGACTAGAGTTTTTGTTGCTATCTTGCATGCCCTCAGCCAGCCTGCACGTTGAAAGAAATCCTCTACTGATAATTAATAAGTTCCCTTGACACTGGCTGTTCATTAATCCATTATTTTACTCCTCTAATTACTTTTGTCTGTTTGAGTTAACAGTCTCTTTGCCTCATCTCACACATGAGATGCTGCATGGCAAATGTGACTTTTCTTTGTCCCCAAGTCCCTTATAGCTCCTGCTCTGTGCATGGACCCTGAGACCCACCCTGGCATTTCCTGAGGCACAAGCTAGCCTGTCACGTGGAGTGACTTGCCTCTCCTCATGCCTGTATTTCACCCAAGCTACAGTACTTGCAGTTCCAAGCTTCTGAGCTGGGGCTTGCTGAAGGAATGTCTAGGGAATGTCAGCTTCCCATCTCCACCTGCATCATCCCCTGGAAAGCTCCCAAGACCTACAAGGAATCCTCCTCACAGCAGTGAAGAGGTTGTAGATCTTCCTGTAGGAAGTAGGGGCACTTACAATTTCACAGTGCAATGACCATCTATCTATATATCCCCTGACTTCCTTTGACGACAGCAGCCTTTACCCAAAGACTAATAGTCAGCACAAATTAACTTTAACTCCCTTGGGCAGAAGGGGAGACAGAAGCAGGAACCAATTATTTATTTGCCTGGACGATGCCCAAGTACAGCAGAGATAAATGCAGTAGATACAAGTGAGCAAGTCACAGAAAGGCTGCAGTTGCAAAGTTCGGAGCCTGATCTGAGCTCCTCCAGTTCAGGGCACTTCTGAAGTTTTGTTCCTTATCATAACTGACCCTAAAAATACTTATTAAGGCCTGCTTTAGCTTTGCATTACCAAAATACCTCACTGCCTTCAGCTAGGAGACTTCCACTTCCACTGTGACTCTCTTCAGTCCCAGAAGAAGAACTCCCACCACAGGGAGCTAAATGACACCTAGCCTTGTTGTCATCATGGCAAGCAGGTTCAGAATGTGATGCCCCCAGAGCTGGCTTTTTCTTTTCCCTGGGTCTATCTCTGTGCAGGAGATTCTTGCAAATCATGGTTTCCTTCCTGCTTCTCCCTGCACCCATCCATTCTCTCCCTCTCCCTCACTATTTTCCAGCTACTGGTAGAGCCAGGATATACAAGGCAAGCAGCATCATCAGGGAAACTGTTGTGGGGTGGAGGAAGAGGCAAGAGACAATCAGGTGACTGTGTGGGGGAAGCCAGAAGGAGTGAAGGCTTTGTGTGGCTGTATGAGAAACTCCCTTGAGACATCACTGTCCTGGTGGGATCTGTGTGCTGCAGTGGATGTTGTCATCCATGCTCACTGGGGTTCTTAGACAAGAGGGGATAGTAGCTGTGGCTCCAGTGCAGGATGTATCAGGCACTGAAGCTAGTGCAGCCACTGAGATCAGCCACATCAGCCACCTAACAGTGTAATAACAAAAATGGTGAAGTCTCTCTCTTTAAATGAAAAAAATGCAGGGAAGAGCTATAAGCTACTACTTTAACTTTCCTTTTTTATTGGTGTGTCTCTCTCCTACTGTGAAGAGAGAATGAGAAATATGCTTGCCTAAAGTGAAAATACTTACACAGTATAGCTACAAGGGAAAAAAAATGCAGCCTTTCCATTTCCTTCTTAAGGAGTTTTCTTAAGGATGTTTGAATTGAAAGTATTACATTTAAAAGGTTGTGAATTTTTTCTCTCTTTAATTCACACTCAACCTCTCTGTATCTTTACAAGCACATTTAAATTTTCAGATGTGAACTACAGCTGCAGATACAGAGCTGCCAGCAAGGAATGGGACCTCCAGATGGCATGGGAAACGAGAGCCAGTCCTAAAATACCAGCCTTTTGCCCCTGTGAACCCAGAGATGCTCTATCACCAAACAAGTAGCTCCAAGCCCAAGAGACCCGAAGCAGACTTGTTAGTTCAGATCACTAGAGGGAGATGATAATACACACACTGTCACTGTCTTGCACTCAATAACATTCTCTCCAGATAATTTGGTTTGCTGTAATTGACTACTTATATATGTAGGATCCAAGAGTGCTCAAAGGCAGGTTTGGAGCATAAGGAAGGCTGGTAGGGAAGGAGGGCAAGAAAGACAGCATCTACAACACTAGATAGGGTAGGCAGCAGACTTTTCCTCTTTTTGCCATTGTCATGGCAGGAAAGTCCCTTGATTTCAATGGGTTTGTGCTAGTGGGAATGATGGAGAACTTGGTAAGGTTTATCAACTTGCTACTAAGATCCTACTCATGGTATGTATGCCCATTTATTTTCCTGTCATTGTTGGAAGATTATGAATTTTCATCTTAGGTGCTCTGTTTTCATTCCCACCTCCAGCCTTCTGGGATTCTTCAAGACTGGCTCATGAAAGGAGGGGAAAGAAAGAAGCAGCTAGTTATTCCTGAATATCCCTACTAATCAGGAAAGTCTCCACTGAGAAGCACTATCTTGAGGGTAAAGGTAATAACTGTACAGCACTCCACAGCAATATTACAGCATGCAATGAACTAGAAAAATGCTGCTATTCTGTGGTGGATGAAAGTTTTCATAGGGACACAAACCAGTGTAGACTTTAAAATGTCATGAAAAAGAGTCTAACACTATGGCTGACTATAAGTGCTACTCATCTGGGAGAAGGAAAAATGAGGGCAACTCTACCAGAATCCAACATGCTGTAAAGAACAGCATTTCTATGTGGCAGGAAAGCCACTGAATTGGTACACAACTGCCACAGCTTCCCAGCAACAGCACAGAAAATCTTGTCAGAGGTAGAGCAGCCAAACACTGACCAGAAGACTCCAGATGTACCTCTCTAACCACTGCTGAAGGCAGCAGGACAAATTCCCTCCTTACAGCAGACATACTCACCTGTTCCCTAGAAATGCCAAAATTCTTATGAGGCCTTGCTCTCCCTCTCTGCCATGGGACAGGAGAAAGAAATCAAAGCTGTCAAGAAAATGAAGTTCTCATGCATCAACAGTGTTTGCACTGAAACAGCATCGCAGCTCACCGGAACTGGAAGGGGCACTATTACAACAGGAGGGATCTCTGTGCACTGTTATGTGTCTCTCTGGGCACAGAAGGAAGAAATCAAAGCTCCCCAGGGAGCATTCAGGAAAGGGGCAGGGGGTGCTCCTTCTTGTGGGCCACACACTAAGAGGGGACTTCTAAGATGTGAAAAATGTGGAGCCTCCGGATGTGGGAAGCAAAGAGAGGTTGGAACAATTTTGGATGCCTTCTGGAGAAGCCCTGAAAAAGTTGAAACTTTGGCTTGTTTCCCAGGCTCTTTGTAAGCCAGCAATCTTTTCTTCTTTTATTCCTACAATGTTGGTTAATATGAAGACTAAAGCAAGAGAGAAAAAGACATCTCAGGAAGAATCTTAAACTAAACAGGGAGTGTAGAAGAGACAAGGTGAGAGGTCTCTGTGAAAGACTGTGACCACATTTTTGCCAGAGTATTTTAGGAATGGGGGAATTGTGGGGGGGTAAAAAAGAAATATAGTTTAAAATCATCAGTTGTCCTCCAACTATCCTAATATGCAGAGTCAGACAAGTACCTGCTAAATCTTCAGTTTCCTGATCATGCAAAAACAGTTAGAGAAGCATGTGACATTAGAAGAGCTGGTACAGTAGCACCACAAAAAACCCCACCAAACCTAAACAAAAAACCCAAACCACCCTTCCCCCTAAAACAACACTCCTTCTCTTCACAACTCTTTTACTGAGGTTATAAGACAGTGCAGCAGAGAGGTGGACTAAATCCAAATTGTTTAGACAAGCAGAAAACCTCCTTCTCATTCACCACTACCTAGTGCCTACAGGGTTTACTTGCGGTGGCTCTTACTGAGGGTTTTTTACTTGTTATCATCTTTGGGCATAAACTGCCTTCTCCTGTGCAACAAAAAGTGCAGTAGCAAGGCTTTGGGCTTTGACACCAGTGAGAGGCAAATAAACACAGGCCATAAAGAACAAAGTTGCCTATGTGAAGTACAGAGTCATCCTGAATCTCATGCTCTCTGCTTCCCTTCTGCTTGTTCAGTGTTCAGCCCTACGAGGAGACTGGCTTGCACTGAAGGGAGATACAGGAGTGAGCGGGGGTGTGAGATAATCTGTCTCATTCAATTTGTGTCTTATCCTGATCTTCAGTAATTGAGCCCCAAAGCATGAAGTTTAACATCCTTTTCAATATTTTTGTTGTGAATAACAAGAATATCCAGATTTGTTCACATTATCCTCAGGAACATATAAACTGAGTCTTGCCAAGTTCTAGTCTTTAAATAACTTTCCATGGCAATAAGTTCTACAGCTGTTTATAAACATTGTATGTCTACCATCTCAATCACACAGAGCATACAGGCACTCTTCTGGATTCACTATCCCTTTTAAAATCCCAAGGCTATAATAAGTTCTCTAAGCCTCAGTGAGAATTTCTAGCATTCTCTAGGGAGAATCAGACTGGTACACTTGACAAGCCTTTCCACCTCCTTTCACTTTATTCTGTGACATGAAACTTGGGTGTTGCAATCAATACTTATCTGCTTTGCTCTTGACTGGTTTCTATGCTGTGATTACCACTGTAATAACTAAGTTGTTTTTGAGCCAAAGTGGGAATCTTTAGACTGTCAGGCAGAATTTGGGAGAATCTAGACTGTTGTCTTCTCTGTAAAATGGCCTTGCTGGGCTGAGGAAACAACTGTCCATGTTCATATTGCTGCTAACCAAACTCACAAGAGGCCACTCTTTAGGGCTTCTATTGAGAGGGAGTTTATTGATAGGAATATGAATGTCTATCAATCTTAATTTTTCCCAGGAAGCTCTTTTTCAGTCAACCAGGCATTTAGCATGCCTCTGGAGAAGACAGAGATATGAGGAATGATAAGTATCAAAGCTATGGACTGTGATCTCAGCAGCATATGGGTAGGGAGAAGTTTCATTAGCCTGAATAAACATAAGTCAAGAAAGATGTGAAGTAAAACTAGATGAGCTCAAAAGCAGGGATTGCCTACCATCTGTAAACTGTCTTACTGGATCCTTTTCTTGGCTGTGTTAGCTGTTACCTTGCTGCACCGTACTGGGAAAACAGAGCATGTCCTAACATAACTAACCATAGGTGGCTAGGCTGCCTCTGGTAGCCCACACAGAACATGTCAGCATGATAAATGATACATGGCCCTGTGCTGGGACCTTGTCCAGGCTGTGGTGCAACTGCTGGAAATCTGACTGGACTGTATTCAGTAAGGAAAAAAATAATCTATATCTTTGTGGGCCATGGATCATGTAGTTTATGAGTTAATACTAATGAGAAGAAAACAAGAGGATAACAGTCACTCCTTGTACAACACCACAGAGGGGAGAATCTGTCCTTTTCAAGAAATGAGAGACTCTAGCATATCCCCTAGTGGAAGATTTCCAATGCTGACAAGTGCTGACTCATGTAGTCTGTGTAGGAAACCATCAATACTCATCCCCACTCTAACTGAACAAATCAGGTTCCTGACAAATCCAGTTCAGAGGGCTGCTACTGCCCTTTCCATGGTTTACCATCACAAACTGGGATAGCAAAAGTCATAGGGCACTTCAGGCTCAATAAGCCCACAGCTATGCTCTGGATCACAGGAAAGGGATTGGACTAAGTGCAGAGAGGTGCTGGCCTGTTGCTGGAAGCTGCAGGTTGGTGATCCCAGAAGAAAGCCCTGCTGGCTGGAGGAGAAGAGATAATGAAGCTGTTTGTGCTCACAGGCAACACCTGTTAAAACTACCCACAACTATTTAGACCAGGTTGCCAATGTCCTACAGCATAATAGCCTGTCAGATAAGGAAGAAAAGGGTCTGGCTGACTCTTTGCATCTTCTCTGTCAAAACTCAATCAGTCAATCATCTGAAAAGGAATGGAAGTGGAGCAAGCACTTGCATCGTTCTGAGGAATGTCATTCCTGCTTTCTTTAAATTAAAGCTGATCTCTATTGTCATTCACCATGAGAATTATTAAAGTATTTTTCCCCTTACCTGCCTTCCTCCCAGGTGTCAGTGCTACAGTCAACAACCACAGCCACACTTTAGCTACCTCACAGGGTAAGGAGAGGGTGTTTTTTCTATGGGTTGCTTCAGGACTTGAGGACTTACAGTTGATGTGAGAAAAATGTCTAGTTCAACTGCTCACTGAAGGACCAGCAAAGGAAGTGATACAGCATTTTATAAAGCTATTTTTTAAACTTCCTAGATGGGCAGATGAGTGGTCTATGATCATTCCTGAGGCCCAGCAGCATCTAAATGAACTATCACATGCATCCCTGCCTTCTCTGCATAAGTAGCAACACTGCTTTCCTTTTGCATTTGTGTCTTCTGCTTCCTAGCCAACAAGAAATAAATCATTTCTGTGACCCTACCTCGGGTAATTAGCCAACAAACACTACTGACGAAGTCAGTGAATGAAAGAAACAGCAGACAAACTCACTAATGAACTCCTTGAGGAAAGCACACAAAGAGAAAGTAGTCTGGCCATCTTACCCCCCCCAAATGCTGGTTTAATTTCACAACCTGTCCATTCAAAACCTTCTACACAAGCTCAGTAATGCTCCTTCTTCCAGTTCCGCAGTCATGAGTTTAACTGTGAAAAAATCTGAGGAGAGAGATGTATTTTAGAAACCTTTACAATGATCTAAAATAGCTCTTTGATGCACAGCAGATGTCTTCAAAGCTAGCATAAATGGAGCCAAAATGCCTCACAATTCTGGAAAAGGCAGATTCCAAGATAAGACACATTTCTAACTGCAGCAGCTCTGGAATAGATTTGGAATTTATATTAATTGTCAACCTCAAGGAAAACATTTCAAAGAAGCCCCTCTGTCCCCCATTTTAGGACTAGTGCCTTATTGGGCTAGGTGCTGCTTAAAGACCTGATGTCTGCCTGAAAGCAGTTCCTCTGTGCAAGTAAAACATAACAGATGGTTTAAGGTGGGGGAAAAAGAGAGAGAAAAACAAGCAGTAAGACATGGAGGTTACTGACCGGTGAGTGGTTGCCCTTCATCCCTGGCTCTAGTTGGTTAGGAAAGGGGCACTTGACTGGCTTCACTCCAGAGGGGAGGACTTGGGATAGGTTGGAAGGGGGGCAATGAGATGGCTCTGAGGGATGCTAACTAAGAAACACCTCTGAGACACGCAGCACAGGAGAGAAAATGTGAAAGGGCATGCTGGAAAACTGAACCACAGAGCCAGGAAAACTGAGACTGGAATCAAAGCAACCTTGGGATATCCCAGGCCTGTTGCTCACCAGAGGGGATAGCCAGAATGAGCCTTTTTAAAAGGCAGAAGTCTGTGTCTGATACAATACAGTAGGTGATATAACTGGAAAAAAACCCCCACAAAGCACAAACACACAGTCAAAGTAATGAGTCAGGACAAGTACCTTCTTCTCACTGCTCTGAACAATACATCTCACATATATCAGGACCTTAATTATCGTGAAGATTTAAGCTAGTATCCTTGTAACACTCTAAACCTGGACAACGTTAAGCTGTGCTCACAGAATAGCTAATGAGTGTTTCCTACTCCAATACAAGGAAAAGTTAGATGGAGGAGAGAAAGAATGATGCAGCATAAGGTGGAAGATTTGACTTAAGAACAGAAATGTCAAAGCCAGAAGATTCTAGATAAATAATTAAAGGTGAAAAAATGGTTTTTATTTCCCTATAAATGCAAATGGCAGAGTCATGCTTAATATCTGAAATAGCAGAAGAGGAAAGTCAGGTAGTGACAATGATACCACAGAGGAACAGTGTTCCTCTCATCAGCTCTGTTCCTCCCACCTCTTCCTAGCAGTCTTTCCCCATCTTCCTTCTTTTGGTATTGCAAGAAATGGGCCAGAAACACAGTCTGCATATCTGGCTTTCATATACATTAAATCTCAGGAAGGATTTTAGTTTGGCCAAAAGGATGAGACAGGAAATCTGAGCAACCCCAATCTGAACCACAGGCCTCAAATACGTGGTCTTCTGAATGCAACCCTTGGATTGAGCTCCATTCCAATGTGTCATTCTCCCTTTCTCTCTCCAACCTCTTTTCCGGCTGTGGAATTGCAGTAGATATCTTGACTGTCTGTAGCATATGCAGAAATCTTTTACTCTGCCTACCTAAAAATCTCTTAAAGCCCTTACATATATGAGAGTGTCACAGCATACTATTCATACGGAGCTAATCAATGGTTTCCCCACACATTTTAGATGATAGCAAAGAAAAAATCAGGTAGAGTTCTCTCCTCAAAGGACATGATACAGAGGAAGAGAAACCTACATCTTGTTCTCATCCTGCTGATGAATCTGTAGGGCATGAAGGTTTCCTTGCAACCCAGGCTGCTAACCCCATGGAGTCTGACTACTGAAAGGATATTCTCCTTCCAATCATCCCATGTCCTTGAGTGTGGAAGGCACAGTTAGATAGCAGAACAAAGCTAGCGAGTTCTACTTTATTCTGTCTCCACCCTTCTCTTCACTGATCTTGCAGATCAAATGTCTTCTTTACTCACCTCACAAGGCACAGGAAGACTGTCTACCAAAGTGGAAAGGAATATGAAATCAGCTGTGTCAGTGCTGCCTCTCCCTTTCAAGGCAAATCAGTGGGAAGCAAATTCCATGGTTTTCAGAAAAAGCCTCTTCTATATAATATCTAATCAGAAATCCTTTCCCCTCTCTCTGGCACCAGCAGTGTTTTGTCTCCACCACCATGCTGTGCATTATCAGCAGTAAAGATTGGGACAACTAGATGAAGACCAAAGCTAAAGAGAATTACAGGTCTAATTCTATAGAGCATCTACTGAAATAATTTCATTTGTTCCCTCAGCCAGCCTGGTTATTGTGCCTAGGAAATCACACTGCAAAACAGGCTTGCAGTGCATTTAAGATTCTTGCCACTTTTATACAGCTGCCTTTATTGCTACTGAAATTTTCTACTGATGTTGACAGAGAAGGAAACCACCACACAGTTCACAAATCATGAGCACAGTTGAGCCCAGTTGAGTCTCTTACCTGTGGGGGTGAGGTGCCTCCAGGTGATGACAGGCTCAGGACGCCCATTCGCCATGCAAACCAGAGTCACATTGCTGCCCTCGTTCACGATGATGTCCGAGGAGATATTGGAGATCTTTGGTGGAACTGTGAACACAAAAGAAAGTTGGACCTTGTTACCCAGACTTCTGGAGGGCAGCCTGACTCAGAGTCCTTTCACAGCCTATACTCCTCATTACTATCTGAGTTTCTGAAATTGTATCAAAAGAATATGTACCTTCAAGGATATGCAGGTAGAAATGGCCTTTGCAAATGTGATGCTTTATGTTTGGAGAGGTTTGAAGGCCTTTAGGAAATAACCTTAAGGAACTTGCCTGACTACCCCAAGGCTGCACAGAAGGAGTTAGCAAGTTCTAAGGACTGTCCCAGCTAAATTTTACACTCCAAACAGCTCCAGATGCAGTTCTAGATCCTTCTTCAGCATGCCAGGCCTCGGGGGACTGACTCAGAGGGTGTATTACTTATTGGTACCTCCCATGGGCACACAGAACTTCATGTAACCAAAAGCTCACCAGGAATTGAATAAGAGAGCTTATTTCTGTTGTGACTGCCATGATGAGGTGAGAAGTGAGGACACGTGCCATGGCTAAGGGGAATCTGCTGAACAGCAACAGCAGGAAGATTTCTGCAATGTCTTTCAGGCAAGAGGGACCTCCCATGGGCTGCCCACAGTAGGTAGGTTCTGGCTGACTGCACCTCACACAGCACAGTACCAAAAGGAGGGTAGGGTCTTTAAAGATTCACAAGATCAGCCATGGCTTGGGCATTCAGGATCCCTAAAGACCTTCCAAGCTGACTGAGTTTGTGTCACAGAGCCAAAGTGGCCATGCTGGAACCTGAATAGGTACCTCCAGGTGTGGAGAGTGCCAGTGTACTGGCCTCCCAACAGACCAAGCTGTTGCAGTCTCTACTCCCTCACACCCATGTCTTGCTTCCATGCTTCACACCCTGGAAGTGGTGAGCAAGTCTGACTAAAAATGAATCTTCTAATTTTTTTTTCCCCTCATATTTTCAGCTTCTGAATCTGTGTGTAGTGAGGAATGAAACAACATCATTTTCTGGTTTGCTTACCACAGAGTAAACAGACAGCAGCCTCCCCCTTCCCCTCCTTGGCAGGAGTGGCTGATGGCCCTTTTGAGGCAAAGCTGCCTATGAGCTAGGTGGGGAAAAGGAAATGAGGCCTGAAGAGAGCAGCTCACCACTTCTAGCTGTGTTGTTGGATTCATAGGAATATTGTTTACAACCTCACTGCTCATTAGCCCCTCTCTGTAAGCCCCAAACTCCTGGACAACACTTCAGCATCTATGACCATGGGACGGCCTAGGAGGAACAGAGGATCCCAAGAAACCACAGCACTTGTCGGACAAAGCAAGGCAAATGTGTCTTTGCTGACATGCTCACTCACCTAGGCAAGGAGAGCTTTAAGCTAGGCACACTGGGGAAGGATTGCCATAATCTTAGGAGAAGCGACAGAACAGAGGGCAGTGAGGAAACAGCTAGGGGCCAACATAACAGGGAAGGCTTTTTGCACTCCCCTTGTGAAAGCAGGACAACCGGAGGCCCATCGCAAATGCCTGTGCACCAAAGCCAGTATCACGGTGAAAAACCAGGAGGAACTAGGCATTCCCACAGCTATGCAGTGCTACAAATCCATTGGGATGACAGAGCCATGGAGGGACAGCTCTCAGGACTGGCAGTGCTGTGTGGGATGGATACAGGCTTTTCAGAAAAGACAGGCTGGAAAGGCTAGGTTTTCAGTCTAAAACTGGTTTCAAGGTTTGTTCAGTCTGAAGAGCAGACAGCTGAAGGAGATCTTATTGCTGTCTACAGACAGCTAGTGGGAAGGTGCAGAGAAGACAGAGGCAGGCTTTTCTCAGAGGTGCAAAGTGAAGAGCGAAAAGCAGCAGACATGACCTGTGATGTGGAGACAATTCTGACTCAAAAGGAGGAAAAAGCTTTTACTCTGAGGAGGTCCAAGACAGGAGAGAGGTAGTGCAAATTCCATCTGTGGAAGTACACAGAAAATTTGCCTGGATAAGGCCCTCAGCTACCTGCTCTAACTGGCACCAGGAAGGAAGAAGGGATGTTGCAAACTGGTTTGCTGATCAAGAGCTAGAATTCATGGCTGATCACCTCATGGTGAAGCAACCAAAGCAAGGCATGCTGAGGGAACAGCTGACTGCAGCAGGGTCCCCTTCCTGGAGAGAAGGAATTTCAGAGTAGGGAAACCTCCTTAGTAGCACAATAGTGGGTAAAGCAAAACATAGCAGAAAATCAACACCTTCTTCTCAAAGCAAAATTCCCAGACAAACACAAGCCCTGCTACATTTCACATCAGTGATCTACTGCAAACCATTGGCAGTGTGTCTTGAGCATGTAGCAAGAGGTAGAAGGCAACAGAACAAACCAAATAATCATTGTTGGAGAACATGTTGTCAAAGAATTTGATCCCAGCATATCAAGGGGTACATGAGAGTTTCTCAGACTATAGACCCATTTTGTGCCTCCTCCCCCTTTATCACACACTCATTCTGCACAGCAAATGCCTGGAAGTACCAAACAATAATCAGACAGTGGTCTTGGAAAATAAGGAAATACCTTTGCCAATCCACACCCTGAGACTGCAGAAAGGAAATATCCCAGTTGGGAAACTAAATACCCTGCCTCCTCCAAGAGATGCTTGCAGCTTCATGTTTCACAGCACACCAAATCAGAGAGGCAACTTGCAGCATCACACAGATCTGGCTCTGTATTGAGTTGGCAGGACTCAGAAGCACCTTTTCCTTCTCCTTTCTGGAAGAGGGCAGTCCCTCGTTTTGCCACTCAGGACAAGACAGGTCCATCACTCCAGCCAGCAGAACTGCAGGCTGAGAGAGCCCTGCAAGTTCTGGTGCAGAAATCCAAACTTCATGGAAATCCAGTCCTCTTACTACAGGGAACAAAGCTATTTGGAGGGTTACTTCAGACCTGTAGCAGTACAGCTACCTGTAGTACCTAGTCCATTTCCTTCCTGAGACTAACATGCACTGCAGAGAACAGAGGGGCTTAGGCTGTGAAAGAAAAACAAAGGCTGCTACTTCTGACAGCTGTGTCCCAGCTGCTCTGTCAGGGGACACAAGGGCGGTGACTTCAGAGCATCCTCAGCACAGCTTCTCCATAATCCGCTGGCAAGCATGGATAAGGAGAGCCCAGGAGTAAAACCAGACCACATTTGGGGAATTTTATCTTACCCTCAAGGGGTTAACATTTGCATCAGGAAAAAGAAGCCTTGCAACAAGGACTAAGCTCATGCAGGACTAGCAGGTGGAGCTGCAGAACAGTCTGAGGTCCTAGCAGAATGGTGCAGTGCCAGCCAAAATGGTTGATGAGAGAGTCACAAAAGCCACTGTAGAGCACGAGCAGCAGAGCTGCAGTTAGTATATGTATATCCTGCCACTCTCCAAAGTCATCAAGTCATTTTAGTTTGCAGAGGATCAAGTAAATTCAGCAAATACAAACCCACCTGATCATGCCAACCAAATGCCCAAGAGGAGCAGCATGTGTCCAGATGGTCATATCAGCCTTGCCACTTTTTCAGATGAGGGAGAAAAGGGAAGCCATGACTGAAATCCTGTTCCCTTCAGCTGCCACCTTGGTCAAATGGCAGGAAAGGCTGAAAGGAGAGTAAGGCAGGAAATCGTTTTCCTGTGAACTTAAAATCTGGTTTGGCTTCCTTTACCTAGAATCCAAAGCCAGCTAGCATTAAAAGTGACTGGATCTTAGTGGACAGTAATTTCACTCAGATAAAAAGTCAGAGACTTTTAATTTTCAGGGTGTCAAGCCACCGTGTTAAAATGCCAAAACTGTCAGCACCAGCAACAGTTAGCATCACCTCCTTGGCACTTGTCATTACTTTGCACACACCTTTTTAGGACAGTCTTAAAATGAGAAGCATTGACCTTATTATTTTTTCCCATGTGTCGGTTGTGTTATGTTTCACAGTTCCCATACTGCTGGAAGAAGGATTGATGAGAATAAAACCTCCTAGGACCAGGATTTTCTGGGTGTCACAGCCTCCTTTTGCAAAACCACCTCTTGTTGGCCCTCAAGTGGAAAACCCTTTTGTGTCTGGACTCTCTAAGCAATTAGCACAGCCAAAACCACAGCCTGCAGACCCATGGTAGGGGAAGTACTACAGTTAAACAGCACTTTCAGACGTTTTCATATTCAGCCTAACAATTTGTCCTGCCAGGGGAGACCAGGCTGATGCTGGATCCTCCTGGCTCCAGGGAGCACAGGAAAGCACTGTCAAGCTCTCTGGTACTCAAATCACTGCCCAAATTCCTCCCTTTAAGTGTAAATGTAACATGGGATAACCATTAACCTGTGCTTAGGATCCACCTGGATAGGGTAGGGAGCAGAGACCGACATGAAAGGAAGTAGTACACTACTGCTCCATTCCTGGAGAGGTAGGATGCTCTATCCATGCCAGAGATAGATTCTGTAGAGATGGAAGTAAGTTCTGAGAAGAATGGCTTGAAGCTGACATATTTGTTTCTTCTGCATTTCACATCTACAGGATAGGCCTGATGCCAGCTCAGTATCTCATCTTACATGTCACTGACAGTTAATAACAGTAACCAGTAGCCATTCTCCTTGAGAAGCTCACATTGGAAAAGCAGAAGGCCTGCAAGGCAGGAGCAGGGCAAGGGCAGAGATGCTGTGGGGTGCCTTGGGCTGGAAAAGCTGAGGTGGTATAAGGGCAAAAGGGGCACAAGGGCAGAGCTGCTGCAGGAATTCAAGCTCCAGGTAATGTGCAGCAACAGAACAAGGTAGCACAGGCTGGTGCAGAACCTGCTTGCACAAAGCCTGCTCTAGTTAATTGCCATCAATCCTTCACTTTCGTGACAACTGCAACTCACATTAATTTAAATAATAAGAAAGACTAAGACATGAAAAATAGAGCACACTCCCCCAGTGCAATCACGGTTGCTCTCAAGATGAAAGCAAGTGATTTGTTTCCAGAAAACATTACTGTGTCTCAAAAACACCCACTACAGCAGTTATTACAAACCAGGGGCTGCATACAGGAGGCAGCAAGGAAACTGCAAACAAGAGAATACACAAACATCTGCTGTTCTTAGCCTTGTCTTTTATGACCAAAACCCTTCAGAGCTCAAAACTCCTCCTGAGATATTACCTGGGATCATGTGGGTGGGCTGAATCAGCTTTGTCATTCAAGGCTATGGAAGTAGGCAAGGAGTAGTGCTACATCCCTAATCTTCTAGTAAATTAGTTAGCCCAATGGTTAAAAGATGCCAGTTCACATCCAAGAGGCCACCACCCAAGTACCTTTCCAGGAATGCAATGGAGATTGGAACAAGAAAGTATTAAGGTCACCCTTGCACAGGGGTACTGGCCATGCCACAGCCCCCAAACCATTCAAATACTTGCCTGTTGATCAGAGCATCTAGACACAGCACAGGCACAGAGTGGCAGGAATGGGACCCACTGCTTAGGACAAGTGGTGCCTGTATGCGAGGGGAACTGACAGGCACAGGGCAGCTGTTTCTGGCTCCTGCATTGGTTTCAGTCTGCTTTCATGATACTTCACACAAGACTTCAGTGCAGGAGGAGGGTGGGTTTGCAAGACTAGGGCAGAAAGCATGATGGCACTAGGAACTCAAACCAGCTATGGTACGATGAAAAACACGAACAGAGGGATGATGACTTTGAACCCTGTAAACACACTCACATGAAATTCATAGTTGGATGATCTGACTTCTCCCTTTGGACAAACAGAGCTTTGAGTAAGATCCTTAGATGCAGACTTGTACTGTGGAGCAGCTACTCCCCAGTCTGAAATTACAGACTGCTTAACAGTCAGGTATTCTGTCAATAAGCCACAAAAGACTTTAAAAAAAAAACAAACCAAAACAAAACAGAGCTCTTATTGCCACTTTACAGACCTAAGAAACAGCAATAGCTATTTAATCCCTCCAAGACATGGAAGCAAACAGTACTGAAAGTTCCCAAGTCCATAAACCCCATTTAAGTGCTCTAACTGCTTGTCCCAAGAAGGGCACCTTGGATACAAATGGAATAAGTCACCACAAACCCTTCCATATATCCTCATTAGTTAGTTGCTTCCTCCAGCCTATTTACCTTCCTCTCTCTTGGCAAGTAGGACTCCATCTGTTGGAGAAAATTAAGATTCCCACCCACTGATCCACAGGAGCCCCTGGCTTTCAGGGCAAAAAGAAAACATCAGGACTCCTCTCCAAAGTCAAAGGAACTTCGCAGGCACTGAAGCCCTCGGCAGGTACCCATCAATTAGCCTCGAGAGTTCTCATTTCCTTGTCCCCAGCTCCCAATTAACAGCACTTTGCAACAAACACAAAGAGGCTAATAAGCCCAAGGCAGAGGTAGGGGGGACGCTGACCATCATATGGCCTCTGAATGCTTTAGAGCTGCCACCTTGCTCACCACGATTTGGGGTCCTTTCCTCGGGCAATTAATTGACAGCAAATTGGCCTCATTAGTCATTGTTTAGTTAAAGTGTTTAGTGGGGAGAGAGGGCTTAAAGAAGGGGCTGAGCTGCTAAACACAGCTAAATGGTTTAATGTCCCTCTTATGTGTGCAGCAGGCTAATCACAGCTCTTTACAGCCATAACGAGAAACAGCTTGTTGCTGCTAAGGTCTGCAAAGGGAGCAAGCTGAGGGCTGGAAAGTAAAATACAGACACCCTTTAGGATGCAGTGTGCTAATGTTTCTGAAGCACTTTACAGACAAAATGTGACATGAGACCCTAGATGTGTTTTTTATGGTCTGATTCAGGCAGCAGCCTCAGCCAGAGGGAGATGAAACTGTCACCAGGGCAGGAGAACAGAAGTTGTTGAACTTCATGAGAGAGAGTGGACTCTGAAGCATCCTTCTGACCTGCTCTGCTAGGCTTGTTTCACTCTGCCAGTGTCTCTCTCAGCATTAAAGATTCTGGTGAAGTAGAGGCAGACATTGAAGGCTTGGCTTTATTTTTCAATCATCTGGGAACCAGAAACCTCTGAAAATACATTACAGTGTTTTTACAAGGTGTAAAAATTGCTTCTTTCTATTGTCTGAAAGGGGGTGCCTTGCCACAACCATCTCTGCTGGTCTTTAGGGAAGGGTCTATCCCAGGCAGAAAATGGAAACCACCCAAGAGATCTTCAGTTCCCAAACCACATGTGCCCTCACACTGCTCTGCCACAGCGTGGCAGATATTTAACTGAGATGCCAAGAGAGGCAGGACTGAAGGAGGCACAAGGGCTGCTAGCTTGGGCCTTACATCTTGGTGAGCTTTTCCCATCGTGTAGCTGAGCCTCACCCACTGAGACTCCATGCAGGAAATTATTTAAATCCAGATGGGGACTGCACATATGCACTGACTGGGAGCAGAGAAGCAGACAGGATGCTGTAAATCAAAGCCATGTGAAAAGCATTCCCAGTTTGCTGAGCTGGGTAGCATGTCAGAGCTCACTGCATTTGAGAGTAAGAGCTGATGAGCTAAACCATCTTATCCAAAGGAAGGCTCCACCTCATTCAATCTACAGTTAAGTGCCTGGATTATTTTTCTGCATAAAATTGCATGGGAAACACTTCCAGCACATTGTTTCTTAGCAGAGAGCAGTATGGAGTGCAAATCTGTTGGACTGTAAATCTGTTGGACTGTCCCATCTATGAGCTGCTGAAGTCAGCACAGAACCCATCCCTATAGAATTAATTCTTTTACAGAACCCAACAACTTCAAATGTCATATCTCCATGAAATTTTCAGGAGACAAATTATTTCTTCCTGGCTGAGGGAGAAACTGAGAGAAAAGAATAGTTTTAAGTCTCAAGGCAACCTTGTTTTTCAGTGCACTAAGGTGAACCTTGTGACCTAGCCCACTACCTTAGCTTTAAACCCATATACCAGCCTTTCACCCTAAAGCAGTTCCAGCTCCAAGCCTGAGCCCTGTCTTGGCCCAATGCTGATAGCATTTCACCCACAGCTGGCTTTTTAGTGTGCCCTCACCAAGCACAAGGTCACAAACCTAGTTTATGGATCCCGATGCAGCCCAGGAGAGCAGGTTCTCAGTTGCACGTTTAGCATGTAAATGACAGCAGAAAGTGCCAAGTCAGACATACGCCTGACATCGCCTTATCATCAGTTTTGGACCTCTGGATTTGAAGTATTGGCTCTTAGCTACAAAACTTCTTTTTCTTTTCTATTAACATATCAAATTTATGCCAGGACTGCAGTGATCCACTTATCTGCAGTTCATCTCTTTAAAGGACAGCTCTGTTCATTTGCCATTCACGTTGCTCTGGTTCTTTCTGTTTGTAAAACTGACTGCAAGCCTTTATGGCTAACCCTCCTGGAGAGGCCTGCTGTGAAAACACAGCCTTCTTCACAGGACAAGTGTAAACAACAACAGAAGCCTTGCCACACTAATCCCCAGGGATTAACCCTTGGAATGTCACCCTATCTCAAACACTTTAAGGACTACAGATGAATACAGCTTTTGGTCTTTGTTTCAAGTGTGTTTATGTGTTCCCTTAGACCATTTTTTTCAATCTGGGAAGTATTTACTTATAGGACTGAAAGAATACAAAATCTTTCCTTCTGCAGAAATAATCAGCCATCCCAGAAGAGAAATTCTGTGAGAAAAGCTGTCTTTAGTGTCCTAAGACACCTCAGAGAATTTTGTTAAGAAAAGCTTGTCATGGAAACATTAAGCATGTTGGATAGACATCATATGCAGCCCCATCCTAATATGCAGCCTTTCCAGGGCTTGATGCAGAGCCCAGGGAGCTCGTCCCTTGATGTTAATGGCCTCTGGACAAATTCTTGTACAGCAAGAATGGATGATGGCTTCAAGGAAGTCCTGCAGCCAGAACAGGGACTTTTTATTAGTCATCTGAGAGAAAAAAAGCAAGATGATGTTTTTTTTTTAACTGAGTCCTATCAGTCCCTGGCTCCTGCTTGTTAACTCTTTCTTTGGGAAGCAGACTAGGGAGCACAAAGACAGGTATAAGAAAAAAAAAAAACAGAGAAAAGCTTATGTCATTGTAGGCCAGGTTCAGAGAGGGTTTCTCTGCATTAGGAAGGTGAGTGGGATTCTGATTAGGCAAGCACAGGAGGAAATTAATTTTAGCTAATGCCCCACTCTGGATGAAGATGAGGTTGCTTTTCATAGCTCTACATGAGCCAAAGTTTTTGATTGGTTGGTTGGTTTCAGATCTTCTGCTGTTGCTTATGTTCAACAGAACATAAGACAGACAGTAGAACCAACAGAACAACCTTCATGAACCACCTGATGAACATACACACACAGGCTCAAAAGGAAAGCCAGCTCTCTCCAGATCCTGTTCTCAGGTTCCTTTGGCTGCCCATGGTTTATCCCACAGCCTCTGTGATAAGACACAGGGTGATAAATACAAGGCTCTAAGTATCCTATGCATAACACATACCCAAGGATCTGGCTCAGTTTCAACTGAGACAGTCAGCTTCTCAGTGACGAGCCACTCACTCAACTCAAATGCATGTGGTCCATGGAAAACATCTTTTATTAGTGGGTATCCTTCCTTTCATTTTGAAATGAGTGCAATGGAGCAGGACAACTTGCTGTAACCACTTTTTAAGATTGCTTTCAGGCATCTAGGGGAGCAGAAAGCTAGCATAGCAATTTGGAAATGCTGGTTTTGCTTCCAGTCAAAAGTATAAAGAACAAAAATAATAATCCCATGCTTGGACCTTTACATGCTTTGGATAAAATTCACTCTTGTGTTAAGTGCACAGATTTGAAGAAGAGCACAAAGTACTGTGCACCATTTTTGACCTATACTTCTCCAACTCATGGTCTAGGTCAGCTGTCTGGTAAGGAAACACTGCTCTTCCCCAGAAAGAAGATTCACTTTGTCCAATTCAGCAAGTGACAGACAATCTATAATAAAAGCCACCATAGCTGCTTCACTGAGTAGTCAGACTGGCAATCTTAGCAGAGAGAAGCTGTCTCTTCTGATGCTGAAAGCCCCACCAAACACATTTCAAGAAAACAGAAACCTGAAACAAGTCCCCATCTCCAAAAAATCACAAATTCACAAATTTTTAGTGTGAAAAAGACTGAAAGTGCAAGCCTGCTATTTTTTGTTTGGGTGGTTTTTTTGACTGTTATGGTTTTAAATTTTGTTTTGTTTTGTTTTTTTATTTTTGGCTTGGGCTGCCCAGCACATTCCTGCATTGTCCTTGTTGCTGGATTCTCAAATGGTGGCCTTCCCCAGCATGGTCAGGTATGAAATGCCAGCTATGAGGCCTTCAATTGTTACCTATTGTTGAGCTTGGTGATAGCTGCAGCAGTGCATTTTCTAAAGGCCAGGGTGTTATCACTAGCCATCTGAGAGAGGAAAGCCAAAGAGTTCAAGGCAAAGAATCCCTTCTGCCAGAAATGCTCATTTACACAAGTCTGATCCAGCAGTAAAGAGGAAAAAAATCAAATACAGTACTGAAGTCAAGGTGTCTTCAAACAAAGTAAGTGGCTGGCTAAAGCTGAGATGTGGTTGTGGTGATCTCCCTCCCATAAACCAACTGAGAGCCAAGGTTTCTTGGGGAGGAGAGTTTCTGCTGTCTGAGGTTCCCTCTCAAACGAGAGTGCTCTGTTTTGGTTCAGCCACGTGCAACAGCACCTTGATGTCTTGGAAGTTTCCCACTGTTTCCTTTCCCAGGCTTTGCTGTGTGGTAAAGATGTGCAGTAAACATGCAGACAACCACAAGGGAGAGAAGGGATGGATTCCAAGAGCTCTGCTCTGTAAACACACTACCAGTGCCATTTCAATTAAAGAAGAATCTCTCCCAGACTGCCAGGCATAGGGTTTATTCCTTGTAGCCTGCAGCTTTATCAAGACACATAAAATCACTGGCTGTCCCCATTCCCTGAGTGGAGTTCAAGTCTGCCCTCTTCAAAACTGACAATTTTTTTTTTGCTGGTCTCTCAGTGTTAGCAAACTGAGGTCATCAGAACATTACATGCTAGCATTGCAGAGAAATGCAGGAGACAACAGCCTGGGGTACTCAATTTCCACTGAAGCTGAGGAGGATTACCCTACCAAATTGTTTTGAGAGGCCAGGAGGAAGCTGGCTGTTACATGGCCAGGGTTAGCTATAAATGTGGGTGCCTACAAGAAAGAAGCAACAAAATTTTGTAAGGAGTTTTTGGATAGTGAGTATCAAACTCAGAAGAAATAGGTAAACATTTTCCATCCTGGAGGACAAGGTTACATCCAGAAAAGATTGCAAGTACCTTTACCTGGGACAACAGCTTTATAGACAACTTTTGTCTAAGGTTCTGCAAAGTAATACATCCCACCCTAGAAATCCAGTGCTACTGGCTGGAGAGCAGGAATGAGGTGATATCCTCTGTTGGTCAACAAAGAACACTCATAAAAAACTGCAAATACTTCCACCACAGCTTAGGGGATCAAAAACTAACTCCAATTGGAACACATAAGCCATCTCCCTCTGCTGCAACAGCACATCCATATCTGAGGACCTGTAATACCACAGTTAGCAGAGTAAGCAACACTACTAAAAAATGGAGGAATGACTTTGTGAGGGACTCATTAGGTCTGGTACTCCAGATTCAGCAATTTTCTGCTACACATTGTGCTATAACCTTGAGTAAGTCACTTCACCTTTCTAAGGTTCCCCTTCTCACCCTTAGAAGACTACTTTGTGCAAGATGTATGGCATCTCCTGTTACCAGACTGGTGTCACAGAAGGTATGATGCCTTACCATCTACAGTTCCAACAGGTGAGTAGGAGGAGCAGGGGAGGAATATGTCCAAAGCCTCAGACTGTTAAAGAGAGCTCCTTATAATGTATTACCATGCTGCAAAGTTCCTTGGCACAGCAAAAAGGGCAAATCCAAGGCAGACCTATCCACAGGCAGATAAACAGGCCTGAATTTTCACTGCTGGTATAAAGATAAAATACTCTTTCACATGAAGGGGAATGCAGGGAGGAGAATCAGCCCTGTGGTTCACAAACACAAGTGGAAAAACAGGAGCCAAATAACACTGTGCAAACTGAAAAGGAATAGAAGTGTCATCAGTAAAGTTAGGGATACTGATGGATGATAGGGATATACTCACACACTTTCCATTTTGATGGTCATGATATACTGGAGTCTGCAAAAATGATTTCCTTAAAGTACAAAGAGCGATAAAAAGACACTTTGCATCAGAACCCAGTGATGAAAACTCTGCCAAAACCTGAGGAGAAACAGAGACAGAACCAAGATGGCATCACACTATGGATCAACCTGCCATTGGATCAGGAGCAGACGTTCCTGACAAATAGGCACAAGGGCTGCAGTGCAAATGCAGTGTGACACTATATCCTGGGCATATGCTTGATGAATGGAGGATTAAATGACACACACACACTGTCCTGGGTAGATTGTATCTACTGCTGACAGATACCTGAGGGATCTGTCTCTTTCTTTATATACTTGGGCAATAGCCATGCCAACAAAGGATTATGGGATTGGGACAGTGAAAAGGAGAGATCATTTGCTAGTCTCTTTAACAGAGACTTTTTCCTTTGGGGGGACTTCGTCAAGATGTTGGATTTCTTCTTAAATGATATTTCTACCAGTCTGTACACATTTGGGGTTCATGGGCTTTTCTCCCCTCCTCTGTTCCTGTGACAGAACAGCTGGCTTTTCTGGAGTTCCAAATCAACCTTAAAGCAAACGTGGCTTCTGTAAGTTGATTTGAAGGCTGTTGCCCTCATCTGCCACCCCCATGCATGCTGCAAAGGCAAGGAAACAGCCAAGGTGCTGTACAGCCCAATTCCTTTCCCTCTTTGGTGAGCCCTCTGATTGATGGCTCCATTTGTCAAGAGAGACAGACTGCCTTAAGTGTGAGATAGCTAACTATCACCTGGGGAGACTATTAGAGGGAGAAAGAGGGAGAGAGAGAGACAAACAGAAACACAGACAGACAGAAAGGAGAGCTAAGGAGGGGGACAGAGGAAAGGAGTGACACAAGAGTGTAGATGAGAGAAAGACAGTAGCACTTGATGAATTAAGTTGTCAACTTTGGCATCACCTGTGTACCTTGTCATGCCAATAAATTCATTGAAGCTGAAGCTGTACTGTGAGTCAAGAGTGAGAGAGTGCTGATGGAAGAAAGAAATAACAGCCCATTTAAAGACTCAGAGCAATTTATTAGTTACCTTGGGAAGGAAGTAGTGACAACCAGGAAATAGACATGCTTCCCCAAGATGCTGAGCCGGAAAGCTCATTTTGGATTCAAGCTATCCACCTCGTAGCAAAGCAGAATGTAAAGAGACTGAGGGAGACAGAGACCTGGCCCAAGAAGGAGAAATGCAGAGGAGAGGCTCACCAGGGTACAAGGGGAACGATGCAGATGTATGTCTTTGCACAGTGCCGTGTGCCCCAGGCCATCCCTTGACATGCTGATGGAAGATGTTGAGAACAAGCAGCCAAATAACCCCTGGGCTTATGGAAGTGGTCAGCTCCTGCCAAAACGTCCCTCTTATCAGTCACAGAGCCTAGGAGTCACAGAGGTTGATTTCTAAAGCAACCTGAGACCCCCTGTGACCTCATTTGTAGCCATCCAAAGATATTTACATTTATGTGAAGAGACACATCCACTGACCCTTCCTTGCAATGAGCTGATCTCAACCAACCACCAGGCATTACACCAAGAAGAGAAGGACACTGACCACTCTGAGATTCATTCCTCCCATGGCCTCTACTGCTTCATGCTACACTGGTGCCCCAGGCTCAGACAGAGGGGAGGGCAAGGAAGGAGGACGGAAAAAACCCAGATTCCTCCCCCGAGCAGAGGGACCAGAGGTATTTCATTTTAACAGGAAGAAATTCTGACTCAGGCATGCAAGTGGAGAGGCTACTCTTTTGAGCCTGAGCGAAACACTGTCCTGGTTTGGGTTAGAACAGAACTGATTCCGTTCAGTGATTTTGCTTTCCAGCTGAAGCTCTTCTAAGTAACTGCATTTTCTGAAGCTGGCAGCATATTTTTTCAAACAGTGCCTGCTTCCAGCAGTGATAAGGTCTAATGTCTGGGTTTGCTGCTGAGGATTGGTATGCAAACCAGGGCCACTGCTGAATCTTGTGTCTCACGTCGTGGGGTGCAGAATAAAAACTCCATCTACAGGGAGAAGTGAACAGGACAGGTGACCCTGAACTGACCAACTAGGTATTCCATTCCATATATGTCATACTTGATATAAAGCTGAGGGTTAGTTCCCTCTTCTTTCTCTTTTAGGGGCCTTTTAGGGCCCATTGTTGCTCTTTCTTCCTCTCTCTTGCTCCTGAACCCAGCTACAGGATCCAGCCTCCGGAATCTGTTTCCCACCTGCTGCTGAAGGCCTCCTGTGGCAGTATCAGTGGGGATGGTGATGTAGTTGCCACCAAGGGGGTTTGGGTTTGGTGCTGGTTCTGCATATATTTGTATATATATTTCATCTACTGTTACTATTTTCATTAAAGTAGTTTTAATTAGGGGGGGTAGGGGGATGTTTGTTTGGAGTTTCTTCTTTCTTTGCTTGTTTTTTTTCCAATCCACAAGTCTCTCTCTCTCTTATTCCCTTTCCCTTCCTGTGTGGGGGCAAGGGGGGAGCAGGGGGGAGTGGAGAGCATCTGTCACTGGGTCAGTGGTTGGTCCAGCCCTAACCCTCCACAAACACTAAAGACTTACAGCTGTAAAGAGTATTGGAGAGTATGGGTAGAAGTGTATGTGCACATGCATAGCACTTGATAACTCTATGCTTAGAAATAATATCTATGGCATAAAACTATCACAGGCTGTTATCACTGTGTATATATACACATAAAATATAGAATGTCCTAAGTTGGAAGGGACCCACAAGGATCATTGAGTCCAAAATATATACATACATATGTATAAAATAAATACACACTTAGAATGTATATATCTGTATAGATACATGGATACTCATATATTTACATATACACATACTGCCATTTGCTCCTGAAGCTCCCAGCCTCTCTGAGAGCTCTCAGTTGACTGGTGCTTTGTGAGCTGCCAAACAGCCATGACAAAGCTCTTCTGATAGAGGTCCCCTGAGCTGTGCAGTGTAGCTCTGTTGGCTGCCTTCAATTTGACATCAAATGAGAACAGGGATCTTGCTGAGCCAAGCTCCAATCTGATCTGACTGGTCCCCAAATCAGATCAGCTGTAGTGCCCTCAGGCTGTGGCACTGTATTAAAGTTGAGGGCAGCTTTAAGCTGCTTCATCGTTTGCACAGTGGAAGCTGTGCTCGACCTACTGGGAAATTACTGGTACATCCCTCAGTGGAGTAAAGTGGACATTTCTTTTCCAGGAATTGTGATCTTTTTGTTCATATAACTTATTTTAAATGATCTAAACTGGTGGCTTCCAACCTTTCTCATTCTGAGGGCGTCCTGCAATTTCCTGGGAAAGGTACACACACTGCATAGCAACTGTAACTCTCCTGACAATAGGTTTGGGTTTCCTGAAGTCCATTGACTTCTGGGAGACACAAAGTGAAGGGGAAAGATGACTCACTGAAGGAACTAGAAGTGAGCAGGTGGGCTGGTGCTCAGCTGAACCTGCAAACAGCCTGCAGAACAGCTCTGAGATGCCTGGACACCCACCCACATCCATCACACTCCCTTCAGGAAAATAAATCTTCCTCATCACTGCAAGCCGATTTCCTAGGATGCATCAGAGAAAGCATAACCAGCCAGCCAAAAGAGGTGATTATCCTGCTGTATTCAGCATTAGTACAGCCTCATCTGGAGTACTGTATGAAGAAGGCTATGAAAGTCCTTGAATGCATCCAGAGAAGGGCAGTAAAGCTGGTGAAAGGGCTGGAAGGCATGTCCTATGAGGAGCAGCTGAGGACTTTGGGCTTTTCTAGTTTGGAGGGAAGGAGGCTGAGGGGTCATCTCAATTCTCTCTACAGCTTCCTGAGGAAAGGAAGTGGAGAGGGAGATAGTGATCTCTTCTCTCTGGTATTCAGTGATAGGACATGGGAATGGGTCAAAGTGGTGTCAGAGGAGAAGCCATAAAAACCGATGGCAAGCTGCCCCATGCTCTGTCACACCCAGAGATCCTAAGATGCACAGTGCAGTACTATCTTAGCTGGGTGACACAGACAGCTTTGAGCAGAGAGAAAGGGCTGGAAGGTGAGGAATTCCCAGGAATAAGTACTTGTCATTACATGCCAGAGTTGTATACACAGATTTGACAGAGAAATTACAGGAATAAAGAATATTTGATGAAGAAACAGGTAGTGACAGCTGCAGAAGAGGGTTGGCAGTAGGGGAAAAGGCATAGGGAAGGCAGAGCTGAATATGTGACAGAGATGTACTTGTGTAACTCATCTTGAAAGGATCTTCATGAAAAACACAGTAAGAGGGCCACAAGTGAAGAGGGCCATGGATGAAGAGGGCCACAGAAGAGGTACAAGCCTGCTAAAGTATGCCCACATACTACCACTTGCCACTACCTCATAGCTAGCAACTTTCAGAGCTCAGATGTCCCTGTGGCAGTCTGATAGATTTTCATTTACTACAGAGGAGAAAGGAAAAGGTCTTACAGTTCTTAGTCTTCTGTCACTGGTATTGATTATTAGCCCTTCAGCAACAGGAACAGAAACACAAAGCTGCAAGCAGGGGGTGTCTTTTGCCACATGCAGGAGCTTGTAGTACACTTAAGTGTCCCTGAATGTACGCTTGAAAGGTTACTGGGCACATCTTGCCCCACAACAAGTCACTTCTAACCATACAGAATCACAGAATCATTACAGTTGGAAAGGACCCTCAAGATCATCTAGTCCAACCAACAGCCCTACACTACTCTTATCCCTAAATCATCCCCTGAAGAAACACATCAATCCTCTAATACACATGGTTAAGGGGCATCTCAGAATGGTTTGGGTTAGAAGGGACCTTAAAGATCATCTTGTTCCAACCCCTCTGCCATGGGCAGCAACACCTTCCATAGACCAGATGGATCAAAGCCCCATCCACACTTCCAGGGATGAGGCATCCACAATTTCTCTGGACAACCTTATCCAGTGTCTCACCACCCTCACAGTGAAGAGCTTCCTTACATCTTATCTAAATCTACCCTCACTCAGTTTAAAGTCAATACCCTTTGTATCTTTTCACTGCAGTCCCTCTCCAGCTTTCTTGTGTACTGGAAGGCTGCTATGAGGTCTCCCCAGAGCCTTCTCTTCTTCAGGCGGATCAACCTCAGCTCTCTCCGCCTGTCTTCACAGAACTGATGCTCCAGCCCTCTGATTATCATCGTGGCACTCCACTGGACTCATTCCAATAGCTCCATGTCATTCTTCTGTTGGGGACCCCAGAGCCAAACACAATACTCCAAATTGAGAATCAAGTGAGCAGTGTAGAATCACCTTCCTCACCATGCTGGTCACACTTCTCATGACGCAGCCCAGGATATTCTTTTTCTCCCTATCTTTTCCAAGTCTCTTGACTATGAACTGATCCAGCTCTCTCAAACTGCCACCCTGCAGTTTGACCATGACTGTGCTTTTGCAAAGACCAGTTCTGTATTCTAGGCCTACTGGACATGATAACTTGCAGAGTAAACAACATTAACCTGAAAAATTTCCTTCTTCAAAAAGTCATTTAAAACCAACCATGACCAATCTGCTGTCCTGGAACTGTTGAGGGCCCCAGGACACCTCAAAGGTGGCTTGCCTTTATCTATGTCTAGTCAAGGAATAGATAAAAGTATTCTAAAGCAGCAACAGGCTCATGCTAGAGACTACAAAAAGGAAGAACAACTTTTATTTGGAAAGACTGTTCAATAGCAGGTATGTCAATTAATAAATAAATGAAAAGAGGTTGCATTCGTGATGACATTTAAAATGACTGAGGTTGCCAAGTGCTTGCTAAAATACCTCATGGAATATCTCATGGAAGCAAACAAAGAAATAAGGCTTGGACAAGCAGTAAGTAATGGTGACCCAATCAATTTAACTATTGATAAAACAGAGGTGAGAAAATGTTCAGGAGAAAAATCTCTGCAAATCATCAGCTAATGGATTAAATGCATCTGAGTGTGAGATGGAAATTAACTGATCAATTCACTCAACAGCTGCTAATTATATGTGACAAGGCACACAGAATTCCAAAAGTATATGGAGCTCGGAGGAAAGCAGCACTGGCAGACATATTTGAAGGCTTCCCCTTGCCACTCTTGGGACATTTGCCCCAGTGAGAGAATGTCCCTGCTGCTGATTAAAACTTAACTCTGCAAACGTTTGAAGCCTGTGTTTCAAAAGCATGGAAAGGGAAGGCTTTTCCCACTGCTTTGTAACAATTTGCAACATTAAGTATAAATATATGGCATCAAAATTAACATGCCAATCTAAACAAAATTCGATGTAATGGTACAGGCAAAATGAAACCTTTTTACCTCATTGAAGTTAAACATTTTGACATCAGTGAAATGAAGCTAGAAAGTTAAAATGATTTGTTGTGACACTCATCTGTCAAAAAAATTTGTTGCATCATCACACTCCTGCAAAAAGCTGAGAGATCTTCCAATAGGAAGCTATTCCACATTTTCTGATCACTGTTTTCACAATTTTATTTTGAATCATCATTCACAGTAATATATTCCTGACCACTTCCATTTGGGCTTGCACCAGGTAGGAAATGGTCATAGGAATGTCTACTGGCTCTTCTCTTCCCTTAGACTTACTCTTCTCATCTACTGACCTCCTGGGACTTTTTCAAAGTCAAAGCTCTATGAGAATCAGCAGATTGTAGGAAAGAAAGAAACTAAATAAATAGTAATGATGAATTAATTGATCACCAGTGAAAGATTAGTACCAAAGTGAGATTTTTCTCTGAATAAGATTGGAACAGGACCTCTCTGGTGAAGTTTTCACCCTGCATTGCAGAACTGAGTTTGGAATCCACTTTTGGAGCACGGATAAGTGCTAAGCACACATTTAACTTACTGCTTATCCCAGAAATAAAATTATTAATTCAAAAGGGAAAACCAGTATGGCTTATAAACCAGATGAAATTTCCAAATTAGGTAGCTCAGGCCTGAAGTTACAAGAGAAGCAACATCAATTTTGGAGGTGATGAGCCCTGAGCCAGTGCATTCTTCCAGATTCATCATGCTAACAGGATCTATCACCTATTCTCAGACCCCAGCTCAATAACTTATGAGGGTCCAGTATGTTCTATGCATGGCCTATGATGTTATTTTTAGACTGTTTTTAAAATTCATGGTTGAAGGGAATTGAGAGGATGCAATGTTTAATACAGTGCTTCATGAACTCATACTGGCAAATTTAATTCAATCTGTCTTGGGTTAGGAGCACTGTCATGGATTGGCAATTGCCTGAAGAACCATAAACAAGGACTAATGACAAGGGGCATGTAAGAGCAAAGTTGTTAGCAGGTGTGTAAGTGAGGTGCTGTAGGAATCTATGGGAGGTCTGCTTTCATTTAACATCTTCATTAGCGAGCCTGAAGAAGTAGCTTACTAATGGAAGTGGTGGATGATGCTCAACTGGGAGGAGCTGCAAACATCCCTCAGGGCAGATGAACATAAAGGGGTACACAGGGATTAGGCAAGGGGCATAGAGAAAAGAATGGAACAAATCACTTAGCTCTACTAAGAAAAAAAGTCAGCTTATGGTTAGGCAAGATCATGGTGGGTGAAGAGACCTGCACATCTTTTCAGACAGAATGGGTGTGCAAATTTGGATCAGGGTTCTCAAAACACTGAAAAATGTAAAACTGTGGGTTGTCTAAACTCAAGACAAGAGTAAAAGGTAAAGCAGCCTAGTGTGCTTCTAACGAGATGCCATCCAAGGCCCAATCTACAACACATCTGTACTGGGAAGGGCACATTAGCCCATATCTATCTTCACAGATGGGTTGAAGTATATCTACTTGAATAATGTTTCAAGTATAATGCTTCCCTCACTTGAGGCCAAATAAACCACACTGAAGAAGAGGGAAGGAGAACACTTAAAGTCATGCATTCAGTATGCTCAACAGGAATGCTGAAGAAGTGAAAGGTGACAACAAACTCTCTAGGACCTAGACAAATTACATGGCAGAAGGGTAAAGTTTCAGATAAATGATGAAGGCACCACATGGTGGAAGAATGGTCTTTCTTAGCATCACTAAGATTGCATAGTGACCGGAACAAGTCCTTCAGGTCTGCTGCAGCACCCAAAAGATGTGGTAAAAAGGAGAGGCATTCCTCAACTTGCTAAATCATGGAAGAGGACAATACAGCAGCTCTTGCAAAACGTCTCGCTTCAACAGAAAGACCAAAGATCAATGCTCATTCCACAGTACTCCACAATATGGCCTTCATCTGAGACAGATCTGTCACTTGCTGTTAGCCAGAGAAGAGCTTGATATTTTAACTTCCCAACTAATGCCATGCTGATGTGCCCCAAGTGAACTCCTAAAACCTTGGCCAGAATTGGCCCTCCTTACTGTAAATGCAGAAGGCCATAGGACTGTATTGGAAGGGATAACTGTTTCATGGTTGTGAATCCTTGCAATTTGGCATTCCCATTACAAGACTTCCATACTTGAAAGACTACCTTACCCCCTATGGCAGCTGTGTTCCCTTCTATTTAGTATTTGTCTTTAAAAAGAAAATAATAATCAAGAAAATACAAGTCAAAATAAGGAATCCAAAAAGAAAAGTAGTAAGCAATTTTGTCCTTCTTCCCACCACCTTAGCCCATTTGTGCCTACCCCAACTCCTTAATTTAAGGTATTTAAAACTTAACTGGGCAAAAAGAAGCAGAAATGTATGTACCCTAAAAATGTATGCTTATGTATGCTAAAAAATTCTGAATGGACAGGGGTGTCAAGGGAGAGTGAAGACAAGGAAGTTATCAAAAATAGAATATTTTACTGATTACAGCAGTTCAGAGCCAGGCCCTGCCACTCATTTACTCTTAATTTTGGGCAAGTTTCCATACACCTCAGCTCCCTGGGAATAGCAATGCTTATTTTGTACCATTCCTTTTTTATCTGCTCCATTTTAACTGTAGACTCTACAGGGCAGACTATCTCTCAGTCTTTGTTCACATCCTTACCTTACAAGGACTTTATTGGAGGCTGTGGACAGTACATTAGGTTTAATTGGAATAAGTGAAATGAAATCATGTTCTTTAGTCTGTACCATACAAATGTCAAATGTAAAGTTAAAGAAATCTACTTTTTAGTTAGCTAAGAGCTAAAATAAGGAATCTGTGCTCACTCACAAGAGTGTGCTTCCAATTCTGCATGTTGTTCATTGCAAAATGGCAAAATTATTCAACTCTCACTAAAAAAAAAATGCAACTGGGCTTCAATAAAACATGGCAACTCAGCCTGAAATGTATTTTTCCTTTAGAAAATGATAAGCAGGATGCTTAAAAATTACATCATTTGAGGTAGATTGGTGTAGTTCCCTTTTTAAGGCAATGAGGTGAAGAAAGGAGAAGCAATTGGGGCCCAGAGAATTTAAGGGGCTTGCTAAAAATCACAAAGGCTTTTGCCTGGAGGCCACATATTTTAAATTTTGGGCTTAGATTCCAGGGTCACAGGGTCTGAGAAGAATTTCTTTTTGCACATTAAAAGTGAGCTGCTGTGAACTGAGTGCTGTAGCATGCACACACACAGAATATCCAGTAACAAATTCAGAACCTAACCTGAGAGGCCAGATTTCAAGTACATAAGCACTCCATAGGGCACCCAGCTCCAGTAGATGGACTGCTAGTTTTGACACCTATGGTTTCCTTCTTCCTCTTCTCAGGCTAGATTTCCAATTTAGCAGAACAGCTCTGCTTGCCCTGGCAGGTGAACATGTCCCCTTTTCCACGGCTAGCTGGGGGTGGAAGGAGGTGAGAGAGGGTTCAGATGACTTCTTGGACAAAAGAGGTTTGTAGCTGCAACCTGATGAACATCTTAGATAAGAGTAGCAACAGCAAATTGGCCCCAGTGGGAATGGCAGCAGCACTCTTTCCACCGAAAGGCAAGCCAGCAATTACACTTGCAGTGCCCAGCGTCCCTCTGTCTGCTCCTTTCCTGTGCTCCCACCACTACTGTCTCCATGCCCCACACCCACAGATCAGGTGTGCTCAAGGCTACTGCTAGGTTACGTGCAGCTTGAAAAAATCTCCCACTACTTTCTTTCTGCTCAGGTATCTGAAGCCAGACCTCTGAGCCTTATCTGGGTAGCAAAATGGAGTGGAAGGTCTGGGGAGAGAGGAACGAAAAGGCATGTAATGCTATGCCCATGGTTGTGTTCCACTTGGGTTGGCACAGCCCATGGGAGAGGGCTATCCCAACCCTGATTACCTAAGGGAATGCTCTCATCTCTCCCCAGATGAGAAGCAGAGCCTTTGGAGATCCCACTCTAGAGGGCAGTTCCTGCCACCAGTATTACAACTGCTCCAGTAGCACAGGGATCAATCGTGCCTGGGCATGCAGAGAGTGGGAAGCACTGTATTGGTCTCCCAAGCCAATGGGAGCATAGGAGTCTCTCCAGCCTAAGGAGGTCACCTTCCACCAGCCACGAGGAGCTGGTGGGAAGAAAATGGGAAGCATGGTACCATTCTGAAAGTCCAGTTTCCCTGTCCACAAATGACCTGAGAAGAGCAATGGACATTACCTGGCTTCCCAAGGAGCCATGCAACCACCCAAGATCTCTGGCAACAAACTACAGTAGAAGCAGTTGGGAAGCACTCTCCCCTCAAGTCAGCAGGACTGCAGAGTTTGCTCTAGGATACTCAGGTCCCAACATCCAGCATTGGTTCCAAGGATGGCTAAATGCCTGGAGTGTCTCCTACTGGCACACAGGTCAACACGGAGTTCTCAAAATGCTCTGCAGGCTATGAACCTCCTCTCTGAGCTCCTTGTTTTGTCCCAGCTTCCTTCTTTATCCTGAGTCAGCATGGCTCATAGCACCTAGCTACAGGAAAAAGGCTTAATGGGATAGCTGGGCAAAATTAAAGGGGTGTTATTAATTTGACAAGTGCTGCTGCCTGGTGTCACGTCCCAGGTTTGTCCTATAGCTGTGCTGATTATTTTCTCTCCTTGGATCAGGGACATTTCATTTATTAGCACTGAACTTCCCCCTCACTGCCTGCAGCCACTGCTGCTCTGATCTCCCCAATTCACTTTGCAATTAAATTTTGTCCTCTTGTGAAACGACTGTGCAGGAAAGGTCTTGTATTTTGTTTTGTTTATTTCCTCCCTTCCCCCCGCTCCAGCCCTACTTGGTCAAAACAGCCTCTGGAAATCCTAGCAGAATCCCAAACAGAGTAAAACTGGCTGGAAACAGTATAATATGAGAAGGAGTCTAAAGCCATAGTTTTGTGTATCTAAAACACTCATCTCAACAGGGAAGAGAGAGCAGGGGCACAGGAGGCCACTAAGTCTTAGCTGTAGAGGTACAAATCTGATTTAACCATGGAGTTGATGGAGATTTACATGAAGGTGGCTTGGAACAAGACACAAGGGGTTTTGTGTTGGGAAAGCTTGAAATGAGGAGCATCACACCCTTGCCTTTACAAACACTGGCAGCCAAACCAACTGATGGGCAGGAAAAGTGGGGAGCATAATTACTCCCATTTAAGTGATTTACTTTATTGTCACTGCTGCTAACACCCATCTCTTTTTTCCCCAGGAATCACATTAAGAACTATAAAACTGAAAATTTAAATGAATTCTGCTTGGGATCTATTTTTGTTCCATAAAGCTTCAGAAGTCACAAGGCCTTTTGTTTGTTTCTTCTCTTCCCACTTCTCCTCTACAAACACATCCTCAAACATCTTCATATTAGTAATAAATTACCTCTTTTGCTGTTCCCCCTTGTGAAGCCTAATCTTCATGGTTCCCTTCTCTTCCTCTTGTTCACCCCAGAAATAAATATATTTATTTCCCTGGATTACTTAAGCCAGTCCTTTCATTCATTCCTAGGACTACCTGCCAGCATACATCAGTCTTTCATTCCTGGTTTCATGGGACTGGACAACCTCTCATACACCCTGGCTGTCTCACAATCTTAAATTAAATGCAAACACTTTTCTTTAGGCTTCCTTGGCATTCCCCAAGTCCCTGTTCCCTTTCCTATCACTGAATATGTCAATGGCTAGAGACAGTAGAAGTAATATTACCCTTCCCTAGGAATCAACACTTTTTTCCCAGGACTAAGCTGGCCTGCACTGACGCCAGTTACACCAGGCTTTTTATGACTTCATTACTGCTAAAGCCCCTGTAAAACTTAGCACTGAAAGGCTGGACCAGCCTTTTTAATTGCAGAGAGGTGCTTTTATGTGCTTGAGATGTTCTTTCTGATCCTTCACTTCCCCAAGTCAGGGATAGCTCCCCAAGCTAGGCAGAACAGAATGAGGGGAAAAGTGGGTAAAGCAGCTGGCATAAGTTGCCTCTCTCTGGAGATCCCATGTGAGAACCACAGAGCACTTTGGGCTGTTTTAAGGATGACAGCTGGCCAAGAAGCAAAGGTCAATAGAGGACGAAAAAAGGGAGGAGAGAGCTCAACATGAAGAAGTCACAAAGCATCACAGGATCTCTCTTCAGCACAGCAATCTGGCATTCCCAAAAGGCAGGGGGTCAAACTTTGCTCTTAGTCATAGCAGCGTGAATAGCACTACATAAATGCTTGGATACTGCATTTGGAGAGGAACCAAAGGAACAGTAAGGGATTACTTCATGAACTGGTTGAGCATTTGGTTCCTGGACAGGGGAAGGTAAGAAAACAAAAAACAGTGTCTGACATCAGCTTCCTTGGGCACCAAAGGGGGTAAGGCACCAAAAAGCTGCGAAGTTTCTCAAACTGGGGGGTATCACTAGGTCACAAGAATGTGTCCTCCAGAGTTGGGAGGCACATGAGAAGCAGCTGCCTCCTAGAAGCCATAGGAAATGAAGCTTCTTATTCAAGTGATTGGGGCTGCTGCAATTGAGTTTGGTCAATCATAGTGCAGGCTCGAGGGAGGTAAGTTGCTGAAGCCAAACTCTCACAGCAATTGAAGAGCATCCTGGTCTGTGACACAGGGTGTTGGGACAGAAAGCAGTGCTGGATGAACTTTCACTGGCATGGGTAATTCTCAGTATTTCCACAGAGGTGCAGCTCTTTCTCTCTCCTCATAGGGTGCTGAAGACTGCCTGCTATCTGCCCCTCTTCTGTGGTTGGCAAGATAATGCAGTAGCTCTCAGTCTGATGACAACCTGGCAGATACCCACAGGAATCTGTGAGAGTATGCTGAGCCTTTTCCAGCACAGTGTGTGATCCTGGGTACTTCATTACAAACCCATTGGAGGTTCAGTTTTCTTTTGGGGAAGGGAACTGAGCTGGGATGTTTAGAAAGAGACTGTTTTGGCTGCTAGGTTAGGGTGATGACAGTAGGATGCAGGCTCTGACATAGGAACTTGCAGCCAGAAAAGGAGGAGGATTTCAGAGCTTTCACGGCTTCACTTGTGAGTAGGGAATGGCAAAAGATCGTAGTATCTCTGAATAAGGAGACCTGGCAAAGGGGTGAATGGCATGAGGACATCGTTATGCTCTTACACCCTGCTTAATTAACCTTCCAGCTTCCCTTCTCATCTCCATCTTGGATTTACATCCAGTCCTCTCCCCTCAGACTTTATATAGCAAAAGGAGCACCAGGTTTTCCTCAGCTCTGAAGCAGAGCTGCATCAGATACAAAGAAACACTCAGCCTTGGCACCGGAGGGACACGCTACCCGTCTTGCCACCAGGTCTGGGGAACACAACGGGGATGCTCAGCACACATGTGTCCTGCTGTTTCTGTTCTGTGTCACCTCTGCAATGATTTCACTTGCTTTATTAACTATTCCCAACAGCCCCACTTTCTGTCTGCCTGCTTGTTTGGGCAATTCTTGTTTCCTCCCATTTAGCACATAGGAAAAAAAGCATTAGCAACACTCTTGGTTTTAAATGAACCCTATTAATATTCGACTCTGCAAGGAACTGTGGGATAATTTTGATAAATGTGGCTGGGAAGTCTAGCTGACAGAACCAAGCACAAGGCTGGTGTGTGTTCACAGCCCATAGCTGCACACACAGAAGGGGGCAGGAATTGGGCACAGCATGGGGCTGGGGGTGATCCAGGCGGGAGGGAGAGCAGAGGCGGAGGTCTATTGGACAGGAAAGATGCAGTGCTGTAGGACAGAGTCCTCAAAAGACTGAGAGCAAAATAGGCTTAGTGGGATATGACTGGTCAGGAGAAAAGAGAAGTGAGATGCAGCTTGAAAAAAGCAGGCTATAATGACTAGAGAAACATAATTTGAAACACAGACACTTAACTGTGGAGGGGGGAGAGAGAAGGAGAAGGCAGAAAACTGTGATAGCAAAATGGAGTTAAAGGTGACAGCAGGTAGGAAATCAGAGACAGTCTTGCAGAGAAATGAAAAAGGGGCTTGAGCAGGACCAAATGCACCTAGGCCACAGTTCAGCAAAGCACACAAATGATTTGAAGGCACTTCCTTTGGTTGATGGACTTGCTCACTTAAAAGTAAATGCTTCTGTGGTTCACTGATTGGCAACCTCATGCAGTACCACCTTACAAGAAACGTTTTGAAAAAGTAGAGTGAGAAGCAAAGAAATGCACTTGAGAGGTGCCAGCAGCTGAGATAAAGAATTACCTGTGCCAAAACTTTTGCTGTAGACCCTAAGGACTATACACTCTCAAAAAGTAGGTGCAGCTAAAAGAAAGGGGGCTGAAGCTACAAACAGCTTCAGGGGAACATCTCTGAAGGGGTTGTGAAGTATATAATTATTCTTGATGGTATATGCTTTTAGAGGAATCTCCCAGAGGGAACAGCTGGAGTCTACTGTTTATTTCTATAGGTGACTGCATGTCACACATTTCCACTTCATGTATGAGGTAAGTTCAGCCTGGAAAGAGACTGCTGGGCATCCTCAGAAATGCAGCTTAGCCTTCAGGAGTACACAGCAGTAGCTGGACAATCCCATAGCTCTTGTAGCAGTGCAAGAATATCCACACTGCTCCTAAAGTACCTTTGAATTAATACAACTAACTTCTTTTTTTTTTTCCCAGATGGTTTTGTTGGGTTTTTTTTCCACTTCTGTAGAATCACAAATTTATGCCCAGAAGAATTAACTTGCATGGAAATTAGACTTTCCTGCCCAACTCTATGCATTATGGCTGGATCTGGTCTTCAAAACTGTATCCAGTGCCCAGGGTAGACCAGTTCAGCAAACAGCTATGAGGAATACAGTCCAGATGGGACAGTGAATGTTGGAAAGAGCAACAGTCACTCCTACATCCCCCTAAAATAATCTCTATAAGCACCTCAGTATTTCACTTGTGGTTTGGGGGCCTGTGACTCTGAATTTCTTTGACAAGCAACATCAGAAATGTATTCAATTAAAAACAAGGGTAGAACATCTATGAGACATCCATAACAATCTACCATAGCCTTCATTGCAAGGTCTGTGAAAAGAAAGACTTCTGTGATGGGACACAATGAAGGTACAAAGGCAGCATGCTTCTCAGCAGCAGATCTTCAGTTGCTAAAGAAGTGTGGGAACTACATTTCAGGATTAGTGTCCTCTGCTTCCCAGTCTCTCTGAGAACATCTCCTACACAGAGTGAGCTTCAGCCATGGTTTCAAATACTTCTGTGCCAACACATTTCTGTGTGCCATAGCCTGTTTTGAACTCTCTGCAAGATGCTGCTCCACAAGTGGTTGATCCTGTAAAACTAATTTGCTTTTCCCGTGAAGCAGACAAACACATGAAAAACGCCAGGATCATTTAGCTGCCTCTGATGTGCCTGGTGTACCCATGCTGAGAGGTTCTGGAGAAGCATGTACCTCTCCTTTCAGAGAGCAGCTGCTCTTTGCCTGCAGCTGGTGGAGCTAGCTCCATCTGGAGACCAGATCAGAACCCATTAAGCACAGAGGTAGACTACTTGGAAGCAGAGTGTGTAAGGCAGGGAGGCAGGCAAAGGTTTGGCTGCAAAATTTCACCTCTTGTAAAGAAAGGGAAGGAAAAAAAAATCAACCCACACAGCCTATTAAGCAATTGTTCCTGCATAGCCTCTCCAGTCTAATTGATTTGGACACCACAGCTAATTTTTGCTCAGACATCTGTTAGCACACATTAGTGCACCTCATTAGACAAGGAAGCACAGATTAGATGGGGGGGCACAGCTCAAAGACCCTAGTTTGGAACATGCAAGAGGAAGGATGAGAGGGAGAAGATATTTGTGAAGGGCTGGAATAGTTGGAAGGAGCTTGGAGAAGAGTGGAAGGATTTGGCTAGCTCAGAGCATTCCCACCAAAGAGTCACATATGTTCCATCCACTCACCCATGCTACAAGCACACGCCCCTTTCATTTACAGGCACTTCACAAAGGTCCTGGTCCACACCAGCACAGAGGCAATAAAGGCAGAGCTCCCATGAGGAGTGTGAAGTATATTCTTCCATGTTCTTGCAGTTTGCAGCTGCTTTGGTTATGATTAGAGGTCTCTGAGATAAAAGAAAGGCACAAGAGGAAAAGAAAATGACCTTTCTCCCCTCACCTCACTCCAGCACAGTGTCAGATTGCTCTGGAAATTTTCTATATTTAAAGCTTTACAGATATGATGAGTCTTTCCTCTGGAGAAGCAGAACTATATGAAAGGTACGGGCTAGGACAGAAGGGAGATAGTAGTACAGTAGCAATCCCAATAACGAACAGTCAAAACCTTCCTCAGGGCTGTTTTGCAGCCTGTGAGTGGCTGCAGTTCAATTTTACCACCCCTGGCACTAACAGGTCAGGGAGCTGATAACTTCAGAGTGGCTAGGACTGGGTGCACACCAGAAGCAACACCTGAGTCAACCCAATTTGTCCACTGGTTAGAGAACACCATTTCCTCCTACCCAGCTATTTCTTTTTCAAGAACAACCTAAAATCTCTGCCTGCTGGCACTGCAGCAATGTGGAGGCATGTGCTCCAATCCAAATCCAGCCTGCATAAGCAATTCCCCAGCTGAAATCCCACAACATAACATCCCCATCAGGAGTGGCTGCCACCACAGTCAGAATGGTCTCTGCAGCATGTGAGGTGCTGCGACTCTGCTGGCACCAAGCCCTGGCTACACCAGGGCTCTCTGTCATTTAGAAAAGAGCTGTATCTGCTCACATGTGTGGAGGCAAAGGTAAACATGGAAGAGCATAACAAAGTTTCTCAGCATATTTCTGGTTACCCACAGCTTTCCCCATGACAGGTGGAGTTGCTGTATTGATTTGCTGATGTCTGGAAAAGGGCTGAGCTCATTCTTTCATGTTTTTGCTCCATGAACTTAATAAAAGAGCCTTTCTTTCATTTTGGGTAGTATTTTGCACAAAACACATAGGAGCCCTACTATCCTTGAAGCTTTTTCTCCTCCACCAATTGTGGTGGCAATTAGCCAACAGGCTTCTGGGTTCAGAGGACTGACAGTCACCATGACCATGCAATATTAATTGCTTTTGAAACAACAAGGCAAAAGTTGATGAAAGAGCCTTGTTTTGCTCTAACAGACTGCCTGGGAAGGAGGGAGAGGCAGGATTTGTCAACTGAAACTCCATTGCTAGAGTGAAAAGGTCAACATCTATTATAGGGATGATAGAGATGAAAGCAAGCCTGTCAGTCACAGGGTGAAAAACAAAGCCTTCACTTCCCATCCAGGGTATAGTACCTCTGCTTGGATACAGTGAGTCTCACCTTCCATCCCCTTGCACTGTTTTTGCTTTGGCACAGCTCAGCTGACTTCAGCAGAGTTGCTCCCACACCTTCTCAGCAATTGTGCTCTGCTGGACTTTGACAGGCATGTCACTTCCAATTTAGAAAGGGAACACACAAACATCTGCATATCCCTCTGCAAAACCACCCCTCTCGTGCAAGCATCTGGCAGCTGAGAAACTCCAGTCCACTAACTGGTCAGGGTGGTGGCAAAAGGGGAAAACAAAAAGCTGATATCCCCACTCCTAATGTGTGACTCCCTGGAAAATACCAGGCAAACAGCTCTCAAGACAGCAAACTGCAGCAAATGCATACTGGTTTTGATCCTCTGATAATATAAAAAGCACTTAGGAAAAGCTGAAAGAGGAATTGGAAATCTGTGCAATTAGCCAGTGACCTGCCCAGATTTGCTTCACTTGCCCAGCAGCTGCACAGTGCACATGGACATCTGCATCATCAGGGTGGCAGTGCTGGACTGGCACCTTGAAGGCTTGCCCCTCTTTTTGCTGTAGACCCCTTTTTTCAGCATAACTGTAAGAAGGAAGGAGCCAGGGTAATAAAAGAGTAAGAAAGCAGAAGCAGTAACAAGCAACCCTGTGCATCATGTACCATCTCAATCTCCTTTGCTGCCTGTTGCCTCAGCCAAGGGACCAGCAGGGACTGAGCATAATGTGTGGTCAAAACATGAGGAGAGAGGACTCAGGGATGAGTGAGGCTGAGCCTTGGGAAGGGGTTGGAAAGGGCTTTCCCCAGGGGCTTGGGTCATTGTTTCTCTTCTTTGTTTCTCAATAGCAAAATAAATAATTAAAAGTTTGTGTTAATTGGCATAAGTTAAGTGAATTTCCCAAGTCTAGATAGTTTTGCCCATGCAACACCCTCCCCCCTCAAGTCTGTTCTCCAAGAGGCAGTTTTTACTAATATGAGAAAGATTTCTGTGGCTGCTTAAAGAGAAGTAAGGTGAGGAAAAGTCTGGGGTTTGTTCCACCCCCTTACATTATCTACTTGGACACCATGGCTACCAAAGTCTATGAAGTCCATCATGAAAGGAAACTGAAAACCAGGTTTGTTTTAGTCTGTGCCAGGGGCAGCCTTTATTCTACTGTGTGCCTTCCCACAGCCTGACTGCATGGGCTTCATTATCAGTATGTATCAAGGACCTCAAAGCATGCTGCAAACATCATCTGTTCAAGCTCTGTAATTCCTGCACTGGTGAACACCTAATTATCATCCTAAATATATCCACGGAGAAATTGAGGCACTAATGAAGGAGGGTGGGGGAAGTGACTTACCATGGGCAGTATGAATGATGGACACACCAGGAAGGGTATCCAGCAGTAACCCCTCCTGGCTTGTACACCAGAAGAAAAAAAATATAAAATATATATATATATATATAAATGGACAACAGGAAGACAGAGAAGAAAAAGAAAGAAAGAAATGCAAGAAAGAGAAGGAGAGGGCACACAGAGTGAGGGAAGGTGTCAATGAAGAAAAGGGCTGCTTCAGTGCATGCCAAGTAAGAAATGGAAATGACAACCTGGGCTGCAGAGCAAAAATGCGCCAAACTAAATAGGAAATAGCCAGAGTGGCCTACCATGACTTCAGCTGTAGACAACACTTTGTATTTAGGATGCTTGTAAAGGAGGTAGGAATCCCTCTGACATTTGATTTGCATGCCTCAAGGCTTCCCTGAAGGGCCTGGAATTGGCAAGGAGAGTGCTTGGGACAGTTTGATAAGATGCTGTGAACAAGGCTTGCAGCATTTAACCTCCTTTAGGAAGCCACCATTTACTCACTGGATACCAGTTACCAGGCACCAGGGCTAAATTACACAGGAGCCTTTAAAGAAAGGAGCATCCACACATTATCACAGCAAACAAGTCAGTGTGACTTCCTTCAAGGGTATCATCCACCCTGGAACCTATTTCACATCTCGTTGCCTAGCTGAGTGAGAACTGATTGCACACGCTCCCTTGTTTCCCTCTCTGAATATAGGGTGGAGGAAAGTCCCAATTCATTAAAGGAAACAGAGCAAGATAAAGAGCCCAGCCTCTCCTGGTTAAGCTCCTCCAGAAAAGCAGATTCCTGCATAGCCAGGAGTCTTCTAGGGAGCATTTGCATCAGTAGGGGAGGGAACAGCACTTCACTTTTGCTCAGTGTCTCCAGCATTACTGACCAGCAGCGATATCACAAGATCTCTTATGTAATCCTTCTGCTACTTAATTAAACTCTATGAAATGCAGAGGTTTCCTACACTGCCCCACAGCACTCAACGTGATTCTTCTGCCTCTTGCCCCTGTACTCTCCCTGTGACAGGGACTCTGGTCACAAAGACGCCTAGCCCCCCATGCCTTTTTAGCTGCACCATCACACAGTCCCTCCTTCCCTGTCCCCACTATCCAAGTAACAGTCTTAGTACCAATAGTACTGCCCCCCTGGGACACTCCTCCAATGTGATTCCCTCTGGAGATAAAGGATAGGAGGGATCAAGAACAAGACGATGGTATTTAGGAGACTGGCCATCAGAATCCTTGGTTTCTACTATGGCCTTCCAGTTAGGGCAGAAAATCCCACCTGCTTGTGCACTGTAGCTTTCTATAATCATTACAGACACCTGGGATAACATGGAATCACTTCTGAGAACCTGCAAGGCCCATGCACCAAGCCTATGAGCCTTCTCCACATGACCTTACAAGCAAAGATTTGAGGTTCTAAGAAAACACCCCCAAAGATACTTGGGCAGCCTGATGCACAGCACAGGATTGGATCTAGATACTCCCAGTAGGTACCAAACCCTGGAGCACCCTTCCTCTCTACTCCAAAGGAGAGCAAAGCTTCCTTTCCCTACTGCCTCCTTTGCACTGCTCAGACAGGTCTGCCTTGACTTTCCAGCTGCCTTGTACTGGGAGCAGCTACTGCAGACCCCACTGGGTATTTTAGAGGGAAGAGTGCTGCCTGTTTGTAGCATCTCTGCTCATCACACGTTTGTTTGCTCTGCTCCTGTACTCCCTTAGTGATGATGTGAAGCCACCCCACAGCAGGCATGCTGGGACAGGCCAGGGACAGTCCAGCTGCCACAGGGATCCCCAGCTCACCTTCACACTCGGTAAGAAGGCAGTGCCAGGCAATAGGAAGACAATGGCAGCTGGGAGCCAGCTGTGTGTGCTGCTTTCCTGGCCACCCTAGATTGCTCTCCTCCAAATCCCACAGCTCACAGCAGGCAGTGTGCAGCCATTATGAGACACATTATATTGTGATGCCTTCAGGCACAGAAACTCTGCCAACAACTAGCTACTTGCTCTGGGGAAACAGGGAGAACAGGGAGAAAGCAACCTTCTTTTTTCCTGTGGATGAAATGCAACCTATTTTTGAAACCTATTTAAAGGCTTTGAACCTTCTGTCTGCCACAGTATTTTACTATCTTTCACAGCAATCAATAGTAACATAGAAGTCCCTGACACAGTATCATAGTATGTTAGGAGTTGGAAGGGACCTCGAAAGATCATCTGGTCCAACCCCCCTGCCAGAGGAGGATTCCCTAAGACTAGGTCACAACAAAGCTTCCCTGACCAGGAATTGAACCCAGGTCCCAGAAGTGAGAGCTCTGAATCCTAACCACTAGACCACCTCCTCCTTTTTCAACACTCTTCTTGGGGCTATAGACAGATCAAGGCAAGCCTAAAACAAGGAGAGATCTATTTCCTTCTCCTCTTTGTACTGGCTGCCAGTCTGCAATGCTTGTGAGGGTAAACCCAAATATGTGTGTGCCCTTTGCAACCCAAATAAGGAAGAAGTCAAGTCTCCCAAGCAGCCCAGCTCCCAAGAAAAAGGAAACAGGACCATAAGCCTTGTATTGCCAAACCTCAGAAGATCTGGCCTTACCAAAATCTCCTAGGAAACACAGTGTGGAGCTGTTCAGGGAGCTATTTTCCTGATTGTTCCTGAGACTTGCTGCTGACACTATACTACTACTGTATGTAAGGGTCCCATCAAGGGTTTGGCTAGACATTTGAGATGCATCTCTTCTTTTGGCCAAGGGTTGCTGAGAGCTCTATCAGCTCAAGCAAGACCCTTCTTCTAATTTAAGAAGCTTAAACCCTTTTAAACTCTAAAGACAGAATTACAGCCAGAATTACAGAATTACAGTTTGACCAGAGGGTCAAACGCTGAGTCAGGTCCCAGTAGTATGCTAGGCTTCCTCCCCTGTGGTGAATGTGCAGTGGGAAAGTGAGGAAACCCTTGGGGACAGACAGCAAGACAGAGGAAAATGTTTCTAATAATTTGTAATAATACACAACACAAGCTGCACCTCTACAAAAGGTTCCCTCTGATGCATAAACCATAACAAGTATTTTTAGTGTTCAGCCAAAGAAGGACTGGGAGGCCCACAAGCACCTCATTAGTGATAGACTGTAATGAGGAAGAAGCCACTTTGTCTCAGGTTATTGGGAACTTTTGATGCTGATCCAGTTCTCCTCCTGCTTACACAAACACAACCCTATTTGCTCTCCTAGACACAATCAGAATCAGGCTGTCAGTAGAAGTATAAACACAATTTTCTTAAGAAAACAAACTGGAGTCCATCAAGTTTAAGCTGCTATAGGCAGTTGTGGTAATTCACCTCAGTTAATTTACTCTTCTAAAACAAGGCATTTAATATAAGTGCATTTTTTAACTTAACCCTGAAGTCAATGGTGAGAGATTTTGAGAGGTCCCTTCATTCCAAGCATTTCCAAGACTACCTTAGGTTAGATAGCTATTAGAAGGATACAGTTCAGTGAAGTAAGTCCCATACAAAATTTGCAGCAACATAGCTTGCACTGACAATGTGCTAAGGATGACCATGGCAGTGTCCTCACCAGTTGGGCATGGTCCTAAAGGACCTGAATAGAGTGGACAAAGCCAGGTACTGATACAACAGTTCATCAACAGTCCCAGACATGGTGAGATGGTGAACCAGATCCAGGGGTCCATGCAGGAAGACAAGGCCAAAGACTAAGCTAGAGGTAAACTACCTACCACATAGATTCAAGGTCCATCCAAGAGATGGTCCCAGAGACACAGGTGGAAACAGGTACACCTAACATGCAGATCCAGTCCTGAGTTTACATGGTGGCTTTGGTCAGAGGATAGTGCACTCAGGGCCCTGGCAGACAATGCATTTCCCAAAGAAGTAAAAGCAGTTTCCCAGCAGGATCATGATGGAGCTGTCCAGAAAACTAAATGGGGCACATGACATCTCCAACACTAACTCAGCATCAACTTTTGTGTTAATAAAAATATCCAGTGGGGATGTGTTCAGTTATACTAATGTCTTCCCCCACTTAGAGTCACAAGCATTTGATATGCAGAATGACTAATTGGAATAAGCTGTGCAATTTTATTCTTAAACCAGCTCCTTTATGCTCAACATCCGCTCAACATCTAATGACACAGTTTGTATTTTCATTGAGGATTCAGCATCTGGGCAAAAAAGAGAAAGCTTTAGGAGTCTTCAATCTTAGTCAATTAGAATTTAAATGTAGGTCGAATGCCAGGGAGAAGAATGGGACCTGCAGCAATGCAGATCTCAGATGTTCACATACTCTGGAGACAGAAGAATCATTTGCACACTTACTCTGTCTTCCAGAGCTGGGGGCATTTGGAAAGGCAGGTTTGTTCTCTGCTGCATATCTAATAGTGTTTTAGCCAACTAGTCTTTAAAGTTTCTTAGAAATTACTCTTCTACCTTTGCCCTTGGGAGGCTATTTCACAGCTGAATACATCCCATTCCTGATCTGCCCTTGTTAGTACTAGCTATGACCTCCATAGAGAAGTACACAACTTCTTTAAATACTTGGTGAGTCTGAGAGGTGTTTGCAGGGTGCTTTTGAACATAGATTCAATCCAGAACACCCCAGCACTAGCCTGGAATATATCACGACCAACTTCCATGAAGTTAGTGAAGATGCATTCATACACACTAGCTCTTAAACACTGTAGGTTCCACTAACAATCTTGCATTATCATTTAACCAGGATTTGCAGATCTCTCTCTCTGAAATCATAGCATATTTGCCTTTGCAGTTTTTTACAACTCTACTTTTATTGATTGATGTCACTGGAGAGCAGACAGGAAGAAGCCACTGAAGAAAGAAGGTCCAGGATGCAACCACTCACATGACAAAGCTACTGGAGAGGCCTGGCAAGTTATTACTCACTTCATTTTGATACTTCTGTACACCAGCATGGACACTTGCACGCAGAGATGTATGGATGTCATTTGCAACCAGAAGTATCACTTCTAGTCTAAACTACTTTATCTGCTGCTCATTAAAACTCATCTGTCCCACCTTCAGTGGTGAAAAGTTAGCAGGCTGCCCAGGAAGCATTAGCTACTGGGAACTGACAGCCTGCCACTACTTTCCAAAGGCTTACATTTTTGATATCTGCCTCTCTTCCAGCCTATGGAAGACTTTTATCACAGGGAGATTGACCTCAGGCAGAAGACATTTTGTGTCACCTTGAGCAAGTGAAATGAAGACACAATGGGGATGGCAAGAACTCACTAGCAGCAAAAGGGAAGGAGAAGAAAATTGAGGTATGACAAAAATGCCTGCTTCACCATGGCAGGCAAATCGGGGATTGGTCCTCCAATGATCAAATTCACTGAAGAACCTCAACCGTGACATACTTTGAGACCCTGTAAGAGGTAACCATAATTGATGATAAACTAAAATACTAGTCAAGAGAGACATTTTCCCACTGATTTACAACACAGGATCCAAGTAAAGAGTTACTCCCTCTCTCTGCCAGTTAGTGCCTTATGAGGTTTGCAGGCCGCCTCACTATGACTTACAGGGACACAGTCTAGAATACCTCTGTACTTGGGTTTTGGCACAGTAAGTTTTACTACATTTATTGCAGAGATGTGGAAGTTAAAAAAAGCAACAATGTTCACAGCATGGATATCTGTTCATACTTACAGAAAGCAAATAACGCTGTTACTGTACTTCCCTGCTGAGGTGCTGTGTCCCACAGGAGCTCTAGTCTGGAGGACTCGCTATCCTCTTTATTTCCCAAGCTCAACATCCCTGGCTGAACTACATTCTTCAAGATCCACTTCAGCCTTCTTTCCAACTGGATGGCAGATCCATCCCAGGAATCACAATTTCTTCCTGTTCAAGGCTTCTTAGGCTGCCATGAAAAGGAAGAAACTATTCATCAAAAAACCTCTACATTCCTTCTCTCCCTGCATGGTGTCGAGTATGCCCCAGTTATGCCTTTCAAACAAATCAGGTCACTCTGCTGTTAGCTCTATAGCAGTAGATTGGAAAGCTCCTGAGAAGGCATGACTGTACATCTCCTATGAGCTCAGGACAGCTCTTTCCATCAGTGGCCTGAGCTTCCCCTTCCAGAACAGTGGGATTTGCTTCCTTATAAAGGGCTATTACTCAGAATGGGCTGTAGCAATCTTGGAAGAGGCCAAGTGCCCTGTAGCAGTGATGAATAAGGAATAACTAATAACAGGTAGGGATGCGAAGCCACAATTCAAAATCTCCGGGACAGTGGTTTAAGCTCACCTTGAGACAGGGGAATTAGGGCTGCAGTAGAAGAGAAATTGTGGGGTTTATATATTGCCCAACACTGTTCACTCATCTCTGCAATCATGCAACATGCCCTAATTGCTTCAGTATGTCCCTGCAAAACAGAAACCGAAGAGTGACTTGGTAAGAGACATACAAAGACACAGATCTAAGATATACACAGAAGCAGTCATCCAATAACGCTGACCAGCTGTCACAGGCAGGAAAAACCTCCTGGCAGTTGGCACTGGCGAGTTTTCAAATACCCACTGGTCATTGCTACCCCATTAATCATGGGCACTTTGCCCAGTCTACATTCCTGAGCAGCTTTTCTCTTTCTCTTCCCCCTCTCTCTTCCTCACAGACTTCTAAGACAGTTAATAAAAAATTTATCAGGGCAATGAAATAAACAGCAATTGGATTTGAACTGGAAGCCAAAGAGAGGAGAGTTTCTGCTGTTCAGGTGCAGACTCGGGAGTTTCTTCAACTGCTGGCAGAAACGTGCCCACAAAACCAATAGGATTAGAAAACTGGAGATGTAGAGGGGTTTGGTTGCTTGGGGTTTGTTTTGTTGTTGATGGTGATGGTTTTGTTCTTTTCTTGTGGGGGTATTTTTTGGTTTATTTTTAAGGGAGTGGAAAGGCCTGACAGGGCGACTAGTTATCAGTGTACTCTTGAACCCCAGGAAGATGAGGGTAACACTGAAATCCACAGGGAGTCATTGACTTCACAGTACCAGAGATGGAAGCAAGCACAGCAGCACTCATTGCTGATATGCAACAGTCACTGCAGCTCCCGAGAACTGCAGATGCAAGTAACTAAATAACTAGATATAAGACTTTTTTTCTGAAATCTTATATAGTTCTTCCTTCAGGGAGAAAAAAGAAGAGAGGAAGAAGCATTAGGTCTAACACTACTGATGTCTCAAAGGAGTTCAAGGACTAGAGAGACAGGGGCGGCATGAAATCCAGGAGAAAAATTGAGTACTCTGGAATAGCTTGGGCTAGAACAACATTACTCATCTAGTGAAAAATTTAGCTTGTGCCTCAGGGCTTTGCTGTGCTGGTGGCTCTGGAAGGAAGTGCAGAAATCTTTTCAGGGGAGTTCCTTACCCTCTGGCTCAGCAGGAAGCAGCAGGCAAGAATATCCAGATGAGGAGATGGCAATCTTCCACTGAAGAGCTTGCATGAATTTATGCCAGGTTTAGAGCAAGAGATTTGGAGGGGAATGCAGCTACTCGTTGCAAGGACAGGTAAATATATCAAAGGTTATAACTGAAAGTATTAACCAGTGTAGAACAGATTACAGACTAAAAGAAAAGGTATTGTTATTTTACTTAAAGTCACATAGTCCAGGTTCTGGTAAGAAGAAGAGTTAAGGCCAGTTGGTGCTGCCAAGGAGACAGTATTAGATAGTAGGTAATGCCAGAGTCTCTGGAACTAGTCTCTTACACAGTTTCATCTTTGCTGCATAGATATACAAGGTGGATCCATGTCACCAAATTTTAGACATCAAAAAGTTTGCTGTGTAAATCTAAGTTAGTCATTCACATTCCTCCTGTAGTTCAGAGAGACAGGGACTTCTGAAGGATATCTATCACATTATCTCAAGGCAGGCAGAAGAAAGAGTAAGATGCCAGCTTCTCCTAACAGACTACAGATGAGAGCCAGGTGACTAGCTTAGATTTGTGCTACTAACACTTAAATGTCTAAGATTAAGTGTGATGAATCTCACCTGAGGTACACTACTTCTGTTTGCATGTCCATACAGACAAGAGATGCAACACCTTAAGAGAGTTACCCTTAAAAGACTAAGTGATATATATATCCAGACTTGGATTTTAGTACTGCCTCTGACAGCACACCTGTGCAATTAATCTAGCAGAACCATGTATGCACCCTGGATTTGTTAAAATGAGATGAATCTTTTATGACCTTGGATAGCTGTGTCTGTACAGGCAATGTGGTTTGTTCTCTTTTGCTCCAGTGAGCAAACCACAGTCTCTCAGTTTTGTTCCAGTCTTTTGGACACCCATGCACACAAACTCCATGCTCTTTCCTGGAATGAATTAGTGCATCCCCTCTCAGGGAGGAGCAGGCACAGCTGACATGGACAGCCCACTCCAGACTAGCAGACAATGCCAAGTTTGGCTTCCTCAACCTCCAGAAGTCCTCCAACACCAACTCCACAGGCCCTGGGCTTTGATATTCCTCCATGCATTCTTGTGCCATTATAACACACACTCTTGGTATCAGGTTATAGAAACACCAATTTGCCAGACTGTGTCCCAGCCTTCCCATTATTTCAGGCACTTTTAACCAGAAAATGTAACAAACCAACCAACCAAAAAACCAAGCATGTCTCAGGGCCACACAGGTACCACAAGAAGCATGAAAGACACCAGGACCTCTCCACCAGCACCCAATGCAGCATGGACATGATCTATCCATTCCAAAAGGGAGCACCATCAAGTAGAATGAATATGAGCCAGTCTATGCCATCTGGCCTGGAGTGCAGGGCTTTCTCTGATACTATCCACAGAAGCAGTATATGCATAAGCAAGGTGTCAGCTTCAATTGCAAAGATGGTCCACAGGCTTTGCACAGCTCTACATCTTCTCCTTAGCACAGTCATGCCATGAATTACACAAAACATATTCATGATAGTTAAAAACACAGTAAAAGTAGCTACTGCCACCATGTTAACACTCCCCTTAACCAGGTTAATGAAGAGTGGTCTCTCTATGAACTTTTGTTCTTAACCTCTTTCTAGTAGGTCAATGAGTGGATTAATTTTTCAGGTAAAATTATTAATTGGCAGCTCTATGAATTCATAATCCCTTAGATCATTGTTTGAGTTGTATAGCCAAGCTCATAAGGCTTCTAGCTTGCAAAGTCTGTTCTCCATGGTTATTTGGGGAGATTTATCTTACTCCTTCACAAAGAATTTTGTTGGTGATTTTTTTTTTGCATTCAAAACAGGAACATACCCAAAAGTCACATTCCCATCAGTCTAACAAGAGGACAATCATTTTGAAGAGACTCTTCAGACTACAGCTGCTGCTGTGGCACCTGCGTGAGGGCCATGTGGAATTCAGGTTCAGGATCTTGCCTCTTGGCTTCTTTCCCTTTGAAAAGCTCTTTAATCTGTGTGGTTTACTTTGCCTATCTACACTAAACACATTAATGAATATCTGTGTACCAAAGCTAAGAGCTGAACCTCCCAGTTAACAAAACATGAGTAGGTGTCCCACTCACCTACTAACTCAGTGTACAGTTTACAGTACTCTAGTCCTATCAATCACTTCTTCTGGTTACAAAGGTCTGGTGTCCTTGCAGACAAGTTTGTCAATGCATCCTGCAGCCAGCTCATGACCTTCCTCTTCCAAGCAGAGTGCTATTAACCTCTCTTTTGGCCAAGTCAACCATGGCCAGATGCTCCAGGCCCACCACATCACCCACACCCCGTGCACAGCCAGGATGATGTGAAAATAAACTCACTGATCTTGCAGCCTGAGTAGCTCATAAGCTGGGGGCACCCAAAGGTGAGATGCCATTACACTAAATCACTGCATCACGACAGTCCCTTCCCCATACATGCAAAGGAAGGGTCTCCTTACCTTATTTTAAAGGCAAAAGGCTTTTCCTATACTGCTGACAGAGAAGACTTAGAAAGGAGTAAAGAAGATAATAGGCTGCCAGAGGCCCAATTTACGCACCCCAAAATTAATGAGTCATTCCAATTAAATTATTTGCCCTAAATGAAAACTTATCACCAAAATCCAATTCTCATTTCATTAAAGAGGACTTCCCTAGTTATCTTTTTTTTTTTTTCCCTCACAGATTTTTTTTCAAGGTAACTTTCATGGAATGGGAAGAAAAAACGTAGCTGTGGTCTACTTTTCTGTTTGAGGACCCCAAAAGTTCTATTTTTAAGAACTGTTCCTCATGCCTGTGTGTGCCCATACATTAAGATGTTCTATGGGGATTCTATGGAAGACCAGAGAACTACAAGATCAAACAGATCATCAAAGAGATGATGTAAGGGAAATGTGACACATGAAGAAGGAGGGAATTTTAAAAGCAGTGTTGGCCAAACCTCAGCAGCCTCAGCCTTCTGATATGAGAACTGAGAATACCTGCAAATGCCCATTTAAGAATCGCCAAAGTATCTTCCAGGATAAAGCAGGCAGACAAATAATGGCACTCCCAATGAGTCTCTGAGAAACAAACTGATCCTTTGATCATATTCTCAGACCTTCACACACCACTACAACTTCTCAAGCAGGGCTTGGTTCCTCCTATCACAGGTCTTCCCACTAGCAGCCTGAGCCGTGGGTGGCAGAGACCAGCGCTGCCGATGAGAGCAGCCATGTGCTCCTGCTCCCTCAGACTGCCAACCTTTTCTCCCTTCCCAGAAACAGTCTCTCTCCTGTTTTCTGTTGGAGATTAACACCTTTTAACCTAAAATTTGTTTTTTAAAACACATTTTCAAAAGCTGCAGTTGGGTTTTGAGAAAGTGCTCCCTGTCTGAATACTCTGTAAATGAAAGCCATATGTCTAAGTATCTGTTTCTTTTTTGCTATTTTGTTGTGTGCACATTTGGCAAGTTATTTTTTCCCCTTAACTATCACATCTCAGGCTTTATTAAACCAAGCTGCTATTCTGTTATTTTGGAGGGTTTTTTCCCAAGCAACCAACTGACATTTTAGTGGCTATAGAGGAAATTATTTTCTCAGAATGTTTCTTCACTTTCTGGTGAGTAAGGAGATGCTGCTACGGTAGCAATTCCAATGTTTCTAGAGACAAAAAGAAAAGCTGAAGCTTTGAAAAAGCCATCAAAACCCAAACCCTGAAAACCTATTACTTAATTCAATTTATCATTGGTTGTTTTTTGTGGAAAGCAGCTGGAGGCTTACCCTGCAAGGCAGAGCATAGATACACACCAAAAAGACAAACTATGCATACGTTCAGGAGCGATGAGAGCCAGCAACTGGATAGAGACAAATGGTGGGAGCACATGGTTACCGGGGGGGCGGCTGGGGTCAAGGCACACCATAAGGATGCAGTAGGAAAGCACAGAACAGGCACCATGCCTACCTGCCTTTCTCCACTCTTCAAACCCTCGTGTCACTTTTAAAAGGACAGTCTCTCCTTATCCCCTTTCCTGAAATGTCAATTTCTTTCTTTGATTCACATTAAACAGTAAAATGGAAAGGGTTTAAAGCAGGAAACAAATTTGCTTCTTTCTACAAATCTTGATGTTGTTTTTGAACTGCTGGCTCAGTTTAGGTTTATTTTACAATCTGTTTCTAGCCAATTCCAATTTCAGATGAAATCATGTCTCCAGTGAAGCAAAATTCCCTTTAATTTTGAAAGGACCAAGATTTTGATCCAGGACCTCATCCACTAACACACAACTACAATGAATGTAGACAGTAACACAGCAGCCAAAACCACAGAACATGAGCTGGTGAACCCCAGGAATCTGGAATGTTACACCATATGGACTTTTGAGCACAGCAGATTTGCAGTATCAACTCCACTGGCACCAGTGAAATAAGAAAAACACACAAAAAGAACACACTGTTCCACAAACACTGGAATTAGCAAGGCCTGGTTTACCACAGCTATGTGTCCTAGGTCCTAAGGCCTCATATCTCAGAAAACCTTCAAAGGTCTTGACTATTGTTAATCAAGGTGGCACCCACCAGACAGCATGCATGTGTCTCCAAACCAACCTTCAGCCACACAGCCTTTTACATATCCCAATTGTAAGGGATGCAGGAGGAGACAGGGATCCACTAGTGAGAATTTGAGGGGCAGGAGCTCTTGTTGAGGCAAGGTCACAGCAGGTATGAGGGGTGCTGGAGTGAGCTAAGTAGACAACTGCCAAGCAGAAGGGCAGGCAAGCAGCATAACAATACAAATAAAGTACAAATAAAGTACAAATAAACCCAGACCCATTTTGTTTCCTTAGGAAAGCTAAGCTACTCCCAGTATCTCTACAGTTTGGCTACAATAAAAAGCCACAAACCACAAACCTGGCTAACCTCAACCTGACAGTATTTATTTCAAATGCAAAGAAGAAAATAAAATGAACAGTAAAGCTATGGAAAAAGTTGATCTGAGACAGAGAAATGTGAAGCATGATTAACCTCAGCTTTCATCAGTATTGCAAGTAAGAAGACAAGATGATCCTAAAATTTCTAGGAGAGACTGGCTATATATGTTTTCTCATTATTTTGGGTTGGAAATCCAAAGCTTCAGGTCAGACCTTTTTGAGATTTTTTTTTTTTTTTAAAAAAACACATTTTCCTCATTTTCAAGCTACTAAGCAGTTACAGGCCTGCTATGTAGCATTAATAAGGTATTTATTCCTGGTGACACTAGCACTTTTTTTTTCCCTGAAAAAATATCTCAAGAGAATGTGGCAAAAAAAATTGTTTACTCAGTACTCATAAGATCCTGGTAATGATAGAGGTAGCAAGCAATGGGAATCTATGTCTTAGTATGTCCAATGTACTATAAGTTGTAGGCAAATTTGGTCAAATTTCAAGGCTTCCATCAGATCACGGTGACTGTTGTGCTACCACAGCCACTGCTTTTTCAGCACTGGGAGCGTGAACACACTTGGCTTTACAGTTAATGGTTATTTGCACTCTCTCAAGATTAGCAGACTTGGTGGTTGGGCTAAGTTCTTGCTGGTGTTGGAGTTGAGAGCAAAATACTGTCCCTACTCCACTGGCTAATACTTGGGACAGCAGATGGAGACAATCAGACTGAGAAATAGCAATGCAAAATTTTTCAGAGCACTGGTCTGAATCCAGAATCCTCTGATCAAACAAAATCACACAAAATCAGCTGATACTGCTTTAAAAAGACCACTCAAGCTAAGCTGATTTCTATCACTAAGGAGCTGGATTATCCTATCAAGATCCTTCCTCCCCGCTACAGGAAAGCATTCCATGTATTTTATGCAATACTTCTTTCTCCCAAATGAGTAAGCATTTTTTGAAGTATTCTGTTTTTGTCTCCTGCCTGCACCTGCAAAACAAGCACCAAAATATTTCCAGAAAAACTTCCTGATTTATGCACTAAGAAGTGCTGAGATACAATCTATATAACAGAGCCAAACCCTATGCTGCATAGTAACATTCCCGCTATGCCTGGAGATAGGAAAACACACATAAAGTGAAGAGGTATCAGGACACTATGGGGAAGCCATAAAAATACTAGATGGGGAGCGGCAGGAAGTTCCTTGGTAACCTATGAACACCAGGTGCAGTTTCCTGCAATTTATGAGCTTGGACAAAATAAACCAGCACAGAAAACCTAGAAAGACTTCCACCAATATTACTGTGTGCTTGAAATTCTGAAATTATTTTACTGGTAGGAAATTACAGTCCATGGTAACAGTGGGAGGGGGACAGCAAGATCTACTGTGCTCCAGTCGTCCAAGATGATTCCTTGCCCTCTCAGTTTATCTTTCCCATCAAACTGATCTGCTGTCACTTCCTTCTGAGCACAGTGGTCCTATCTCTCCCAGTTCCCATAGTAATCTGAATTTATCTCCTCCCTCCAATCTTTTTCTTCTTCTCCCCACTGCTCCCAGTAAAATGATCCTTTTTCTTCCTCCCAGAAAATTCATACTCCCTTGTTATCTCATTACTCTTTGCAACAGCATGCCAAATTTGCTGTCATTTTCCCACTGGGGCTATGTCCTGAAAAAGACAAAGTGGTCTGTGCTCATTCTTACCTACTGCAGACTCCCTGGAATTGAAAACACTACAGTGTTAGAGCTCGGAAAGATCCCTCTGAATTCTGGGCTCTGCGCCCATGAAGCAGGAAAGCAAACATCTCTCAGAGAACACCATCTGACTCCAACATCCTTATTGTCTGGCTAGCAAGGGAAAAATAGCTTCAGCTCTCTTCAAACCACTCTGCTTCTAGCTAGCACTGGCCAAAAAGATGGGAAGACCAGGCATGCCAGGGGAAGATGGGCTCCCACCACAGCTGAGCTGAGCTTAAAACCAGCCCAGCTCTGGCCTCCCAGCAGCCAGCCACAAGCACTGACAGACACCAACCCCATATTCTAGCAGGGAATAAAGCCCAGTGGAGAAGGGCAGAAAGGGATTTGAAAAGACTAAAAAAGGTGCATGGCACCATACAAACAGCTCACCCTGTGATCCCCTCAACCGACAGTGGAGGGGCACTGACATTTCAGTTGGTCAATTCATCTGATGAATTTTGGGTGGCTACTTTAGGATGAGCTCGACTGTGTCTGAGAAAAGCCTGTTTCTCCTCACTAATGACAAAGGGAGTCCAAGGTGACCCACTTCAGTGGGATGAATCCTGCTCTGGCTCACTGGCTCAGGTCCCAAGTTGGTGACCAGCAGAAGTTACCTCCACCTAATACCTGGCTTCGGGTTCCTATAAAACACACTCATGTGCCTTGCTCCAGTTCTACTCAGAAACCCTTCTCACAAACTCAAAGTCTAAAGCATAATTTTCCCCTACTGCTGTCCTCAGTAGTGAGGGCTAGGGCTGAGGGGATGGTGGACACCACTCTCCCTCTTCAGCCCAAGACCCAGTTCTTACACACAGGAAGCATAGCTGGCTTCAGCTGCCTTTCTGGGTAAAGGACTTCTCTCTGCAGTGCTTTACCAGTCACCCACAAAAAGTTATTGAATTTCCTGTGGACTGAGAGGGGCAACATCTAATCTACCACACAGAGGCAATAATAAAGTTTCTCTCATTAAATCCCAGCAACAACAAATACATATTTATACCACTTTGAAACAACAAATGGTCAGTCTGAACCTCTTGCAAGCAAGGAGCTTGACAAAGTCAATGCATAATGGAGAAAGGCTGCATACACCCTGTGGTTATTTTCACATACTAATGGCCACCAGTTTGAAAGAAAACTGTAGGATTTGGCCTTTAGCTGCTATATATTTTACTCTGAGTTTGTGATTAGGGCTGGGCAGTAACAAGAATTCCTCTTTGTGAAAATCTGCTGCAGATGTTTCCAAATTTGCTTTTGTTTTGCCAAAATGACAAAGCCCTTTAGAATTCTTTCATGAAATAAACATTAAAACAAGGGAGAGCCCACATTCTTTCAACAGTCAATAACTGGGAATTGAAAGAAATGTTAGGGAGACTGCAGGAGTCCTGAGCTCTAAGCAAAAAAGCAAACGTGAGTTCTCCATACCTCAGCTGAATACTCTAGCTTTTAGAGAGGCTGTGGCAGAGCTACACCTTCTTCCCAATTTTGATCAGAAAAAGCACCTCAGACATGTAAAACATCCCTGATTAAATTTTAATCAAAGCGAAAACCAGTGAAATGTTTTAGTTTCACTGAAAAGTTCCCAACCAGCTCCATTCACAATTATGTCTCGCTGTAAGGGCTCTGGACAGCAAACACAGCAACCATCTGCTTGCTCCTAGCTGAAAGAGTTATTCCCTTAGCCTGACATGGATGGGCCTAAGAGTCTATTGCTGAAATTTTTAAACCCCATGCCTGCTAAGATCTCTGTGCCTGTGACCCTGATGAGACAAGTAGGGACTACAGGGATCTCTCCACTGACATTTAATGCCTGAGAAGGGCTTGAGGATATAGCCCTGAAGAGCAAGAACCTAAGGTAACGTTAGGAGAGGGGCAGCCACCATTACCACTTACTCTCCTGGAACAAGTGACTCAACATACTGGAATGAACTATACAAGCAGGTAGATGATACAGTAAAAAAATATAAGCAATGTATTTTTGGCAAGCACATACCATGTCACCCCAGACTCATTCCCTTTTTTTTGTAGGGTATCTGGCACAGCAGACAATAGAGGAGCAGTATGTGTGATGATCAATATATCGTGACTCCAGAAGACCTGACTATCACTTGAACAAGCTAAGAGAATATGACAGGTATTAAACCACCATCAGACAGAAAGATTCACTAGTAGCCATTACACCCCAACTGAAGCAGTACTAAATGCTTTGAGTGAGGTAGTGGATCAGAGCAGTCTCCTCATGCATTCACCCAAGTGCTGAGAGCTCAGTATCAGCTACCTCCAGTCCAACCCACCCTACAAAGCAGTGCTGCCCAGCTGGGTCAGAAAACCAGAAAGAGATGGCCACAGTTACAGTAATGAATCTTTGGTAGTGGATGCCTACTTCTACCAGCAGACTTACCTTTAAGTTTGAGAAAGAGGAAAGACTTATGAAGAAGGCTTTTTCTACTTTTAGCTGTCCATCAGGCTGTGATTTTTTCTTAAATGTAATTTCATCACCCTCCTTCTGAACTGCTGCAAGGTCCCCCAGCTGAGAGCAATCCTATCAGTGGACAGACACACTTAAGAGAGGAAAGGAGCAGGCCAAGTAGGCTGTCTATGCAGAGACTGGTGCTGGCTGACAAGACAGAATTGGCTTTTCCCTTGGAAATATTCAAGGACACGGTGTCACATTAACAGATGAGACCCTGACCCAGCAGCCTGCCTCTCCCAGGGTTTCAGGCCTTTACTGAAACTTGTTAGACAAAACTGCCTTAGGGTGCCCAATATGGACTTGCTCTCTGAAACAATCTGGACAAGTTAAAATAACATAAACATTTCTTAGTGGTAAGCATCTCAACCTTTCTCATGGAGGACACTAAATTAGCCTGTATTTCTTTCACATGGAAAACTAGGTCTTAAAGCCACACATAGGCACACACATTAGAGAGGTATGTCCCTCTTTCTGTGATATACTGCTGGAGCTCTGGCCAGCAGAGTTCACTGAGCACAGTTTGCCCCAGGGAAAACTGATGTTCTCAAGGGAGGAAAGGACCTGCTCCTAGAATGCAACCCCATTAGCCTGCAGTGATCTAAATGCAGTGAATATTTAGGATACACCAAAGCCCATCTATTTCAGCTGGCATTGTGACCATGAAAGTGGTCTTCTCTAGTTATAAGGGCTCCAGCACCACTCCAGTACCTGTCTACTAGTTTCTGATACAGCTATCTCATTTGTTTTTAGGGCTAATAGAGGTTGGGTCTTCACAGTGGCAATACAGGTGAGGGAGCTGAACCAGGGAATGTTAAGGACTTGACTTTATTATACAGCACAGGGGGGAGCTGAAATACCTGTGACAGCAGGTAACTGAGCAGAACAGGAAGCCTGGGCATGGCCCTAAGGCAGCCTATTGCTTCCAGAGCATGAGCAGATACCACTGCAGGATCTTTCACTGACAAATCCAGGCACCATCAGCGTCTGCAAAGCTAGGAAGGGGTCTCTGATCCTGGCTTCTTTCAGCTTCCCTAGACTTGTTCCAAGGGAATCACTGACCATCATTCCAGAAATCCCCATGCCAGGTTACCATGCAGATCAGTTGACCACCCTGTTATTTAATTTTTCAGGAGCTGTTTTTTCTTTTATTTATTAATCTTCGAATTTGGGATGCCCAGTGCTTCACATAGCCAATGTTTTTAAATTTATGAACACAAACCAGGAGAAGTAAATAAACTATATTAAAAAAAATAAAACTAAAAGGCTTAGCAAGACTCAACATCCAAATTCCTTTCATTTGTACTAGCAGCAGACTATTTTTCAGGCAGACAACCTGCAATTCTGAGAATAATAGTAATCAATATGAGAAAATGATACTCAAGATAGGAAAGGGATTATTTTCTAACACAGACTATTTTCTAATGAATTAGTTTTATTAGTTAAGATTATTCAAAATGAATTACTTATTAAACTAATAAACACACAGTTTAAAATAATGAGTCTAACTCTTCCAAATTGTAAAGGATTTTGTATTTATATTTTGCTTGGTTTTGGTGTGTTTTTTTTTTAAACCAGATGAAATTTAGTTTTAGAAAAATCAAAGCTATAAGTTTCACCTAATTACAGGACCTGAAGCTTCATAAGTAAGCACAACATCACCATGGGTCTTTTGCTAAATCTGTGGCAGGCATAAGCACAAAGATTTTCCACAGACACTTTGTTTACAGGCATCCAGAGTTTAGGTATGCCAAAACCTTAATTTTCTTATCCTCAGAGAGGTGGCAGTATTTCAGAGCTGGACACCCACACATTTAGGTGAAAGCTAAGCTAGAGAACTCAATTTTGCTGCCTAGTCCCGTATCTAATAGGCACAAATAAAATTAATAATACATGTGTGTGGCTGTAAAATTCATTTGTACCTATATTTTTCTTGACAGGTAAATGGGAATTTTATGCTGTGAGATTTTACCAGCAATAAACCACCTACAGCCAGTTAGCTATGCACCGTGATAGTGAGCAGCAAAGCCAGGTACACCCCCAGGACTGGTGAGTGCATTTCAGGCCAGGTGTGCTCAGCAAATGCTCAGCCCAGCCAGGAGAGCTGCTGTGCCTGCTGGCCTGTGCCACCCTTCACACTGCTGGAGGAGGACTTCGCTCAGGAAGACAAACAGGAGCCTTCTGCTTCACTACACTCCTATGTAGAGCATCACCTCTGACCATACGTCCAGACTTCACCTTGCAAATAAACACTCAGTTCACAAGTGAGCTCCCAGCTTGCCCAGTAACACCAACAAGAGGAAGAGTCCCTTCATGTATGCATTTATATCTAGAGCAATCAAACACTTGCTGGGGGAAAGAAAATCTCTAGCCTTTTGGGTTACTAGACAAATCAGAAGAAATAACAAACTCCTGCCTGAATGATAATGTAGAAGCTGAACGTATCTGTAACATATATCCAACACATTCATACAAACCTATCTACCTAAGCTGCTCTATAAACAGTTTTGATAAACAGGCAGATACACAGAGTGGAATTAAGATTAAAAACAAAACAAACCAAAACTGAGTAAACTTGCTTGTTTGGTATTCTGGTCTGGACAGGATGAAATAAGTAAATGCCATAATGCCTTTAGCAGTAATTGGTGGCCTCCTTAATGTGTTTACTCTCTGTTACATCATGAATGCAGGCGTATGGATAGGACAGTGCTGGTTCAGATCACCAAGTTTCAAATTGCCTATAACACACAGAGGAGGAGGGTAGCTAAAAAAGCAGAAGGCAACATAAGGTATGCAGAAACTACCTCAGGTACATGCTTAGTGACAGCACAAGCTTCAAACCAATGACCCAGCACAGAAAAACACCCAGGAAAATTAATTCCCCAGACTTGCAAAGAGCTGACAATGGGAGGCCAAAAAACACAGCACAGTAGCTTGTTGACACAAGGAAAAAGAAAGGAAATCTGAAGAAGAAGGAGGCAAAGAAGCCAGAGGGCTGTCTGGGAAGGGATAAGGCAAGCACGATGTTCTGACAAGTGTCACTATAAACAAATGCTTGCCCCTCAGTGCCAGAAGAACCAGAGCCAGGAGGCAGGTTTGCATTATACTAGGATATGTCTTGGCATCACTGGTGTCCCCTGCTCTGTCACCAGTTTTGAAAGGACAGACTGACAGCAGAGTAAAGCCATGCCATACTGCAGTGGAAGGGGACAGTCCTTCTGGCTCCTGTTGTAAACATAAGGGATACACAGGCTCCTGACTCTGCAGTTTCTCTAAGAAAGGTGCAGATCCTTCCACCCTCTGTGTCTGTGTCTTTTGCCATTTGTTGTCTTCTCAGGCATGTTGCTTACCTTGCACGATCAAGTAAACCTGGGAAGTCTTGGGGTGATGCTGTGTCTGCACTGAACATGTATAGGACCCCTCGTCATAGACATCCACTTTCTGGATCCGCAGGCTGTACTCCAGGGGGTTTCTCTTCTCCAGCTCTACTCGAGGGTCCAGGGACCACTTGTCCTCTCCAGCAAAAATGATGCCAGAACGGTTTAACCAGGCCACCTTGGAGCTTTTGTCTTCTACATAACACCTGCAGAGGATAAGAAAAGCAAGAGGGAGATTAAGAAACCTCTCCATCATCTCCACTTTGTCTCTTCCCTTTACTACTTTGTTCAGAAACTCCATAGCATGCTTCTGCCTTGCCTGTGAACCACAGGAGATCCTTCTGACCCTTCTAAATCCCTTCTAACCCTGCCAACAGAAAAGGCCAGAAAAAGTTCTTCCCCTGCTTCTCCCTCACCTTTAAAAGTTAAGTATACCAGAGAGTTACATTTCTAGCCCCTTTCCAGACTGGAGGGTAAAGGTTCAGGACCCCAGCTTTGTCAGCTCAGGGAACAGCAGCTCCACCCCTCCATTTCAGCAGCACGATGGGCAGGAGCTAGTGTATCTCCCCTCTTCACCCCTCTGATAAGTGATGTGTTGGTGGAAAGAAGGATTTGCTCCTCTAACACCGCACTCCTAATACACCCCCCACACCTTGTTGATGCATGTCACCCTCCTAACACACACACATCCTTCTTGATGCACACACCCACTTGTGCAGGCAAGTGCAGATTTCAGGCTGACGAGAAGAGGCTGTGGGGGTGTCTCTGCTATCCCTGTGACACAGTATATCCTGTGAACACCCCAGGTGAGACAGGAGAGGAGGGATGACAGCTAGAGGCAGAGAAGCAGCAGCAGGAACTGCCACAACCCCAATTGCTAGTCGTTGTGAGGCAGAGGACAGAGTAACCCTCTTGCTACTGCACAACAAACATTTTGCTCCTTGACAGAAGCTGAAAAAGTGCTGTGAAGACATACAGTTTTGGCCAAGGTATCTGCTCAATACTACTTCCCACATCCAGGAGGTGGCTTACACAGAAGAGGTGAGGAGATGCCAATGAGGAGGCGTGTCCTGCTCACTCTCAGCTGTGTCTCATCTGAGAGGTCAAGGGCTGGAGAAGACATGAGGACATGACTCCTGGCAGCTGTAACCACCAGGGCCAGGCTCAGACAGGTAGAGAGATCTGCCTTGCAGCAGCTCACACCATTCTTGCTCTACAGATAAACAGGGAAGCTCAGACTCCAGAGTTGTTGCTCCTTCACCCCTCAGAGCTCTGCCCACAGCCTCTCAGCAGCCAAATACCCCAGTACATTGCCCTGCCAATAGTCACAAGTGTGTTGTATTTGAGAGAGAAAAAAGAGGATAAAGATTATGTCTTCAAGATAAGACAAATATTTGACAATAGGCTTTCATACAGCCTCTTAGTACTGGTCAGACATTTTCCAAGTTCCTCTATTTGAATGCATTTCATTCATGCTTCACTGCAGCTGCTGTGTCCCTTGTTACAGGATCCTACTCTTATGGCCAGCACCTCTCACTCCCTCACTTTTGGCACACCCATGGATCCTCTCCAAGTTGTTCTGGGGTTACTTGTGGGCAGAAGGCTGTGTGGACATCAATGTAAGGCATGCCTTGCTGCTGTCTAAGCTGGAACAGCTCTGTCTGATCCAACAAACATTTGCTTTGGAAAGCAGCCCAACAGACCCTGGCCAGCATCAGCACCATCCAGCCAAAGGAGAGGGGCAAGGGGTCACCTCTCAGGCCAGAGCCCACCCTTCCTGACCACACAGGCATTTGCCTTGAGGTGAGCTCCCAGCTATGATGTGCACTTTGTTTTTTAAAAAGCTGGTCTTTGTAAAAAAGAAACAAACAATGGGACAGGGGAATCTGTGAGTGGCCACTTGCATGTAGAAACCAGCACCATGGTGACATGGCAGTGCACCACTTCAGCTGGCCATCCCAGGCTCTAGCCACCAGTAAAGAAGTCAGAAGCAAGGACCTGGGGAGCACACTGTGCCTCAGGCCTGGGAGCAGTGGCCCTGTAGGGACACACAGACTGTCTCCAGAGACAGCTGCCTTAGGGTCACCAGCCTTCCTGCAGACACATTTCTGTGTAGAATCATAATGGCACCCAGAATCAAGGTTAGGTCTTTTCCAGACGTGTTCAAAGCCTCTCTCTGCACATTTTGGATTTGTGAAAATCCTGAAGAGGTTGGTGGTGAGAAGCTAAGCAGATTAACAGCTGAAGCTGAAGTCAGTGGGAGCTGAAGTTTCTCAGTCACTTCTGAAAATCCCCTGGCACATCTATCAGCACTGCTGGGCACTAGCAGATCCAGTGCAATACACCAGCCCAAAGGACCAAACCCTACACACAGCTCCAGCATTCCATGGCTTTGGCCCACACCTACTCATTACAAGCCTCTGCTTGGAGGTAGCAAAGATCCCCCTGTGATGTCCCTTAGGTCAGTAACAACTCAGCAACACGACCAGAACAAAGCCTTATCCTCTCACTCTTAAGGGGACCCTCACCTGGGGACCCTCCCTTCTCTCTGCTGAAGAGAAAACTGGTGTCATAGCCTGTCCTACACTCCCCAAGGCCAGCAGTCAATAACTACAGTCAGACAGCCTTGTAACTGCCCCTGAAATAAGTGAGCAAGAGCTACCAAAAAATAAAGCAATGAGGAGAGAGAAGGAGAGGGGAAAAAAAGAAAAACTGGAAGAGTAAAAGTGAAATAGATTTCTGCTGCTCTATTCAGAATACCTGTTTTTCTCAAACTGTCAGGAAAAGTCGATGTACAAATGTGGAAATTCCAAGTCCTGGGGCACTCCAAACATGCATCCAAGTAGATGATACATCTCACTATGTCTGCCTGCACGCACACACCCTCTTATCCTGCCAAAGATGCCACCCAGCTGTATGGATCATGCTTTAATAAGGATTTATGGTGATGATTTTCACAGTGTAATAAGTGCTAATTCAATACTAATAGAATATTAAATGGCATGTTAACTGACATTTTAACTGCAATGCAATAGGAGCATGGCACCAGCAAGATATCAAATGACTCTTATCGTTCACTAATAATCAATAATCAAGTTCACACAGACAGTCAAATGCTTTTCATTAGGCTTATTGAAAGCATTACTATCAGCATCAGTGAATGCTAATAAAGGATATGTGATCCATCTATTTTGGTTTTCCTTACAGCTTCAGGCTTAATCTCCAATGCAGTTCAACAAGAGGAGCAGCTAGTGGTGATGGTCATGTCTTGCATGATCACTGCAGGGAGTGAGGAACTGCTTATCTTAGCACCAGCTCAAAGCACAGACACAGAAGGACAAAAAAATCTTTCTGCCATGCCCCTTAAGACCTCCTTGCCCTCTCATAAACACCCGTAGTAAAGTTTCATAACAGAGTTTTTTTAGCACCATTTTTAGCTGCTACAGTTGTGCTTCCAGTTCTCACACAGTGGCTAAAAACTGCCTAACAGTCAGTCAGGAGAGGATGGTTGGAAACTGGACGTGAAGAAAGGAACCTGGGCCACCTCTCCGCCCCTCCGTCTGCCACAGTTTCCCCATGTGATGACACGGCGGGACTGAGCCATGCTGCAGGAGGGGGAGAAGGCAGTGACACTTTTGCCGCAGGAGAACGCTTTGGGACCTTCAGCAGCAGCTATCGCCTCCAGCAGGAGGGAGGGTTGCCCAGCGCTGCTCCTGGTCCCTGGATTTCGGACCAGGAGGGGACGTCTGGCAGCATGCAGGCAGGGGGAGAGCAGGATCCAGGAGCAGGATCTGCAGCTCCGTCCTCTCTGCTACCATGTCTGCCAGCCTAATGCACAGCCTGCAAACCTGCCTTCGTAGATTCCGGGGTAAACTCCATCTAGGCAGGGAAGATGTCTTCCCAACACCCCCCCCCCCTTCTTGAAAGCATTTGGGCTTATTCCTGTTGAGAGGTGGCGAAGTGAGCAAAGAAAAGGAGAGGGAGGCTCAGGCATCCGCATCTCCTCTCTGGTTGAAGACAGAGGCTAGGGGGTCTCACCGCCCGCTCTGCTTTGCTTAGGTACTTGACTCCTAGCTCCAGGGGCTCATGCTTCTCCTCCCCCTGCCGAGGCACTGCCGCGCAGTGCGTTGACTTCCTAGCATGCCGCCGTGACGCTCGTCGCAGATGATGTTTGTTGTGCCTGTCACTCCGGCGGCTCTGGGCCCTAAGCTTTCCACCCTCCCTTCCCTCTGGCGAACAGATGGGAACGCTGCTGAGGGGTGGCATTTGGTTGCAAGGCCCTAGCACGGGCTTCCTGGGCCGGATGCACCACTATCAGGGGTTACGAGTGTCACCTTAACAGGCAGGACGCCGACCCGGCAGTCTACATGTCCCAGTGAGGATGAGGAGGATGCAGAAGAGCTGAGGGCTTGCAAGGGTGCTTCCCGTTCTGCCGCAGAGAAAGCAGCACAGCAGCTATGGCCCTGGGCTAGGGAGATGGAGTGGGGGGATTTTACTGCCCCTGGGGGTAACTTCAGTGGTGTTCGGAAGGGGTAGATTATATTTAAAGCCTACAGTGATGGCAGGAAGGAAAACCTGTAGGACCTGGTGAAGTTAAATTGCTGTTTAAATGATTACTTTAACATGGTTACACCATTATTGATGAAGTATTGGGTTGCCTTGAACCCAGGATAATTGTTTGGGGTTTTTTAATTGTTGTAATTCCAAATAAATACTTTGTTTCAATTTGTTTTATTTTGTTGTTGTTTTTTTTTTTTAACAGCAGACCAAATCCCACAGTTCTCTGCCAGACCCCTGCTATAGAGAAGAGGCAGCATGCTGCTTCACCAGCAAGCCACAGCTCTTATGTCATTTGGGAGAAAAAGAAATAAATTAAAGAAAAAAATAATGTGTTTTTGGACTGCATTTTCTACCCTCTTTCTCTGAAGTATGTTGTGATGACAGCTCTGTGTCATAATTCCAACACTCCTTGTTAATCATCTTTTCTCCATTAACCCTTTGATCACCTCTTCTGTAAGACAATCTCTGTGCAGCATTCTGCTCCACATGCAGCATCCTGCTGCACATGCAGCTAAACCCCCGGAACCTACTCACATTGAACTCACCAAGGAACACAATCCCCTTTTGCCAAAGGAGGTCACAACCCATCCTGGACCACATCTCCTGCTTTTCCCTTTGTGAGGAGCCTGCTCTAATCTTCTCACTTCACACATGCTCACAGGATCCAGCTAACAACTTCCCTCGCTGCCCTCTACCCCTGGCAGCAAAACAGCAAGAGGGAAAAGAGAGAGGCATCAAACATGGCTTGTTCGACACAAAGCAACGTCAGCTGGTGGCTGCCAGCTCCCAATGTGCAAGACAAAGTCTCTGTTGCATTGCAAAGTATGATCCTGGAAAGCTAATGCACTGGTTAAACACAGTACTGCTTGCAGCCTTGTCGGAAAAGCTCAAAAGCAAATCATGCTCATGCTGTTTCATCTTATCTGCTCATGCTTTTCAGTCCTTCCCTGCATGACGAGCAAGGACTTGAACACAGCGATGGTCAAGTGAGGGGGCAGTAAGAGCCCAGCTCCTCCACTATGCCCCTGCAGGGACATGGGCAGCAAGGGCTAAGGACAGACCAGAGACATGCCAGCCCCGGCCCTCCCAAGCAGGGTGCTGAGGTGGAAGAGTCCAGCCAGGCCCCACAGTATCACTGCAGTGCTGGACCCTGCCAGCATTTCAAGAGCAAGGCAGAGCATTCAGGAGCACATAGTCCCGAGGGGCAATGCAGGAGCTGTTGGCCCTAGGTGGTTCCCACTGCTTTGGATTAGGCTCTCCTCAACAGGAGATGCTACAAAAGACAGCTACAGCTCAACATCTCTGTGAACTAGAAGGCATCCTAAGTGGATGGCAGTGGGAGACTGCATCAACTGAGCATCTGAAACCTCCTTTCAGCCAAGGACCAAACCCCTCATTTTACCAAATTTGAATACACATGGGCATGAGGTATTGCTTAAACTTCATCTTCCTGCTGCCCTTGGTCCTCTCTTTCCCTAACCAGCTCCAGCTGCTGCACCTCTCCCAATGCACCACTACCTACAGCAGGGTCACTGTTTGAGAGTGAACGCTATGCTGAAGCAGGATGGATTCCCAAAATGTGACATAAATAGCTCCTGAGCCACCAATGCCAGCATGACAACACAGGTCCTCAGAGGGATTTAGAAAACTACTGCTGTTTAAAGTCACTCCTGTGCTGGAAAACTGTCAGGAGGGGAACACTGCCACATCTGTTCAGCCCACGCTTGCTTTCAGCCATATTATGCTGTGACCTTGGTCGTCACACCTGTCTGCAGCTCTCTGGGTATCTGAGTGCTCAGGTGACAATTTCAGGCTATCCCTCTGTTGGGGAGGTGCAAGGCTGATAGGATGCCTGCACTCGTGCTCATTCATTTTAGTAAATTGCCACTTTGGGAGTAGGAGGCTAGGACAGCGTTCCTGGGCCAGGGAGCCCTGGCCTCTGCCAGCACAGCCAGCTCTACCTTATCATATTTTTCAGAGACATACTTCATTTCTACTTAAGCTTAGTGCATTTGGTGGGAGGTACCCCCCTTCACCCAGCTTTGAATGGCAGGCTGTTCCAAGTCTTTCAGCTCTGCTGATTAGAAACTTTTTTTTCTAATTCTAAGTCTAGCTTTAGTCATGGCTGGTTTATACCCATTCCCTCTCACACCAACACCATCCTTTAGCTTAAACAGCTCTTCTCTCTCACTGGTGCTTATCTTCCAGCATGCTCACAGACAGCAATCATATTCCCTCTCAGCCTTCATTTTGCTGGGCTCAACAAGCCAAACTCTCCTAGTTTGTGCTTGTATGATAGACTCTCCACTGCCTTAAACATCCCAGTAGCCCTGCTCAGGACCAGCTCCAGCCTGAATTCCTCTTTCGTGACCAGAATTCATACCCATCTTTTTAGATGAGGACTCCCCAGTGCCTTGTACAGAAACATTCCTATCTCACTGTCTCCCATCAACTCCTCTTAATGAAAGCAAAAAGAGTTGCAACCAGTGAATATGACTATCAGTGCAGAACTACTCGTGCTGTAAGCATCCCTGTCTCTCAGTCCCTGTGGTATCTGTGGAAAATGAAACACAAGGGAATTCACCAAAAATACACAGCCTAAAAAGACAGCTAGCTGCATAGCCTTTCACTAGCAGAAACACAGCTGGTCTTGCATAGTCTAACAAAAGTAGAGGTTCCTGTTTGTAGAGAAAAAAAGCAAACAAACAAATCAAGCCCAAAATTATAGTAATTGTTATGCTAGTGCTCTCCTGGGGTACATTTAACTATATCAGAATAAGAGAACTTATATTGGCATGATTTATTGCTCTCCTCATCTTCTAGGGATGGTATACCTGCATAAACAATTTCAGTCCACATCCATTCCAGAAAAGAAACCTTCTACCAATACAAGTGCTATGAATAAAGTTAACTCCACCCCAACCACATACCAGCACACTTCAAAACTTTAAAATAGAGAAAAAGCCTCAGACTGAGGTCTACCACCACAGTGACAGGTTTTCCTACATCCCACAAGACCTAGGTAAAATCCTCCATTTCTTTACAGCATAGTCAGGAAACCCTTGGATGGCTCTTTGCCATGTCTCCAGTGACAGGGCTTCTACCTCCTGTGCACAGAGGGGCTGAACCACTCCCTGGCTGATGCTTGCATAAATGCCAAATGCTCTGACAGCTTACATCAGGGTCTTACACTGAGATCAGTCAGGAGGATGAGATTACTGAGGAAAAAGACCCGGAACTCCCTCTTTTCTTTTTGGGTTAGCTGAGGACTCAGCAGTATCCCTTTTTGGTCTAACCAGAAACCTGTCTCTGATATTGATCCAGCATGATTAGGTGATGCTCATCAGCTATTGATCAGTTGGCCTTGATGAAGTGTCCAGCCAGGAACACATGCCTCACTCTACTGTCTGCAGCTTCCCATAGCATCACAGGGCTCCAGTGTCATCAAAAAAGGAAACCAGGGAATAGCAGAGATGATTCAGAGTGGCAGTGGAGAACATTGTCAGACGGTTTGCCTTTTGGCTGCACCGCACTTACACTAAGGACTGTGCTTTTGCCATCACTGAGACGTGGGATGACATTTAAAAAGCACCTGCGGTCACTCAGGAACTGAAGTTCACTGAAAGACAATAGTAATTAGCTGCTTATGTGAACTGGTGTCACGTTAACTAAATATGCCTGCACTTCCTTGACACAGCAAACTAGGCTGCAATGTCACAAGTGGAGACTGGCTTTACACTGAATTTGGAAAAGGACCAGAAGCCAAACAGCTACTGATGAGTCTCTGCACCATTAAGTTTTTTTTTCTGGTTGGGGAATATACAAAGAAGAACAGCAGCCCTGACAAGGCACACATACAGAATATCATCTCCTTTATTTTCTTTCACAGACCCCAGCACTAGAAATAACCTATTTCTTCTACCTGAACCCCCAGTGCCTTCTAGGTAACTTTCAAGTGGTCACCACTAGGTAACTCTAGAAAAGTTACTTCCCAACTTAAACAAAACAAAATAAAACAAAAGTGTGTTTCAGAGATGTGATCTCCTCCTCTGACAGGAGGAGAAGGAGGGTTTGGATAGGAAGTCCACGTGATTCTGTATCTGGTAATTATCCAGCCGCAGAGGCAATCTGAAATGTTCTGTGCTGTCGCAGAAAATGACAGCACCTGGAGCTCCAGCACCCAGATAAAAAGCAGAGAGACAATCGGGCAGATGGAGAAAGGCAATGCTACATCATGGGGTGGCAAGAGGGGGGAGGAGAGAGGGGAGGAGAGGCAAAAGCTAGTGAGAAACATCAAGGCAGCCAGCAGAGCTACTGGAGAATGAGATAACGCCAGATATTAGTAATGCAAAGGGCAGCTCTGAAAGAAACAAAGTGAGCACAGGGCAGGAGAGAGACGGTGCAGAAGAGGGACAATAGGAAAGCAAGAAGGAATGGGAAGGGATGTTAAAGAGGGCTTCAAAGCATTTTGTATGGTCTTGGGTCCCTTTCTCCCTCCCCCCTCCCATCACCAGCTAAAAATGCAGAAGGTATCACCAGAGCCTGTCACAGTGGAAAGGGGAGATCTGTGAATCAACTCTTTGCAGCTGAAAAGAAACATGGCACTGCAAACAGCACTTTCCGGCTTGTGAATCCCAGTGGTTTGCTTCAGGAAGGGGACAAAACTTAAGATTAAAAGAATTAAAAATGGAGCTTTGGGGCATCAGCTCATGTACAGTGGAAGGGTGACAGCAGTTTCCCCAACTCTCCCTTTTGCAGTCACACATGCAGAGGCACATGTAAGCCAGCAAACCAGTTGATGTGATGGATGTTGTGGTGCCACAGCCCAATTCCAAACAGCAAGGTGCCATACATGCCATCCCACAAAGCAACACGACAGCATCAAGCAAGTGCTTTCAGGGCTATTGCAAACATCAGGCATGCTCACAGGCCTGGCAGCAGCCTTCAGTGGGTTGGGAAGAGCTGACTGCCAGGTGGCCCAAAGCCATGTACCACCTCTGGGAAGGTTTCTGACATGTGAAAATACAGCCAAACAGACAATCAGATTAAGGCCAAAGGCTCGTCAGGGGCAATGTTGGCCACCAGCCTCAATAGCTGCTGGAGTAATAACCAAGGTATTGGCAGTGACCAATAGACCTGCAGTGGTAGCACCTCTCCGTAGAAGCAGGAGGAACTAAGTGCCCAGGTGTACACACCTGAATGTCTAGGGAAGGAAATGGCCATGGTAGTAGCAGCAAATGGCTATCTCAAGGCCTGAGCAGTGGGCCACAAGGTCCACAGGGACCACATTCCCACAATTAGTGACAGATATTTCAAGGAAGGTGGAACACCTCCTACAAGGACAATGTATATCACCATCTACATAATTTCATGACCCTTCCTGGCCATAAAAGCCCATTAATCTAGCCCCGAGCAAATGTTAGTTTGCCTCCTCTCCAAATGACAGCTTGCATTCCACCTTGTAAGCTTGTACTCTGCCTTTCTTATCCCCAGGCATTTCTAAACCCCTTGACCCCCTTTACATTTTTAAACTCATTAACATCCTCATCTTGGTGATACTTTCTGGCTGAAAATTTTGTTAGTTAACCATTAACTGGTAGAAGACTGTGACAGAGTATCGGATTTAAGTGTTACGTGAAACTGGTGTCTCCTGTGTTTTGTACTATATGAAATATTTCCTTCCAATACCTGAGGAACATGTTATCTGAGACACAGGAATGTGTTTTCTATTTTGTGGACCCTAACATCCATTTCATCTCATACTGCTCCTTCTCTAAAAGGCAAAAGAGAGTAGCTGAAGCATTAGCCCTTGTCTGGGGGGCGTGTGGGAGAAGGACCCACACCAAGGAGAAATCAATCTTGAAACTCTTTGGGAATGGAAGCACTATTAGGGAAAATAATAATTAACTTTCCCTTCTTTTTTGAGGTCATGAGAGTATCAGAGGTGGCTCAACAAATTTATCATATCCCCTTCCAAGTGCTGCCCTTGAGCTGTCAGCACCTGACTGTGAAGGGTGGCATTTTGGGATGAATGAGAAAGTGGGCCCATCCTGCCTGCTCACTCCCAGCTGCTGCATTGCAAGGAAGTACACCTTCTTGATGTGCAAACACTCTAGTTCTTATTTACAGCTGACCTTTTCCCTCCCCAGCTCCCACTGCTGCAGCACCACTGGTGGAGTCAGGGCTTGTAGAGATTGTGGAGACGAAGTGTAGCAAAACATGTTAGCTTCCCTGCCTGTGACAGAGCTGTCATCAGTGCCACTGTGGATTGAGCTGTACCCAGGCAAGCAACAGTGGGAAATACGAAGAAAAAAGCCTAATACAGACGAAACCTTTGAGGAGCTTAACCCCTGTTCTCCTTTTCCATTGCTCTCCCACTTGAAAGCAGAGAACAGCTTCTGAGCAAGACACATGCTCTCATTTCCATATCTAAAGCCAGTCCCAAAATACCATCATGAAATAATGCTCTCAGAGAGGAGACCAGGAAGCAGATTCCCTCTGAGAGATTTTGCTGCTTCTCTTTTTAATTCCACCCAAACCCAACTGTCACCAAGTACTGAGTGCACCTGGACTGGTGCAGTCAATCCAAGGCACCTTGTTACCAGAATGATATGGGGAAATTGGAGGGAATTCAGAGGCAAGCAACAACAAAATCCATCAAGGGCCAGAAAGGGATCAGCATCTAAGGGAAGCTTAAAAACATTAAATATGTATAACTTGACTAAAAGAGGACTTAAAAGGGACATGTTGACAAGCTATACCTCTTTGAAAGCACCGAGGGAAGAGAGGAATTATTTAGCAATATGTGTCGGAGTCTAGAATGGACTAACAGGTCAGAAAAAGAAAGTAAGTCTGTTCAAACTTGAGGAAAAACTTCCTGTCATCTACAAATGCTAGCCTTTTGAAGTGTCTCAGGCAAAGCAAGGAAGCTCCCATTGTTTCAGATGCTCAAAACAAATTTGGGCTGAGGACCAGAGCTGTGTGGGGACCAGCTTCACAATGGCTGAAGGGAGAATAAACTACAATGACCTGGTCTTATTACTTTTACCACCTACCTAGCAGAGTTCAGCAATATGTCAGAAAACAACTCCTCTCACAAGCTTCTTTCAGATGAAGCAATGTTTTTAGCTACTTTCACTTCATATACAGCTAAGTATTTCTTGGAAAGACCTTAGACCTCTATATACTACGCTGGAGTTAACTGGCACAGGTAATGGTTTTGTTTCCCTAAATTGGATCTGTTAGAAGTCATCCATGGACAGGTTAAAGTCTACAGATACAAAGATTAAAAGGGTTATTACTTCCCAAAGGCACTGGCATATGGTTGCATTCCCAAATGTGCTGAGAGTAAAGTTGTCAGGCACTTAGAAGTCACAAGCAAAGTTTCATTTTTCAAAGTGCTTAGCACTGAGAAACTAAGACCAGATTTGTCAAACTGCTTTTGGATCTACCAGCTCCCAAACTAACACAACACAAGAACCAAAATTTCAAAACAGCATTTGGCACAGTGAGCTCCTTTACCAATGCAGCCACTTCTCTTGCTGCCTAAAATGACATACTTTTGAAACTCTGTCCCGCAGGTGTTTTACAACCATAGAACAAAAGTGCTGCAAACTTCAGACTCTCATACTGTATTTATCTTGTGGGTTGAATAATTCCTTTAAATGGAAACCACAACAAAGCTGTAACAGCTAGGCAATGCTCGACTCCACTTTCTTTATTTGCAGTTTTGCTAAATTCTGCCTCTCCCTAATGCCCCACTTCTGTCCACCATCAGGCCTTGTAAAAAGAAGCAACTGAAAAAGACTTGCAGAGAAGGTAAAGCAGAGAAGCTGCTGAGAGGGAGAACAACCAAGAGCATTGATCTGAGCTTACCTTCAGCCCCACATGTACAATATGCCTTGCAGAGGAGGACATGTTCATAAATAAATAAAAAGCAGAGGAGAGGGGGAAGAGTGGAAAAGAAGAAATGTCAAGATATATTCGATGAGTTTCTGCTGTTGGCAGGAAAGCCAGGAGCTGGCTTAAAACCTGCCTCATGATCAGAAACAGCATGGGAGGAAGGTACCACTCCTTGAGAAAGGGGGCAGGAATAATTCCAACAGCTAGATCTCCTTGCCACCCTACTAACCATAATATCTTGTGCTGTCATTCCTCTGAGACCCTTGCAGGACGTGGTCTTGCAAGGCAAGTCTGTATATGCTGAACATAAAGCAGCACTTTGTCATAGGCACTGAGCACCATGGAACTGGAGCTCTTGTGCTTTGTGGAAAAGTATTACAATGCCTGCTTTACACGTACAGGGAGATGCTGGAGAAGAAAAGAAATAGATTGTGCAAAGTCATACAATGAAACAATTTTACAGCTGGAAACAAAATCTGGCAGACCTGACCTGTCTTACACAAAACATTGGTGTCTATTCATTGCATGAAGGTAGCAAGACAGGGCCAGTGATGGGTGCAAAACAGCCTTCACAAACTCAGTTTTTGCATGCAGGTACACCTAGCTAAACACTACTGAGAGAGATCATTCTCTTCCTTCTCTCTAAACGGGATCTGCCCAGGGACACACAGCCAGAGCAGAAAGGGCCAGTCTGAAGCACAAGCTCCTCCTCCCCACAGTTTGAAAACAATTGGCATGGGTCACTTGGGTTTGTACTCTGGAGCCTGAGCTCCACCCTGGGTACTGCCGGCACTGTGGGAATAGCCACAGGGATCGCTCTGATTGCTTCTGCACCTTCTGACCAGCACACTTCTGGCACTGGCAAAACAAGCTGCACAAATTGGCTGGAATACAGAATACAAACCCTTTTCGTTTCTTAGTGAAGACAAATGTTTCTTAATCCTACTGGAAGCATTTACCCAAAGATATCTTATCTGGATTCACTGACCCCCTGCCTGTTTTCCAAGAGCCTGCTACAAAATGAAACCTCTCCCCTGTGCATAGATAAACCATTTCCCCACAGTTCCCTCCTGGACAGCTGTCTATCTGGTAGTTTAGTTTCTGACACAGCTGGGTCTAAGGCTGCTGACATGGGCTTTGGCTGGTCTGAGGTTGGATTCCTATTTCTTTTGTTCTGGCAGCTCATTTGCTCTAAATAACTTCCAGAAGTCCAGTACTGTATGGAGAGATGCCAACCCTGGCTTCAGCTGGAATAAATCAAGGGTCAACAAAGGTGCCACTAAAGAAAATGGGGAAGCCTATATTTACACTAGACAAAGATCAGCCCTGCTTCCTTCCACCAGACTCTAAATGAATTCATTAAATACAGCACTTCAGTCTGCTCAGCTAACAGCAGCTCCAGCTGGTAGGAGGTTTCCGATTCATGGAATGTTTAAAAGATGAGGATTTGTAGCCTGCTCTGAGTTTACACTTGGCTAGAGGTAGGCTCTCTTCAGCTATGCAGGGGAGATGACATCACGGCCACCCAATGGGTGTCTGTGCATCCCCAGCATCTGCACACTGCATGACATTTACACAGGACCTCACAGCCTTAGGGAGAACAATCTAGACCTAATTTCTCCTGTGAAGATGCTCAATGTAGAGTGTTCCAGGGCAGCAGAAGTACCTCCACCAGACTGAAGGTCTTGGTTTTGTTTTTTCATTCATTTAAATTTTCACTTGGGCCAGGGTGGGGAGATCCTGGCACTGAACTTGAATGTGCAGTGGGGTAAGCAACAGCACTGGGGCAGTTGAGAGCAGTTTGGGATTTGTGAGACAGGAGTGAAACGTTAGTTAATTTTGACATTAAACCTTAAATGAGAGGATGTTAAAGTTATCCTTGGCTTATGGAAAAAAAGAAGCTGTGCTGTGATCATCTGGCCTGCTCTCATCTATTGTGCAGATCTTGAGATTCTTGCAGTTCAATCCCTTATCTGCTCACTAAAACAGATGGTGGGTATTGCAGGCTCTTCACAGACTCTGACAAATATGACCACACTGGGAACGCTGCTCATATAGCCACACTTGCCATACAGCCTTCAGAATGAGATACACTGGCTTGAGATGAAAGTTCATACCCAAAGCACAATCTACAGCAAGGAACAGATTCTACTCTCTTTCAGTATTGCTTCTGAGGTCTCCAATATGCACAGTTACACACAAAATATCTTCCTATAGACACATATAAAGGCCAAAACAAGGAGACCCTCCCAAACCTTCATCTCCCACGCTCCCAGTCAAGTGCCTGTCTTTGGCCAGGACCAGGGTGCACATTGTTTTTCTTCCAGGAACAGTTCTGCCCACTGAACAATGATACCTCCCATGAGCTGGAAAATAAGAGACCTTTAACTCAAAAAGACCTGGCACCAACCCCTCCCTGACTTTACACTCACTGTTCCTTCCTTAGACTGGGAAAAGAGGTCAGTCCTGGCCAATCACTGAGAGATGGGGAGAGCACCCAAAATTATTTGTTCATGCTAGACTATTATAGGTCTTCTCGCCATAATGTTACCTTGTGTGTGTCTGTTTGTGACCAGCCAGTACTCAGAAAGGCAAGTGAGGTTAACCAAGCTACATGGATTGCTCCCCCTAGAGCAGTATAAAACGGTGATAAACCACAAGTGAAACTGCTTGCAGTAAGTATCTGGCCAGAGGTGAAGCATGAGGTTATGGCAGCAGCTCCACAGCCCTGTCCCCTCTGCCTGACGGATCCTTGGTAATAAACTACTCTTCAGCCTTTTCTGTCTTAAACCCAAACTAATGGGATTCAAGAAAGATAAAGATTTCAACCACCTTTCAGAAGAGCCCTCACAAGAACTAAAAGCCCCTATTGGCATAAAAGCAGACAGGTAATGGGCCTTCTCTGTCCCTGAAAGTAGTTTAGCACTGCAGGAACATGCAGTCCTTTTATCTCTCTTCTTTATTTAACTGGAGTCATTAAAATAAACTGATTTCCCAGCCAATTAATTATCAAATATCTGTTAACAGCTTTCAAGCCCTGCCATTATTCAGTCTCAGAGGCCCCCACAGGCAATGTTAAGCTACACTCTCCTTACCTGAGTAACCACTTCTGCTGCAAGCCTGCTCCCCTGCGCAGAGCTGACAGCAGAAAAGCAGCACAGGAGCTGGTGAAATCCTGGAGAAGAGCTGCAAACACCAACACCCCAGCCCAACTCCCTCCCCACTGCCTAAGCAGAGACTCTAGCAAGGTGCAAGCCCTGAGCTGGAAAGCTTTACTACACTGCTTGACCAAGACTCAGTTGCCAGCTCTCAGCCACCTACACACAGACCCCAGTCCCACTGTGGGGTCAGATACACCCTGTCAAGACACCTGATGCTGCTGGTGAGATCAGCTCAGATACTGCTAGCTGAGACAAACTGGAGATGCTGAGTATGCTGAGCTCAGCTCGGCATGAGGCATAAGCTTCAGTTCAAAGCACACGCCAGGAAGCAGCTACTTGACCAGACATAGACAGGGACAGCTCCTGCCACAGCCATCTTGCCTACTGAAAAGCTGGTTTTTTACCTTTCTGTTAACTGGAAAGCTGTACTTGCCATAGGTACATTAGCAATGCCCCTGCTGTCTACTTTATAAGCAATAAACTGCACTCATATGTGGTTTCAATTAGGAGATTTCAAATGAGATTGAAGATAATGCATCCCATAATTACTCACCCTTCTCCTTTCTAGAAACTCGAGCAGAATCATTTCCAGGCCAAAATGCGGTCTCTCTTGATTGATGAGGCTAATAAAAAGGCTTTATTGTGATATAAATAGCCTTAAAAACGTCCTGGAGAGTCAATATCAGTGCTTGATGGCCCTACACAAGCAAGGTCCTTATCTTATGGTGTACTAAAGCTTAATGACTTATGCTTCTGAGAAGTTTGCCATTGGATTTGGGCACTGGTTTGGGGAGATACAGAAGGGTAGCTCCCAAATTAGACATGCAAAGCCAGAACTGTTTAAACACCTTTCCTCTCCCTTCCATTCCCTATTAATAATCTCTTTGCTTCCTAGCTTGCCTGGTGCCAGTTCAAACACAAGCAAGGGCTGAGCCCAGCAGAAGCCACAGGAACACTGTACTCCAGTCTCTCTTAGCCAGAAGGTCTTACTTAGCCACTGCTACAGTAATTGGAAAACCTGAAATTTCTTCCCAGTCATGCATGCTCCAAGCCACTCACAGCCCCTGCAGAGGTGCACGGCCATTTTTGGGACCAAGGGCCTAAATCAGCTCTCTCTGAAGCACCTCTGTGGCCCTCATCGTGGCAGCCAATATGTTTTCATTACCCCCATGACAGGAGAGGCCACACGACCTCTGGGAACAAAGTGCTCAGAGCCTTGAGCTGTACTGGAAGCTTGAAGGTAGCAAAAAAATGGAAGTAATTTTTTTAATTAGTGCCCTCCATGCCATAACCTGCTCCAGGAGGCCAAATGCAGAGCCTGCCTCAGAGGAAGAGGGAGAAAACCTTCTGGTATTCATGAGAGAAATGCCCAGAGTGTTCTTCCCTTTTCTGAACAGCAGCAAACCTCAGCCTTCATAAAGGCAAAATGCTGGGTTTAAGGCCTTATGTGAAAGTGGGATATCCTGAAAACAAGCAGGCAGCTCTAGTGGGACTGCAATCTTTTGCATGCAGAAATATGAAATATTGTTGACCGTGCTTTCCAGTAGTGCTACCTTGGCTCAGATTTGGAGGCAGACTGGGTGCTAAAAAGCTTTGCTGGGAGTGACAGAAGCTTATACACCTGTCAGAAAACACTGATATCATAGCAGCTGTGACAATGATGTGATCAGGACCTGACAGGTAAAAAGGAGAGGGAAGGATACAGGAGAAAGGGTGACTGAGAAACTTTAAGGGAGAGTGGTAAGAGTCTGCATGTGAGGGGATGAGAATGAGTGACACTCACTGCTTGTTTGCGCATAACAGAGGGGATGAGGACTGCAGGGTCATGTTCTCCCCTCCACCTGAGTAGTGCTTCGTGTCTCTGAAGGGCAAAGTCCCAGCCCTGCCTCTCTCCCCATCACTGCCATACTTCTATCCAGTCCTATGTATTTCAGAGGAATTTTCCTCTCGGTAATAAAACCTTTGCAAGCATGTAGGTGGCTGTGCATGTGTGCATATGTCATCTGCAAGCCTGCACAGGAGCAAGGTTCTGCTGAGATGAGAAAGTAGTTCTGTGCTCATGAGAGAACAGGAATGAGGATAAGACTACTGCATATGTGTGCAAGGATACGAGAGAGACTGTTCTTTGCAGAGAATCGGACAGCAAGAGTGAAAATGAGAAGGTGCTCATATGAGACAGGGTTTGTGTGTCAGAAAGGAAGAGAGAAAGGTCTTACAGCCTCCCTGTATGTTTTTGATAAGTATCACAAGTTTTAACGAAGAAAAATATGTATGTATTCAAATCAAACACAAAACACTTCTTTTGCCTGGAGCGCTCCTGCCTTGCTTGTTTGTTCTGTGCAAGCTGCTTGTTAGAGAAACACAGGGAACAAGAAGAGGGAAAATCAACCCAGGTTGACATATTTAAACACAGTCAGCTACCAAGGCAGTAGCAAACAGCAAGAAGGGGAAAAGCAGGCTGGATAGTTGGAGAGCTGCTGTGATGACCCTAGAATGAGAGATGCCTGTGAGAGCTTCTGAAGATCATCCCTCAAGTGGATTATGATCATTTTTACTGTACACATATAGAGCTGATTCTGCAGCTACTTACAAGGACACACACTCAAAAGCCCGTTCCTTAAGCCATTTTGCAGCCAAAAGTCAAAGGACAATTCAAGAAATGCTGGCACTCTGGCTCCCTGCAAAGCCCTCTACACCAAGTTTAGATGGCCCTAGCTGTCAAAATGTACATGGAGGGACAAAAAGACTTGAGCTGGATTTATCAACAGGAAAAAAACCAGTCACAACTGTTTGAGTTCCAAACACCCTGTGGCTAAAGGCCTTCTAGGACTGAAGGTCAGACAAACATGAGTGTAGAGAACGGGAAGGCTTTGAAAGCATTTTCCCCTGTTCTTTTATGCTTTGTTCTTGCTGGCAAATTTAAACACCTTTACGTGTTTATGGCTCTTCAGCACCATCATAATCTACAGGCCTATGCTGCTCATGGGGAAAATCCACCAATATCCATGTCCAGTCAGACTTGCTAAGTAGCTTATGATGATGCCATAGGCAATGTATGGGAAGAGCAGGAATATGCCAAGAACTGACTGCAGGAGTGGCGAAGCCATCAGACTAGAAACATCATGTTCAAAAGACCCAAGAAAAGGGTCAGAAGTGCAGGTGAGGCTGTACCTCAAGGCAACTCACCAGAGCTTCACCCAGAGTACTGTGGATCGCCCTTCCAGGATAGAAGCAGCAATGGGCTTTCTGTCCCTCCCTAAACGTCAGAATGAATGGCTCTGATTGACAGCTGGAAACCAAAGCTCTGTTAACAAAAAGGGAGCCTTTTGGTGTTGAGGTTACAGAGTTGGTGCAGGAGAAGGAAAAGTGCTTGAGCTTGGGTGCAGCTCTTTCACTATCACCTCTCCAGCACCTGACCAAATCAACATCACCTTTCTTTGTCTATGAAGACTAAAGCAAGTGGGGCCAGTGCTGGCTCCTGCTTTGGGCAGACACTGTGCTATGCACAGTGGGTGCCTCCTGACTGGGGTCCCAGAGGTGCTACTGCATCCTCAGTAATAACAGTTAATATTGTTCAGAAAATTGCCCAGAAAACATGACAAATCCTTCTGCAGCATTTGACACGCTGACCTCCGGAGGCAGTGTGGATTTCACAGACTGACTACCTGCTGGGTGAAAAAGTGTCTCCTTTCATGTGATCTAAATTAAGCCACCATTAGCATCTCTAAGTGACCTCTTGTTCTTGTGTTACAGGAGGACAGAAAAAGGAGGGACTGATCAGTTTTCACTGCACCCTTCATTAGTGTAAATAACTCAATTATAAGCCTTGAGCATGTCTCTTCAGGGAGGCTGCGGATGACCGGTGCTGGCCGGGCCGGGAGGGAGCGAAGACAGCACGCCTGCGCAAGCACAGCTCAGGGCACAGCGCCAAGGCAGGAGGCAGGAGAGCTAGGGGAGAGAAATGGCTCCTGCATAGTTTTGCGAGCTCGCTACGGTGAAAAAGAAAACCCTGTTCAGTCCAACTGACTGCCTCCTTGTAGGTAAATCTCCAAAGATTACTAACCATGCTTCACAGCCCTCTCGTAATTCTATGCACTGTCTTAAATGAGGGTGTAGCCAGCGTTCAAGATAATGTCATTTTTTATACTGTATTCCCTATTGTTTTCCTGACCGTAAAGGCAACCAAGCATCCTTGATGTTTTTGGAATTGACGCTACCCACTGAAGAAGCTTTTATCAAGTTACTCACCATGACTCCCAATCTCTTCCCTCCAAGGAGCTCAGGAACTCAGCACTCATCACTGTACAGCTGAAGTGGAGACTATTTTTGCAGTCTGCATTACCATACGCTCATCCACGTTACAGCTCATCCATCATCCTGCTGCCCTGTCCCCACGGTGCCTTTAAAGCCTGCTGACTCATGGAGGCAGCAGCCTGCGCCTGCCTTTGGTTGGCAAAGATAGAAGGAAGTTCTCATGAAGGCAAGGGGAGATGAAATTGGAGAAGGACCTGGCCTCAAGGGAGAAGACCACAGAGGAGCCAGGCCAAGCCTTGGGAGCAGGTCCCACTGCCCCTCCATGACCCATGCAGCAAGCCTGCAGAAGATGTGATGGGGTGGGCCCACTCTCAACATCTACAGCTTTAGACAACCCTGTTGCATTTCTCACCGGGAGTCATCACCACAGTACCAATATGCCAGCAACATAACACAAGACAGACTAAACACCTCCACAGTGTGTAATGACTCCCACTATTAACTTCTCTCTATGTGAAGAAGCAACTATTCTTCACTTACTAATGCTGGACTGGGTTTTAATTCAAGACAAGATCTTGCCCCTTCTCCCATGGCTATTTATTTTCTTTCATAATTTTGTCTGAAAGGACTTATCAAAGGCTTTATGAAAATCAAAGTACATTATGTCTGCTGGGGATCACCTTTATCTTATTTTATTAAACTTTAGAAAAAACCCCACACTTAGCTCAAAATGGCACAATTTTCTATTCCAGAAGCCATACTGGATTGACCCTGTCATGTTATACTTACCCGAACGCTGTTCTAGTCTGTCTTTAATTAGCTTCACAATCAGTTTGGCTGGAACTGAAAGAGAGCTCCTAGATCTCTAATTCCCAGGATGTCTTTTGATTATTAAAAAAATAATAATAGTACTTAGCATGCCCAGAGTGATCCCCCTCTGAAGATCTCAAAGCACTCTGCACCAGCATGAAGGCAAAGCAGGCTGGAGACAGCCCTTCAGCACCTTTACTATGCAAAGGGGAACGAGAAGGGAGAGCAATCTGCCCATGAAGTCCACATCACAGCTGGATACAATGCTGCCACCCTGTTCTTGACCCTCTCAACTGTCACCCCTCTTCTAATATCACTCACTGGTTTTCAGGGGTGAGGAAGGGGCAGTGTTTACCTGTCCACATCATCTCGCCTGTGTGTGGATTGATCTCAGCATTCTTCTCCCCGAATCCAGCCCTGCTATTAGCAGCTCTGCACTTGTTAGAGAGATGCTCCTTATAAGGATCCATCAGACACTGCTGTCAGTATATTTCATGCATTATTTACTTCACAGCCCTGAGACTAATGCTACCCCAGTCCCAGTGATTTACTGCATTTGAGTTTCTCAAGCTGATCCATAACTTTGGGTAATAATAACAATAACAAAATACTTTGTATGCATATATCATACCCGTCAGCAAAAACCCGCACAGAGATGAGCACGAGATGCTGGAAAAGAGCTGCCACTCTGAGGTACTGGAGCATCAGCCATTAGCAGATACAGCTGCCTTCTCGCATAGGTGTGACCCCCTACTCTCCAGTTTTAGAATACTGTGCCTTAAAACCAGTGCATATGGATCCTTTGAAGTGAGGGTCTGTACCCAGGGGGTATTCCCCTTTCCAGTGAAAGCTCAGTGAGTCTCACAGCACATCCCCTGACAAGGACAGCCCTGCTCTGCCAGAGAAGCCTCATTAGCTCATTCTAGCCCACGGATAGGGTCCCTCTGCCTTGGTGAATTAAAAATGCCAGAGGGATGCCCAGCACCTGGGATTAAGACTCTGCAAGCAGTTTGGCCCAAGCTGGAGATGCAGCTCATTGGCTTTGGCTCAGCTTTTTAATTGCATCCTCCACCTGTGGCTCCCCTCATCCTGCTCCTGGCACTGCACAGCTACAGCCTCATGTCATTCCTCTTACTTCCCCCAGCTTCCTTCTCATTTACACTATGCCTACTGTTTCATCTGACCCCTGGTAGTTTGGCTGTTCAGTAAAAGGTGTTTGAAGAGCCCTAATAAAAACCAACACTCTGCCATGTGGCTGGAGATCCTCCCTGTCCCCTTTTCACCCTATGCTCCTATGTCCTCCCTGCACACGAACGCAGGGATGACCACCAAGCTGGGTCCAGTGCTTTTAAAGTGTTGTTTTTCTGGTTTGTTTGCTTTAATTTATTTTGCCCCTCAGCCTAGCATTTGCTGCCATATTTCTCCTCCAGAGTTTTCACGCTGTCTTGTTTGAAGCTCAACTATGCTGTGCACACCTTGCAGGGGGCACCCCTAATGAGGAGCAAATCCCCCCCTGCCCTCACCCACAGGATGCTGCCAAGTCCTCAGCACTCACATCCCTGTGCCTTGTTGCTGCCCACAGCAGCCTACCCACTCCCCAGCATCACGCTTAACATGGCTGAAGCCTTGGGGAAGAAAGTGCTGCTTCCTGGCAGGCTCTTAATATGCCACAGGCCCTATAATAATAATATTAATAAAACCCATTGAGAGATGTCCACTCACCCAGACAAGGCTCTAGCACGGAGGCCAACTCCTACCACTGTGCTGACACAAAATCACTGAGATCAATGACAACATCAACTAAATGCTGCAAAGGATGCTCTTCTCCCTTGTCTTTCACATTTCACTCCTGCAAAACCAGCTTGTTTCTAGGAGCAGAAGCAACCTTCCCAGTGGTTTGACTGCTTTGGCCAGATCTGAACTGGAGCCACATGCCCTCATGCTGCAGGGGTAGCAGTGGAACTGTGCAGCGGCCTTTGAGAGGCACCAGCTTCAGCATACAGTCCTGAAGTAGGGGGGATGCTTCCCCTGATGCCATCCTGAGTGTGAGCACTGCACACCTTTGATGGCAAGGACTGTAAGAGACCACACAGGGATTGATGAGACAGGGGCATCTCGCAGAACTGCATGTGTGCCTCATGCTTCATCAGTGTATGGGCTGGTGGCAGCCCAGCCCCAACTCTTCCCTGTTATGAGTAATGCCCCAGCCATCCCACCTGAAGAGTAAGTACTGCTGAACAGAGCCCTAAATCAAGAGTTGCATCTTTCTACCTAGGCACCAAAACAAGCTGCTTGAAAAAGCCATCCTTTATAGTGTCGATAAATTGCCTCTCCAGGTTGTACCCAGATGTGCATTTTAAGGCCCAGTCACCTTGCCTTTTTATTCTCACCTGCAAAGTACTCTGGTCTTCTACAGCACTCCCTGCTAATAAATCATGCTAAAATACATTAACAGCACCCATTATTTTTATTAATTACTAATATTGCATTAGCAGATTTTACTACTTCTTTAAACTCCCTAATGGCTGAAACCCTGCATTCAAGAGGAGGGGGCTGGAGGGTTGTCATAGGGAGCTCCCCAGGCCTGGGCTTGAGCTTCAGAGCTGCCTCCCCTCAGGGCAGCTATCAGCCTTGCATCACACCATGCACTAACACACATAATATCTCTCCATGGAGCACCCTTGATGGAGGGTGACAAACCTCTGTCTCAGATATTTCCCTGACATAAAGTATTTGGGGCTTGTGCTTTCTGGGTCCAAAAAGCCAAGTGATGAGAGGAGGCTAAAAGCAAGTTCCACAGCTTATCTGCAGGCTGTATAATATCACAGCACAGTATGCTGGGCGGCTCAGGGCATGTTTATCATGTTGTCCTAATACTCAGCAAATACACTTCTACTCTCAGCTCTGAAACTGCTTGAAATGCCAACTCAAGCAGGCCAAAACATCCCTCAGTCTCAATTTCTTTTCCTGCCCTTTCTCTGTCACGTCTATTTAACTCTTGTCCTTTTCAAGGTAGAAGGAGTTTCATACTGTTTTTGTACCTCAGAGGCTAGAAAGGGCCTCTAGCTTTCCACACTGTAAATCACAGTAGCAGAAGCATCAAGAAATTCTCTGCTGTTTCTGCACAATTAAGCAGAAAGAAGAGTGCACCTGATCTTGAGTAACCTGGATGATGGGACAGCAGACACCCTCATCAACCTCAGGAATGAAACCAAACTCAAGGAATTGGCTGGCTCTCTAGAGGGCAGGGCTGCCATTCAAAGGCCCACAGGGACCTGGAGAAAATAACAGGAACCTCATGAAGTTTGACAAGGATAAGTGCAAAGTCTTCCATCTGTTGAAATGACCCCCATCCAACACAACAGGATGAGAACTAGCTGGCTGGGGAGTAGCTATGAAGAAGACAGGAGGTTACCAGTGAGCAGAAGTTGAAAATTAGTCTGCCAGCATGCCCTTGCAGAAAGGAAGGCTAAATATGTAGCTGGCTGCAATGATGAGAGTGTAGCCAGCAGGCCAAAGTAAATTACTATTCCCCTCTACTCAGCACTTCTGAGACTGTATCTGGAGCAATTCTGGGCCCCCAGAATGTCTGGTTGGACATAAAAGAAAAATATTTTCATAATGACAGTGGATCAGCACTGAAACAGGTGCCAAGACAGGTTGAAGAATCACTGTTCTGGGAGATTTCCAAAATTTGACTGAGCAAAGTCTTGAGCAACCTGAGGTAATGTTGAAGTTAGCCCTGCTTTGAGCATGGTGCTGGATGAGAGACCTCCAAAGCTCCTTTCCCACTGAAATTATTCTGTGATTTCAAGGAAGGTGTTTCTTCTGTCTGGGATAGCTGCTAGTTGGAAGTTTCACCAAGGAAGCTGTTCTGAGTGAGCTGGAAACTCCCAGGCACATATCTATTCATGCAGCCAGAGGATTTCTGTGCACATCTGAGGGTATGTGTTGCTCTCAAAGTGTGGAGGGATCTCCCTTTAATAGGAGGGAATTTTCCTGGGCAGGAACTGGGATGACTATATAGAAACTGTGGCAGGTGTACTCACACCTATGTCATGGTTGTTCCACTTAGCACAGAGGAGCAGCCAATTCTGGGTTAGATCACAGCAGCAATATAACACACTTTGTTTCAGAAAATAAGACCCTAAAGCCATCAGAATGGGACTCACAAGTAGGTCAGCCTGTAATTAGCCACTCTGTATTTAGACCTCACTCCTGGAATAACAATCTGGGACTTAAAACAAACTCAGAGAGACATTTAATAGCTGAGAAAGGAGAGAATGTTGATTTTACATCTCCTTCAAAATACAGCTGTCTGTTACTTCTTCAAGTCATTGCTCTCCTTTTATTCCCTTTCTCTTCCATTCACAAACCTGAACTCCTCCTCCCTTCTCCATCTTCTCTGTACTATCTCCTCTTCCAGCTGAGTTCCACAAGTCACTTCCTTATTTTTTCATTCCTTGCCAACTTTTTGGCACTACCCTCATATCTCAGCCAAGCCTGCAAACAACCATGAAGCTGCTTGCAGAGAGACAGATTAGGATGACCACTTGACAGGAGCAGGGCCAGCACTTTCCCCTGGCTGCAGGAGGGACATGTGGCTGGACTCTCTAATGTGATGAATAACATATGAAGTGTGGAGTGTTGGCCATATGTTGTAGTAATTCCTTTATACACAATGCCCTCTGCAGAACAAACAGCCACACTAGAGGGCACTGATAGAAACGCAGGATCACAAAGGGCTTGCACATGGGCACTCACTCTTCAGTAATAGATAGCAGAAAGGGAGGAAGGATAGAATTTGGTTTTGGAAGTGATTTACAATCATCTCTGGTTATGGCAGACTGCAGATGCATATGTCTAGTAAAAGAAGAGAAGAGTAACTTCCAGGTAACATCCACTGATAGGAGCCAATACAGAAAAGCAGGTCAACTCTCAAAAAACCCTGAACAACCACATACCATGACATTTCAAGGGCTCCTGAAAACTCCCAGGCCTGTGCCCACATTTTGGCACAAGTGCTGTGACTGACAATTACCTCTCCTGCTATTGGCTTGTGAATGACTGGCAGAGTCCCAAAATTCTCCCGAGTCACCTTCCCCAGCAACTGAACAAGCCAAGGATAAGCACTTGATGTAGCTGGGATTTCTCTGGTGACAGCAGGCAAGGAGAGGCAAAGAGAGATTCTAGGCAGATTTCATGGGCTGGACCAGCTCCAGTTCTGCTTGGAAGTGAAGGATATTAGGGTACGATTTCTGTGCTGCACAAAAGAGCAGAGTCAGCACCTCCGTCTACCCCTGGGCCAGGCAGAATGAAGACAGCTGTTCTGCTTCATACCTGGGCTTGCACAGAGAAGCAAAAGGGTAGAAGAATCCCTTGCTGAAGAACAGGCAAGGAAGGAGGGGAAGAAGTATCAGAGAAAAGTAGAGACTGAGTGACTAATGGCACTGTAGCTTAGTTGTCTCAAGTTAGAGTCTTAAATTGCCCACAGTGGGTGGAAAGTCACTTTAACCTCTCAATACGGCATGTAAAACTACTGCTGAAAGTAAAAAAAAAAAAGGAATAGTGTTGAAGGAGTAATGGAAATGAGATTATTTCAAAGCTGACTGTACCAAGTTGGGGATTGGAGCTAGATGATCATAGAATCATTTAGGTTAGAAAACATGTCTGAGATCATCAAGCCCAAACACTGACCCAACACTACCATACCCACTGAACCATGTCACAGAGTCCCATCTTTACATGTTTTTTTCAACCCCTCCAGGGCTGGTGACTCCACCACTGCCCTGGCCAGGCTGTTCCAATGCCTAACAACTCTTCCAGTGAACAAATTTTTCCTAATATCTAACCTGAACCTTCCATGGCATAACTTGAGGACATTTCCTCTTGTCCTACCACTAGTTCCCTGGGAGAAGAGGCTGACCCCCCACCTTACTACAGCCTCCTTTCAGGTAGTTGTAGAAAGAAAGGTTTCCCCTGAGCCTCCTCTTCTCCAGATGAAGCAACCCCAGTTCCCTCAGTTGCTCCTCATAAGACTTATACTCAAGATCCTCCACCAGCTTTGTTGCTCTCCTTTGGACGCTCTCTGGCAACTCAGTGACTTTCTGGTAGCCAGCAGTCCAAAACTGAACACAGCATTTGAGGTGTGGCCTCATCGGTGCTGAGCAAAGAGGGACAATCACTTCCCCTGTCCTGCTGGCTACTTTATTTTGGGTACAAGCCAGGATGTTACTGGCCTTCTTGGGCACCTGGGCACACCGGTGGCTCATGTTCGGCCAGCTGTAGACCAGCACCCCCAGGTCCTTTTCTGCTGGGCAGCTTTCCGGCCACTCTGCCCCAAGCCTGGAGTGTTGCATGGAGTTGTTGTGACCCAAGTGCAGGACTTGGCACTTGGCCTTGTTGAACCTCATCCCATTGGCCTCAGTCCACCAATCCATGCTGCCCAGATCCCTCTGAGAGCCTCCCTACCCTCAAGTAGATCAACACTCCCATCCAACTTGGTGTTGTCTTCAAACATAGTGAGGGTGCACTTGATGCCCTCATCCAGATCATCAATAAATATATTAAACAGAATTGGCCCCAAGACTAAGCCCTGGAGAACTTCACTTGTGACCAGCTGCCAAGTGGGTTTAACTCCATTCACTGCAACTCTCTGGGCTAGGCTACACAGACAGTTTCTTTCCCACCAAAGAGTACACATGTCTAAGCCAAGAGCTGCCAGCTTTTCCAGCAGGATGCTGTGGGAAATAGTGTCAAAGGTGTTACTGCAGTGTAGGTAGACAGCATCCACAGCCCTTCCCTCATCACCAGGCTAGAAGGAGACCAGGTTGGTCAAAAGAACCTGACTATCACAAACCCGTGCTGGCTGGGCCTGATCCCCTGGCTGTCCTGCAATCTTTAAGATCTTTTCCCTTCCAATCCAAATCATTCTATGATTCTAAGTTGGAGTCTTCTGGCAAGGGGTAGTCAAGAGCCTCTATACTAGCTGAAAAACCAGTGTGGGGACTGAAGACCCCAGAGCTGAAAAGCACCTACCAATGTAGCTTGAATGCATCACCAAGGATTGAAAGAAGCTTATATCCTCTATGGAGAGGAGACACAGGACTGCAAGTCCTAACATGGTCCTAAGCCATCTCTAAGACATGTTGCAAGGCAGCAGAACATATCAAGCCCACCTGGATAGGTTTTATTTGACCAGATACTTTTAGATGGCCCTAGGAAATCTACAAGATCAAGCAAGGACACAGCAGGTTCTCAGAATCAATAAAACAGGAGTGGAAAGGACTGCAGGATGACATAAAATGAAGTCCCCAACTCCACAGTAGAATCAACTACGCATAGAAAATCCCAGGGAAAAGCTTTTCCTAACCTATTCTAAGACATCTCCACACTCACAGGAGTCCCACACTCTCCTTCCACTACCTGGCCCAGTATGTGAAGAGCTGATGTGTTCACTTAATGAGGTCTGGGGAAGGTGAGAGGCAACTTTGAGTAGGAAGTTACAGAGTCCATGAGATCATTCGGAAAATGAAGAGGAGAAATTGTGAAAATAAAGATGTCTCCAAGTTTTAAAATACTTTGTGCTTTCTCACTTTATGTGCTAGCAGGGATTCTGTGGTGAGCTGGTAAATAGCAGATAAAAGTTGTTGACAACAAAGGCTTCAGCTCAAAATTAAAGCTAATTCTGTTGTTGTAAAAAAACCCCAAACCATAAAATAAAAAGATGGCAGGTTAATTGTGATAACATCATTAAATTCATACCCAACCCTCAAAGCACATCATAGTTATTTAGAGGCAAGTGATCTGAGGAATCAGAAATGCAAGTGATTACAGCATTTCACCTCTCCGGGTTTGTTTTGCAATGAGACACAAATAAACTGAGTTTGGCAGCCAGAAATATTCTCTGACAAAATATTCTTCTACCTCCCCAAGCTGATTACAGGGAAAAGCTGGAAGAGAGGGGCCAGTAGGTAGGCACACTGATAAGCAATAGATAAGATGGAGAGAAGATGGTGCTTGACTATATAGTCAATATCCTGGAGCTAATAAAAGTTCCTTACAAACAGCTTCCACCGCATGGCTTTTCACATCAGATCTCAGCAGCCAGTGCTTATCTGTGACCACTTGTTAGATTAGATCCCATAGCAAGTAATATGCAGAACCTTACATCTAATTCTCCATATAGACTCAGATAGATTCCCTACAGCTCAGAGAAGGCACAGGCAGACAAGGAAAGACTTCTCCATCCAGATCTTTCCACCTTTCTAACAGTTGTCGGACAGTAGTGACAAGATTTCTCATGTGAAGAGGTGCTAAACCCCCTGTGCTGTCTGGACAACACACAAGTTTTATCCATTGTCAGCAGCCCTATTAGTCCTTCCAGGGTACACCTTAACCAGAGCTGTCCCCAGAAAAGAATGGGAAGAGGAAAATGTTTTATGTAGATGCAACCTTTGACCCCCTCATATAGACTGGGGATATAAGCAATGCACCTACACTAATATAACAACTTGCTCCCAACAATAGATTTCAGTAGTGACTTCATCTGGGTCCAATTTACTGGTAATGAGAGCTAGCTGCCAGCACAGAAGGGACTCAATTCTTATCTAACATCATTAAACACATAACAGATGATGTTTCACTACGCATCAAGTTCATGTTTGGCCCCATGCCTGCTTCTGCCATTCAAACCATTCCCAGCAGTAGTGGAGGAGCACACTGTGGGGTCCACTGTTGACAACCACTATCATGAGTAGGACATTTCTCTTGTGTGAATGAACAGTATGTCTTTTCCTGGCTTCCTACCACATGGGTGCTTCCAGACTAGTTGAAATGGTACGAAAAGGCATAGAGGGCATAGAGCCAGATGCTGTGCTTTAGCAACCTGCCAGTTGCTAGGGCTCACTCTAGCTGAGCATTACAAAGGCACTCTTTGCTTTGGTGGAGTTTCCAGCCATTAGCTCCTCCCTTTGGCATAGCATAAAGGGTAAACACTGACAACAAGCCTAATGGGTAGTATCTAGAATCTCTTCCTACCCCTGTTACTGGGAGTTGGGTACCCACCTGTGGTCCCTAAAGAAGTCCTCATCATGGTAGGCTTTGCACGTATGGGAAGAACAATCCCTCCCACAAGTAAATATTGAGACAGGGAAAAAGCTGGAGGTTTTACAGGGGCAAAATACCATGTCCACCATGGCAAAGGAAACTCAAGCAGAGCTGGAGTGGTACTCAGAACATCTGAAGATGCCACTTCTAAAATAAACAGCCAGGGTAAGTCGAGCCTGGGCAAGGTGTGGGAAAAGGAAAGGTAGGTTTTCAACACGGTGCCTGTCCACAGAATACAATGGAGCCAAAGGGAGGTCTTTAAGGTATAGAGCCAAGAAGACAGCCCTAAATAACCCACCCACAGACCTTCCAAACAAACTATACCTCATCTTTGCCCCTGCCTTTCCATTGCCCTGCGTGTCCCATAGAGGCAGCAAGCACCCCTGGCAGAACACAAGGAGAACAACACAAGATAGCCAATATGCTGGCTCTACTGCTGTGTCCCCTCTTGTTTTAAATCAATATTTTATGACATCTACAAGGGGAAACTGTAAATTTAATTTTGTCCCCTGCAGTGCAATTCATATCTTGTTTGCTGGTAACATAATGAATATGTTTGCCCTCCAGACCCCCTGCCCAATAGACCAATTTACAGATAAAGGGAGAGAAAACAGCAAAGCACAATTAGGAAGGTCGATTAATGCTGGATTAACCAGTAGCTCAGCTAAAGATAGCTTCACAACATTTCTATGTAAGGGGCAAGGGAGAGAAGGAAGCAACAAGCCTGCAAAAGGAATAGAGAATTGGATCATTTTTCTCAGCAATAAAAATCTTACAGATGACTTCAAGGTGTGCATTGCTTGTTAAATGACCGGTAGAGCCTTGCATCACCTGCCAGCAGAAAGCCAGAAGATTGCAGGTGCCCTGCCCTTCTTGATGCTCATCAGGAGTGATCTAGAATATAAATCCAAACTGCCCCAAAGGCTGGAGATACACAAGTCAAACCTTGCTGAAACTCACAGGCTTAATTGCTCCTGCAAAAGCTACTTGAGGCTGTCACTGTAGTAGAGAGAGCATGAGCTTGGATTTGCTAAGGAAACCTAGTGGAATATGCAGATGGAAATCAAACAGTAAGGGTAGAAAATGTGACACCATACTGAAGCTAACTGAAGATGGGAGCACTGAAAAGCAATGAAGATGACCCAGCAGATGGGAGGCCAGGGTGATGGTTTCTCAAATCAGTGTTCACTCAACCAAGTTGGAGCAGTAGATGAAGGAACTAGCTCTGGCTGTGTGCTCCCTGCTGCACAATGGAAAGCAAGACTTGGTACATTCTTGTAAACAAACAAAACAGACCTTGCCAAAGACACCTGACTTTGCTGCCAATTTCTTTTTCCAGCTGGCATAATCAACAAAACTCCAAATCACTTTGGCTAGGTAGGTAGTGCAAAAGGAATATTAATATTTTTGCCCAAAATATGGTACCAAACTTTGCAGATAAGTCTTAGCTTTACAAAGAGGTGGAGGAAAAAAAAACCAACAACAAAACCCACACACACACACACACAAAAACCCACCAAAAACAACCCTCCCCAAACCAACCCACCAAAAAATATTTCCCCAACAAACAAAACAACCAACCAACCAACCAAAAAACCTACCACCACAAACCCAAAGAAACTCAAAAAGTGCCAGCTCACTAACCTGCAAACAGGAAAATGAAATGCCAAGGGATTTGGATCTGTAAAGTCTTTCAGTTCCTGCCTCTCTACTTTGTGGTTAGGTAGGAGTTGCTAATACAGTGTGTGTAGCAGGACTTCAGTACTTCTACTCTTTAGTTAAAACCAAGGAATGAAAAATTGAATGGAAATAAAAAACCCCAAACTCTCAGCTCTCCAAGAAGGCTTAGGAGAAAGGGCTGAGGATAGCTTTGCTGTTTCTGAATTGATTTGCCCCTCTCTACTTCAAAACAGCTTCTTTTCCTGCTTTAGCTGCCTCTTTAAAACACTCTCCTAAACTCAGCTTCAGAGGCAGCTCCCTATGGATAAGCATTTTTAGGTGGATATAGTGTGATCTTTACCAGTTGCTGCAAATTGGCTCTGAGGACACCTTTACATGTCAGTTCTGCCTATTTTCTCTACAAGCAGAGAGACAGGGATGGAGGGGATGAGGGAAAAGGGCTTTACAAATAAAACAAATAATAGGAGAGCGGAAAGCAAAGTCACAGCAGAGTTATGCATTCAGACCTGAAACCAGGACTCCTCATCCCAGCACTATAAACAATCTCCCTGACATCAATTATGGATGCTGATCAGACATGCATGCAGGGAGCTACATTCATACACAAATTTGCAGTTTACACTCTTTGGGAGTGACCAGTTTGTGACAATCCCCCCAGATCATAATTGACAGCTAACAAGCTGTGAGGCGGCAGCACATAATTAAGTGTGCAAAAAACATGGGCACCACTTTTTACTTGCATGTAAACTAGCCATGGGCAAAGCAGCTCAGGCTCAGCACCCTCCATCCCCTTCCACTCATCCTGGTATCCTCAAATTCACTAACCTTTAAAGACATCATCTAAAACAAGGCAGAACGAAGGAAAACCACATTCATGTTCGGACCCCATTTAACAACACGATATTCTGGACACAGGCATCTTAATCTGTGCTCTACTGTATTGTTTGAGGCAAGACTGACCCTAACATTAGGGTTAGGACCAAGGAGAGTAGAGGCAGGAAAACCTTATAAATGCATAGAGTTTGTAATGGCAAAACACAGCTCACCTCTACAGAGAAACTGTTTGGTTTCAGCTCATTGAAAATGTTGTGCATTATATTAGACAGGGGATACAATCACTGTCTCTGGAACTGGAGTAAGCTTCAATGTCCAACATAGTGCTACAGTAAAGCTTGGACAAACAATACAGCTGTAGGCAGTGCCAGGGTACTCCTGGGATCAGGGACAATAACAACAAAGTAAAGGCCCCAGATTTTCTGTTAAATAACAATGCAGGATCAGGGTACACAGTAGTACTGAAATAAGGAGAGAGACCTGATGGTTGTCTGTGTGAGGAAATGGGATAGTGTAATGCCACTGCTGCCCTTGAAACCCCAGGTTGGTGCTCTCATTCTCTTGTCCACACAAGGAACTATGCAGTTACAGTGCTGGCACTCTGGTGTTAATGTGGCCTGAACTGGCAGCTTCTGCTCTGCCCCTGATGTTACGACTTCAGTTCAAGGATGATTGTATGGAAAAGATTTAGGGGAAGCACAACTTTTCTCTCCTGTATACATTACTTGGTGGAAAAATCTTTTTTTTTGTTGTTTGTTTTTTGTTCTCCACTGCCCTCCCTCTGTTTGTCCAGCTCTTGTTCCTCATGCACCCACCTTCCTTCGTCCTTACACTGCAATTATGTTTTGTAGAGCTTTGTCCTTCCAGGGCAATTTGTTTCCTGCCCCTTTCCAGAACAAGCCTAACACACTGATTAAACACTTCTTGGTCTTCACAGGCCCATACTTCCCAGCATTGACAGTTTAATTTCCGGACTCCCAGTTTTTCTGATTCAAAAAATGCCAGATTGTGCATTGTCATGGCTAAAATCAAATTGTTCCCATTTATTTCCCAGAGTTGGACAGCTGTCTGAAGGCTTCTTTTTTTTTATTAAGACTCAAAAGATTATTTCCTAGTATCTGAGGTTGCAGTTTGTAAGTATAGTTGACATCAACAGATTCTCCAGAATTAGCCACTAAAAAGTAAAAGATATTAAACGTCTTTTAGGCTTTTTAAAAAAATATTATTTTCTGTTAAGAAGTATTCAAAATTGCTTCCAAACCTATTCACCTAACCTATGACTGGCAGCCGGTCACGAGTGGTGTCCCTCAGGGGTCAGTGTTGGGGCCTCTCCTGTTCAACATCTTTATTGATGACTTGGATGAGGGGATAGAGTGCACCCTTAGTAAGTTTGCAGATGACACTAAGCTGGGTGGGAGTGTCGATCTGCTTGAGGGTAGGCAGGCTCTGCAGAGGGACCTAGATAGGCTGGATAGATGGGCAGAGACCAATGGGATGAGTTCTAATAAGGCTAAATGTAAAGTCCTGCATTTTGGGCGTAACAACCCCCAGCAGTGCTACAGGCTCGGGAAGGTGTGGCTGGATCGCTCCCCAGCAGAGAAGGACCTGGGGGTGCTGATTGACTGCCAGCTGAACATGAGTCATCAGTGTGCCCAGGTGGCTAAGAAGGCCAATGGTATCCTGGCCTGCATCAGGAATAGTGTGACCAGTAGGAGCAGGGAGGTGATCTTGCCACTGTACACGGCACTGGTGAGGCCACACCTCGAGTACTGTGTGCAGTTTTGGGCACCGCAGTTTAGGAAGGACATTGAGCTACTAGAGAGGGTGCAGAGAAGGGCAACTAAGCTAGTCAGGGGTCTGGAAAACAGGCCTTATGAGGAGAGGCTTAGGGAGCTGGGCTTGTTTAGCCTGGAGAAGAGGAGGCTGAGGGGAGACCTTATCGCTCTCTTCAGCTACTTGAAAGGCCATTCTAGGGAGGCGGGTGTTGGCCTCTTCTCCCTTGTGACTAGTGACAGGACTAGAGGGAATGGGCTTAAGCTGAGCCAGGGTAGGTTTAGATTAGATATTAGGAAGAATTTCTTTACTGAAAGAGTGGTTAGGTATTGGAATAGGCTGCCCAGGGAGGTGGTGGAGTCCCCATCCCTGGAGGTTTTTAAGAAGAGGATAGATGTTTCTTCAGGGGATGATTTAGGGTTAAGAGTAGTGTAGGGCTATTGGTTGGACTAGATGATCTTGAGGGTCCTTTCCAACCGTAATGATTCTGTGATTCTGTGAACATGACCATCAGCCAAAACAGCATATAATTACCAATGGTGATTGAGGTTAAGAACCAAAAGCACCAAAGAGAATATAAGCAAAACACAAACATTATTCTGATATCACTGTCCTCTTTGGAAGGTTTCTGAGACCAAGTAACAACTGCAGTTGGCAAGGCTCCTATTTGACTTCTCTTCTGGTGGAGTTTTGTGTCTGCTAGTATTAGATGAAGAGAACAGTAAGAGAAATTTATTAGCAGTTTCCAAGCTAAAAGAGCTGAGTTTGAATAGCTGCAATTCCTGCTCTCCTGACACTTGCTGCTTGTGAGCATTTGACAGCTTGCTGGGTGTCCCTAAAAATCTGTGAACTGCCAAGGTTTCATGCTTTGTAGCACAAAGGCTGGTTCATACCAGACAGCAAACTATTTATTATTCTTAGAACTGGCCAAAAAATAATTACAATGAAGTCATTCCAGTGTGTGTTAAATTTTTTAAGTTCTAGAATTTGTTCCCATGTTTTATTACTCTTTTAAACTTCTTTTTTTTCCTTCAAGAAAGCCACTCCTGAGCAGGTAACAGTCTTGTCATTAAGTTGTTAGCTATATGCAAGATACAAGTAAAAGCCTCTGCTTGATTTCCATACAAGGGTTTGGCCAGAGTTTTCTAAATCTCCAACAAACCCCACCCATCCAGTTGCTGGCCTTTTTGACCTTCTCTCTCACCTTTTGACCAGAAATTTAAATGCTAAGCCTGAAAAGCTCACTGCATATAAACCCACACTTTTCTGTAAAATGCTTCCATCTTGACATATCAGTATTTCAGAGGAAAAACAAAATACCACAACAATTTTTTTTTAAAGTAGTTACTGAGTTGAGAAAGACAACAATTAGCATGGTACTCAGTTAACAAATACAAGAGTACAAATACTGAGCAAGCAATGATTCACTGAAGCAAACATTCTGTGAAGAACAGCTGGAGGTCTAAAAATTACTCTTTTTAGTGAGCACTTACTAAGCCCTAAAACACTGAAAGAAAATCTGAAGCCACTTACAAACAAATTGCTTATCACACAGTGTCAATGCTCTAACAGTCCTCTGCTTTTCTCATATTCTTATTCTTCCCACCATCACCTCTGAGTGAAAATTTCCTCTGCCATCAGGTGCTGCATGCTGTAACAACAGCAGAACCTGGCCCTGACAAATCAGATTTGTAACTAATATTTCAGGCTTCTTTAACCCTGGCCTAGAAGGTCAGTAGTGGTTTGTAAGGAGGCAGCAACACTACTAAATCAGTCCATGTGTTACCCTGACTCTGGTGATCAACTCTCCTAAGTAGCATTGCTCCTGCTGGAACAAATGAGAGAGAGACAAAGAAGGGAGGTTGTAGAGAGGCAGGTGTCGGCCTGTTCTCTCTTGTGACTAGCAATAGAGGGAAGGGGTTCAAGTTGTGCCAGAGCAGGTTTAGATGAGATATTAGGAAACATTTCTTCACCAAAAGGGTGGTGAAGTATTGGAACAGGCTGCTCAGGGAAGTGGTGGAGTCACCATCCCTGGAGGTTTTCAAAAAGCAGATAGATGTGGTGCTTAGGGGATGGTTTAAGGATAGCAGTAGTGTAAGGCTTTCAGTTGGACTTGATGATCTTGAAGGTACTTTCCAACCATGATGGTTCTATGATTCTATGCTAAAATCAGCTGCCAGTGAGCCTGCAGGCATGGACCAAGAGTTTTAATTGTATTGCTGAGAGAAGATTATTAGCCTGCTTGCAAAGCTGGGAGTCCTCACTTTTGGAGTGCACACTGAGAGATCATGCCTCCTGCCTTAACCCCTCATGACCTCCCCCTCCCCCAAGATATTACTCTGTCCATCAAATGCCAGGTAGGGTTTGTAGTACTTTGCACTGTAATTATAGAAAGTAAAACTGGCAAACTACAGAACAGTGAATAATATTAATTAATGCTTGTACAACATGCTGGAAGGATGTGAAATGCTCCACTGCAGGAAGAGACTGCTCCAGGGTGCCGAAGCAAAGAGACTATGCTGAGGTCCCTACTGCCTGCATGCACAAGCCTTAGTCATTTGCTGTTTCATCCCAGCTTAAGAGACTGAGATCACTTGTTATCCAAGGCTGGGAAAGCTTGATTCTTTACTGAGTCAAAGGAAAGAAGAGGCTGTCCCCAGAATGCAATGAGAAGGCATAAGTGAAACACCTGATTCTCTGCGATGACTGTCTAGGAAGCCAGGGTCTTCTATAAACCCTGGGCAGGCAGGCATCCACGTGAGGCCTCAGCTCACCCAGGGTGATTGTAAGAGGATGGAAATTAATTTCAATGTCTCAGGCTAGCAGGATGATCACCAGCCTTGAGAATGTCTTCTCAAGGATGGTCTTTCTGTATTGGAAAGCACAGAACAAACCAGGTTTTGGGACACATCATTTGCTCTCTAAATCTAACTTCAAAAACTGCTTTGGAAGCTCAGTCTTCTCCATACAGCTTGAGCTAGGCAATTGCCCTGCTTCCAAAAGGCTGAAGCACCCCTACGGCAACATATATACAAGCATTCCTTCTCCAGAGGTACCCTGACAGAGAATTACAGTGGTCTAAAGCCCAGACAGCTGAGACTCATGCTCCAGTGGCTGTGTGAGACCTGCCTACCCACTCAGAAGAAATACCCTAAGAGTATAAACCAGTGCCTAAATAGAGAAATGCCCATCCAGGAGACTTCTGGACAGGCAGTTTCACAGGGGAAGCCAATAGTCAGGCAGGCTATAGAGTCTGGGCCCTCTTCTCACATCAAAGCAGAGTAATTTAGGCAGAAAGCAGCACAGGGAAGATGCTGGCTGGCTGGCTGCTGTCTTTGTGATTAATGAAATGAGCTTTGTCTTTAGCATTGCTGATCTATTTCTGGTTAGGATGAAACACATTTAAATGTGATGTGAGGATTGCTGAGCAAGCCACTTGGAGTTGCATGTGCCACTGCTGCCTCAGACTGATGCTTTCTTCCCTATCAAGCCAGAGATTTGAGAGACAAATGATACATGCTCAGGAGCTGACCTCCCAACAGCAAGGGAAATGAGAAAGACCACAAACCTCAGTGCAGAAGCTGCAGGAAGAGAACAGTTCACTGTTTTTCCACAGCTAGAAGAATAAGAGAAGAATCTTATTTTTATGTTTGCCTGTGGTTCCTCCTTGAGTTGGTGATTTATAGCACTCTGACAGCACACCTGTCTTAATCTTTATTCCTCTGTTGCTTTCCTCGAGATTCACTGCTTCTTCTCTGGCGTTGGAGGCTATTAAGCTTTACCTGCTCTGGTCAGCAAGCAAGTCAGTAGCCTATCTCCAGACTTTCCATAGCTAGTGGCTGAACCCAGAGCTCTGATGGGCCAGTTTGGGGAACTGAAGAGTGGTGTGAGAGAGGCAAGAGACTGGTCTTAGGTCCAGAAAGAGAAGGAAATGTCATTGAAGGTGATAATTCTGGGGTAGTGAGCAAACTGCATTTGTTCCCCTCACTGTGGATTCAGGACAATTTGGTGTCAAATACAAGAACAAATGATGTTCCTCTCTCAGAGCCTTTCTTCTTGTTTAAGCCTGTGTCCCACGCAACTAGCTCATCATACTCACTGTCTGAATAAGCTGGGATGGGAGCTAGCTAGGTTTAATCTCTGAGGCTCCAAACACAAGCCTCTGCTCAGCATCTCTAATACCAGAGTGGACTAGCAAATATTCACATCTTAACAAAAGCTCTGCCCCCTCCCCAGACTCCTGCAGCATGACCCCTGCAAATGGCTCACGGCTCTGTGTGTCTCCTCAGGGGGGTTTGCAGGAAGATCACAGAGAGGACATAAGAACTACCTCTCTGCAGCTGCTTCCATGCAGAGCCTTACAGGAACAACTCATTTTAATAGCTGCAGGTTAACATTTGTCATTTTCTCCTCAACTTGCCTGTGATCACTGCAAAGGCAAACACAGAAGCAAGTCTCCAGGGGTGGCCATCTAATGCGCCCAGAATTCTGGGGAAGAGGAGAGGACAGGGAGTGTGACTGTGGGGCAGAGTGCTTGCAAGCAGATGCAAGTGGGGTATGGGGAAATGGCAGCAATATAAGCACACTGAGCAAGTGCAGCTGGGTGTGTTCAAGGTTACTGCTGGGAAGATGCACATGGACAGTTCCAGAGGGTCACTAAATTCAGGTAAGGGTGTTCCTGTGACTGGCAGCAGAAGCAAGAGCAGATGAAGGTAACAGGTGGAGGATGGTGGCTGCACTGGGTAAGTTGTACAGAGTGAGGAATGCCAAGTGCTTGTGGTAATGTGACAGGGAAAATGGTTAGATTTTTCCCAATCCTTTCCCCCTCAAATGCTGCAGTGAAGCACAGGGTTAACCTGTTTGCTTGTGGGTCTAAGTTCAGAAAATGTCCTTTCCCTGGAATATTTCCAGCACACAAAAGCTGATTCTTTAGCCTCCGTGGGGTTGAAGAGAAAAGAGGGTGAAGAAGAGTGACAGGGCTCTAAATCATGCAAATGCTGAAAGTAATGCAGATCATCAGGACTAAACTGTTATTTGCAGAACTGTACCTAGAATTCTTTGCTCTACAACTTTTCTCTTAACTGCTATACTTCTAGAGGTCACCCTAACCTAATTAAGTCTCTCTATCTGGTTAAGGCAGCAGCTGCACAGTATTTGTGAGTTAGGGGATGGCTGAAGCCAAGACACGTGTCCTACATTTTTCTCTAGCCATGACTGAGCTGACCACAGGAACACTCAATTTGGAAAATTGCTGGGAAACCAGATTTTTGTTTTGCTACAGCTGTGGAGCCAGTGTGGCTGGGAACATGACATTTGCTGTTAACTCCCAGCATGCCAAATGGATATGTAGACCTTCCTTGTCCTGTTACAGCTGGAAAAGGCAACATCTGGAGGAGAGCCACAGACAGTTGCACTGCATCATTCAGCTCTGGCCCTTCAGGAGATGACCTGGAATACATGCCTTGTCTTTGAGCTGCTGTTGTAAGACACGACAGGATTGGAGATCCTTCCATGTTAATAACACTTCATGAGGTAAGAGGTCCCTACAAGAGGAATTTCATTGTCCTCAAAAGAGGAAGACCAAGAGCATACAAGACAGAGTTGACTAATGCACTGTGTGACATGTAGGACATGCACAGAGCCTTTTGCATGGAGCACAAGAGTCACATCAGAGTGTCCTAAGGTCTCATTTGCAGTAGCTAACTAGGAGAAGATACTGAAATTCCTTTCATCTCATCTGGTGTTGCCTTCTGCCCAAGACAAACAACAACCAACCAGTACTATAATACAGGGGCTTATGTTAGGAGATAGCTCAAGAAACCCTCTCAGTATCACTGCACAGCAACTGTGGGGCAGCATTGCTGACAAAACAATGATATGACCACAGCAGTTAAGAGGCTTTGCATTAGGATGTACCAAAATTGTCCTGTCAGAAACATACAGATGATGCACTGAACCATCCTGGAAAAAAGGAAATGGAGGGAATGGACAATTTCATGTAATCAGTTTCCTTGCAGCAGTTTCCTTCTCCTTATTTATAGCCACTGTGTGATTCAGTCAGGCTGGAACCGAGAGTGCAAACACGTTTTCTTTGCTCCAGGCTCTCCTTGGACTTTGTTTGCACAGCAAAGCATCACCCAGTGCCAAAGATTTATGATATGCTCAAAGCCCAAACAAGGCTGGATCTGAACAGCCACATATCCTCCAATTTCATGGTGGTAAATGTGCCCCTAGTTCTTCCCAAATAGTCCATGGCAGGTTCACTGATCCTGACTGCAGATGTGTTTGTAGAGCTGCAGCTCGGTCTCCTCCAAAGAGGCAGACTCAGCAAACTTGAGTGTAACTTCAAACTTAGGAAAAGCTCCTGAATAGATGGAACCTTTTGCCAGCAAAACTCCTGGGCCCAAAGACTTGCATAGACTCAGATCCTCTGCCAAATTTTTTGAATCAATTTTTTTTGTTCTTCATGCTTGTAACAGTGGGTGGAGCCAAAAATCACAGGGGCCATCCTGTCTCCTCCTGAAGGCTTGTGAGCTTCTTGTCTTGGACTGCAAGCTTCACAGCTGCCATTTCTCTTCATGTGTGCTCCCAGTCTTCATTGTTACCACACGGTAGCACCTTCTAGGCTTCAGCCCACACCATGAAGTTGTTGTCTCTGGGCTTGTATGAACAAAGACAAAAAATATTTCCTGTCCAGAACTCGATTTGGTACTACCCTGTTCTGAGCTTACAGTCATTCACAGTTCCTATACTGCAAACACAAGTCTCTCTTTCCTCAACTTCTCCCCAGACCTACCAAAGCTCAAAAGTGATAAATGAATTTATAAGAAGAGGAGCCTGTCCATCTCTTTTTTTCAAAGCTGGAAAGAGAAAGTAATGATCTTGTTCTGGAAGAAAATCAAAGGCTGCCAACAACAGCATGAAATGTCAGCTCTTTTAATTTCATTTATTTATTTTTTTATCCAGTTGCTTTAATCCTTGGAGTTTAAAGGCAAAGAATGAATGCAACGTGCTGGAAAATGAAGAACATGTGACAGTATCAAAGAAGGAAACCAAAGGAAAGGGGGTGTGTGTGTCGGGGGAGCCTTGTTAGGAGACACATTAAGGCAATCTAGCTGATAGATGAAGCCTTTTATAAAGGAAAAGTCTTCCTGTCACTATTTTTTTTTAAACTGTTGTCTGTCTCTCTTTCACCTCCTCTTCCTTTCCCATCATGCTTCTCCTGCTGTGCTCTCCTCCCACAGGTCCTACCTCATATTTGAAATGGAGGGCTGCTGTGGCCATGGCATTACACAAAGCCTCCCTCTGCCCTGACCAGGAAAGCAGAGTCTGTGCTTCAGCAAGCCATGGTGGTGCCTGCCACTGTGAAACCCTGCAAAGAGACTACAATGCACCTTGTTCCAGTCAGGCTTGGATGCTGATTCATCTGGGTCTCTCAGAGCTATAAACCAGGCATGGAAACTCAATCCCAGGCAACAGGAGCCTGTCCTCCAGAGGATTTTGGCACTGAGGGGGATAAATGCAGCACAGAAAAGTTGCTGTGCTATATGCAGAGGTTGCAATAGAGAGGCATGTAGAGGAAAAGTACCCCAGAACTGCCTTTTATCCTCCAGAGAGGAGCAGAATGACAAGCAAACTAAATCACCACATTTTTTTCTTCTGTCATAGTTTTGACAGCCCCAGGAAACAACTCCAGTGGAGAAACAGCTGTTGGGTACTGTTTATGATGAGAACCAGCAGGAGTGTCTCAGGTTTCATTGTCTCATATACACAGAGCTGATTATCTGTGATCTTTCTACCTACTGCATGTAAATGTTTGGCCTGCCTCCTTTGAAGCCTCTTGGGCTTGGTCAAACAGAAGAGTTTTACATAAACCAGATTTCCACCAGTAGCCTTCATGCCTCTCTGTAGCTGCTCTCTCCTAGCAGAGGTTGTAGAACCTCACACACACTAGAATACTCCTCTGGCTCTGGTAGTGTCCAGACAAGGAGTTCAGAACCCAGCAGAGACTAAGTCATGATATCTCACTGCTTGTTGGCAAGCAGAGCTGGAGGGGCGTTACCTTCTCTCCAGAGATTAACCCTTCAAGATCACAAGACAGTTCAAATTTCACCCTCTGCCAGCCTGAAACTTATTTGACCCCTATCCCCAGCAACGTTCCTGGAAGGTCTCAAGGCCATAGACTTGTCTTATGGAGAGAGATACAGAGCTGAGCCTGGTGGTGGCTGAAGTGGACAGATGTATTACAACAAGACTCATGGGCAACTCCGGAGGAGCTCTTGCGATGGGGACTGGCAAAGGCATGAGGGTTAGCACACACAAGACATGTACTTCTGCCAACATCAGGCTCTGGATGACCCACTTTAACCACCTCTGGTTTACTTCTGTTTCCCTGACAGCATGGGGAAATGTGACTCTCTAGCAGCAGCAATGGGAGCAACTGGGGTGCAAACAATGGATCAGCAGATTCTGTGTTGAGGCTGCCAGGCTCCGATTGATCTCTCTGGTTTTCTAGTTCCTGGGCTGTGTTGCTTAGGATCTGTATGCAAGGTGTCCCAGTCCTAAAGCAGGCTAAGTAGACTTCAAAGAGACTGCTAATTTCACTACAATGATAATAAAACTGGTCAGCCTCAGAGGGAGAGCAAGCCTTATGTTATTAATTCTTGCAAGGTGCAAAAGATCTGAGATCTCTGGATGAAAGAATGTGTAAGAAAGGCCTAGAATGCTTATTATTCCAAGGTACAGTTTGCCCTTCTTTCCTCAGTCCTTTCTTTTCCTCAGTCCTAAAGGAACAGAAAACAAAGAGACCTGACTACAAAAGACACAGAGCAGGCACAAGTAAGGTTGGGCTTAAGATGACAGAAAGGGCCACTGGAACCAGAACAGAGGGAGACACTTGTCCCCCCAACCTCAAGACTGGAGTGGGAGTGCAGAGTGCACCAAAGGGATGCAGATGCATACCAGCAGTACCAATCCTGCATCTCAGGTCACTCCATGGTGCAGAGGGAGGCATGGAATGGACACCATTTACATGTTAGATTTATTTTTTTTTCCAATTCCAATTTAAAGAAAAGAAAGGGGAGACAAAATGTTCAAAACTCAGTAATTAAGCATGAGTCTGGAACAATTAAGGGTGATACTTAATTAAATATCTATACTCCTGTGGAATGCAACATTTTACCTCCTTTCTCCTTTTTAGTACAGGATGCCCAGAGATAAAACCTTCAAGTTATGAGTAATTATACCCTGCTGAGAAAAGTGATGGAGTGCAACGCTCCAGAGAACTTAACCAGGCCCCAGAAAATGTGGAGTTGACACTTAGAAGAGTTTATTATTATTATTATTATTGTTGTTATTATTATTAGTAGTACTATTACTATTTTCTCTGACACTAAAACTCTTCTCAGCTTGTTGCCAGAGGGACATAAACAGTGTGCCTGCATTTTAATGGAAATGAATGGGGCCACTCTGCTTTCTTGATGGATGGATTCAAATGCTTTGTGCTAGAGGGACTGTTGAAAGCAAGCATACTTCAGTGGATGCTGGGGAAGGCTGTAGGGCCCATGGATTCTGGTCAAGAGATAAATATGAAGGCAGCCCTTGGGGCCACATGATCAGGGCTTGGTTCTGCTACTGACTTTGCACGTGAGCTTGGGCAGGTTACTCAGGTTCCTACACTCAGGTTGCTTCTTTGCAAAACAGGAACACCAGCATGACTTACACTATTCCAGGGACATGGTAAGAGCAAAGGACTCAAATTTTTCAGGCACAGTGATAAAATACTTCATACAAGGTGAGAAATGGGCTAAAGAGGAGATTTCCTACATTGCCTGATGAGATGAAGCTGCAGTCAGGTGTGAAGATCAAAGGTGAGGAACCAAAATCTTAAGCCTTTCAGTTGGTATCATCATTTACTGTGGCAAAGTGAAAAAGGCTACCAAAAGAACATGAGAAAGCTGTGTTTTCCTCATCTGTATTTTTCTGCTTTAATGTGGATAAATGATTGTGCATGGAATGGGACACTGGAGTAGAAAAATATTTCAGACATGGCCCAGGTAATAAAACAGCCAAAACTCAGGTTGTGGATTTCAATTTTTTCCAAATGTGATTGGAAGATATGTTACCTTTGGGGGAAAGAAAAAACAAAAGACCAAAAAAGGGCATTGATGCCATCCCTGTTGAAGTGAAGAGGGATCAAAGATCCATTTGTCTCCCAGGGGGCCATGGTGACAAAGCCTGACATAGCACAGACCAGAAAAGGTGTTGTACAGGTTAAACAAATAGTCTGTGTAGCCCTTGTGTCTTGCCTCACACAGTGACCAAAAATTGATGTCAAGGGAAGCCTAAAAGAAAAGGGGAAGCATGCATGGTACTTTCCTTAAGTATTCAGCCACTTGCCAGCCACTTTCAAGCTCAATGAGATTTAGATGCATTTAGTTGTAGATAGATCATATCACCTCTTCCAGGGATTTTAGTGGGTACACTCCAGACAGTAGAAAAAATCTCCTCCTGCAGTGGGGATCAAGTGCTCAATAGTTTTGGGCAACTGTGACAAAACACAATTTCTTAAAGTTGTAGCTCAAGGTTTGTTCTCAACTATGTTTTGTGCATACATCTCTTTTAATACAAAGGTAGCATGAAATGCCCTTCTCATCTCATGATGCTTCTCTCTTGTTTGTGGTACCATCTTCCTTAGTGAAGATGTCTCTTGTAGCTTAACTGACTTCCCTGCCACTCAAATCCTTTCCAAAGCACAGGACTTTGTAAAACATGTTGCATAGGAAATACCTCTGTACATACACCTTACCCTTATCACAGACTTCAAGGCCCTGTGACTTCTCTGAAAGCACTGACCACGACATACTAAAAAAACAGAAGCATAGTGTGAATGTCAAGGTGCTGTGGCCATGGAAGCTGTAGAACTGGATTGAGTTTCCCTGTCCTCTGAGAGGAAAAGTCCCATACATTCACTAAGTTCCCCTGTCAACATCCCATCATGTCCACTGACTTGTCTTCAGCTGTCCTGAAAAGAGAGCTCCCTCCCTCCTCTTGGAGACCTGCTGCACTACCACAATAATAATGTTAATACATTAATAAGGCAGGGGGAATACCTAGCAAACCAGCAGAAAAAAACAAGAACAACAAAAAAACCTTCAGGGACTGCAACTGAATTCATGTTCTTCCCAGCATGCTTGTCTAATTTCTGCTGATGCTAGTTTGAAATACACAGAAGGCACAGTCCTCAATGATGCTAAGCAGACCCTGAGAACATCCTTTGCTTCCAAAGAACATGAAAGGCACTCAGCTCTTCATAGAAATTGCTCATAACGACCCAGCCTCTGAAATACACAAGCTGCTCTGATGGGAGGCAAAGTCATTGAAACCAAAAGCTCTGTTTGGCAGCTGCCATTCAAGGCATGATCAGATCTGGCCTTTCATGACAATGGTAGATCATTAAAATATCCAGCAGTGTCCAGAGCTTCTCTGAGGAGGAAGGGAGGTGGGGAGAGAGGGAAGGGAATGTGGTGCAACCTGCAGCTTGTGGGATGTAAAGAGCAACTGTGGTCAAACCAGGGCTCGGTAAGCTGCTTAAACAGCAAATTAATGTGGAATAGCCACTCAATGTGGCCACAGGGAACAGTTAAAGGCAAGCAAGGGGAAGGGATGAAGGGGACCAAAGGTAGGCAGCAGCCATCAATTACATCCTGTAGTTGTCCTGAATGAAAGAAGAAATGGGCATTTACCTTTAGTTGCACTAGGAATTCTTTTTTCTTTTCCTTTGTGTTTGCTTTTCTTGCCTCCACAAACACAGCTTGGCTGCTGAACTCCACAGCAGATAAATGATGTCGAGCTGGTGGGAACTTGTGGCCTTATTTAAACAAAGGCTAGATAGAGTTATCTGGATCGATTGAGCCAATGCTTCCTTGAGCACTAATTCAAGCCAAACAACTGCCATTGAGAATAAGCTCAGCTGACCTCACTGGGAAGTCACCAGGTGAGATGGAGATGTAAAGAGCAGCTTTGGACATGGGTGGCATGGGGACAACTTTGCTCCTACATGAACAATACTTTAGAAGCATAGAGTTGGTAGGGACCTTAAAGATCATCTACCTAAACAAAGAGTGGTTTCAGACCAACAGAATCATCTCATTACAGCCCTGCCTAAAAATTTTGCTTAAGATCAGCCCTGCTGGCTTGGAACAAGGGCCTCCCTAATCCTTTTTCTGCAAATAGGCAGTGAAGTATTCTTAGGGTAAAGGGGTTATCCATCCCCACAACATCCTCTCAGCTTCTGCTCTGAGAGGGCCTGCCTTCATTTTAGCTCATGGAATTTGAGAAGGGGCTTAAGCTGAACCAAATCCTCCCATTCACTCCCCTGTCTCAGTGTATGAGACTGCTCTGTTACAGAGCCCGATCACCCAATTATCTCCATCTGATAATGCTTCCCTGCATGCCCCTGTGAGCTGGGGAATACACCCCATTAAGCCACACACTTTCTTAACTCCCTTTCAGTCATCAGTGCCACCTGGGACTTGGCCTGCCACTTCTGCTAGCTATTTAGAGCCACAAAGACTGAGTCACTGCCTCTGATTCATCGTTTTGTGCCATTGTGACTATCTAGGTGTAATGGAGCAGAGGTGAATCAGGCCCTCTGTATCTTGGCTGGCAACAACTCAGTAATCCCCCACCCTCAGCTCCCTTCCATCCTGGAGCCTGGAGGAAATGCAGAAAATGTTAAGCTTATGTCAAGAGCTAAGCAAGGTCAAAAGCAGGGGTGGCCAACCACATCCCAAGGAAAGAAAGCACAACTTGTGAAAAAAAAATCAGGGTGAAGCTCACTTCAGAGGATGCCATTTTGCTGAATTCTACATTTATAACCCAGGGTTTGATCCTCAGCATAATTACTGGTTCAAAGCACGTTTTACATCTTAACAACAGCTTTTAAAGGCACTACCTCAACTACTGAACAGAGGGAAAATGCAGAGGGACCACCAGCACGAGCCTCCAGAGGTCAGTCCAACGTCCCAGCACCTTCATTTCCAAGACAACTGAGATCTGCAGCCTCAGTTTAGCCTGTCTTTGACTGTGATGGAAAAATCACAAAAGTTCAAAGAAGTTCAATGACACAACCTTCTTCTCTTTCACAAACCCACTGCAAGTCCAAATGAAGGAAGACTGGAAAGTCTTCTTTTAGAACAAGAGGGCCTTTAACTGCAGATAAGATGTGAAGAACTCATACAGGCTGCTGGCAAAGTCACGAAGTCCAAAAACTCCCAATAGAGAGCAGCGCTGAACTCCCAGTGTCTCCCACTGACTGAGAGCAACTTTGTCCCTCCTCAAACTCACACACCAGCATTGCAAAGCTGTGACAGTGCAATCGTTGGGTCAGTGACAAAAGCCCTTGTTCCTAAGCCCAGTGTGGTCCTGAGCTATGTCTTTAAACATCTGTTTAAGATGCAAATTCATCACAGGGCTGTGGCAGCCCCTTCCTCCTGTGCTGCAGGGGGCAAGTGAGCAGTACCTCTACCCCACGACCTTGACAATGTTATGGGACAAGTAAGAAGAAGGGAGGCATGGGGAGGGAAGAGTGGCTTGGTCACAAAGTTAAGGGGGGGATGTGTGTTTGTGGCTGTCCATCTCCTTCTTGCCTTTGTTTTTTTAGGTAAATATGCACCAAAAGCTTGTCTGAAAAGCAGCCTGTGTTCCTTCTGCCTTGTCAATCTCTTCAAGGGAAACATTATCGCCTTAATTGCTTAATTCCAATTTGCATAATACGGTGCTCTGACAACTGCAAAAACAGGGATGCAAAGGGAAGATTAAGAGCAGCACATGCACGCTGCCAGCCTTTTGCAGCTGGGAAAGCAGAGCTGAGGACCGGTGCTGGGACAAGCAGCCCTGCAGGCTCACCCACTCCTACCTCCCCACTCCCTCCCAGAGAAACTTTGCCAAACCTGCAGCTCCCAGACACCCACATATGCAGCGTTCTTAACGTCCTCAGGTGGGGTTTCCAACAGTACTTCTCCACCTAGGGACTGTTTGCTCCAGAACCTCTCAGAGGATCCTGGTTGGATGAGGTCTCCATCAAAAACTGAGAAAGCAAAAAGGCACAATATACAGCATGTCTTGGGCACAAAGACTTGTCCTTTGTCTTGCCTTTCCCTCTCCTCCTCCAAATGGGAAGTGTGGTTAAAGCTGAGCAGTTATGTCAAAGTCAAAAGAAATGGCACTGATTTCTTGGAAAGGAAATGTGGAATTGATTCCTCTCTGGATACAAATGGAATAAAAACCATAAGTTGAAGTTTAGCTGTGGGTGTGCATGCTTGCACCAGAGGCTGAATTTCACAGCACTTTGGTTTACAGGCTAACTTTGGAGGCAGCCTGCCTCTTAGATTTGGCACTGCTAAAGTAGCTTTGAATAGTATGGAATAACCCTTAAGTGTGAGCACAGAGATATTCCTACAAAGGTATTTATTGCTTATTCCTCATATATTTATATAATTGTTGTGGTATGAAATAATCAAGGCAGAAAAGCCCTTGGGGTGCAAACATCCACGAATTTCTGACCTGAATTTGGAGCTTTTCCCTGTCTATACATAATTGAGACATTAACTGAGATTATAACAACATAGAATAAAACTATGAAAAGGAACATGTTCCCAGAGGCAGAATTTTGCTGCTTCTTGACACAGTTTGTTGAGAAGCTATGTAACAGCCAGAGGCTATTCCTGATCTGGGGCACCTGGGAAAAATGAGCCATGTATCCTGACTGATAAATTGGGCTCAAAGTTAGGGAAACATCTCTAGTAATAGTCACCAGTGGTGTGACCTCTCCACAGAACTAAAACAATCAGCACACAGGCAGAAGTAAGACAAAGGGAAAGCCTGCTGGCTTTGCTGTTTGTAATGAGAAGCTATGCTCTTATAGTTGGAGTGCAGAGGAATTTGCAGTAGCAAGGCAGAAGATGCTGGTGGAAGAGGTGCAAACTGCTCATTTAGCAGCTGGGGATGAAAAATCAATGAACAGAGACATGAACCAAGCGGCTAAGTCAAGATATACAGAGCAGGTAAGTGGAGGAGTTTTAACAACAGCCAGCCTCAGAGGAAGGGAGAGGATCAGCAGACACTTGAGAATGAGCAGAAACAAATGGGAGGGAGATAATGAAAAGACCAAGCAGATAAATGTGAATGTCAAATGGCAGCAATCACTCTGCATCACAGCAAGGAGACTGCTTTTCTCTCTTTCACTCTAAAAGGCATGGGAAATAGAAGGGAAAATTGGACCCTTAATATCTGTGGGCAGAAGGGGAGAGCTACCCTTGGTGGGTTGTAAAAGATGCAGCATCAATCCCTGCCATGCCAGAGTAGGAAGGAGTCGTCTGTCTTTGCCACTAAGCCCCTTCCAGGAGAGGTCACTGAGGATTCAGACACTGTGCGAATGAGTCAGGATCAGAACTTGGGTGAGATGGCTATTTAGCATGGAAGCTTTTCCAGATGCAATTCCAACTGCTCATAAAGTGCAAATCTCAATAGCTGCCTCCAGCACCCTCCTCTTCTCTTCCAGCCAAGGCACGGAAGGGCAGGAAGAGCACCAAAATGGTGCCTCCCACAGACGATGCAACGTACATGCTAGCAGCCAAAAGAAGAAAAAGGCTTGGGTTTTGCTTCAGCTTGAAGAGAAAGCTCCTCAGTCCCTGTAGTGGGCAGCAATGGCCCTGAAAAAGAGCTGTTAAGAACATGGCTTTCAGTGACTGCAGGGGGCCAGGCCAGCAGCTCATATAATGTCACCAGTTTAAAAATTAAATTCATGAGGTGTCCCATGGGCTCAGCTTTGCCAGGCTGAAGCCAAGGGAGGGCACAAGTGGGGATGTGGTCTTTCAAAGGCTGTGTTGAGTTACAAAAACAAGTTGCCAAGAAATTATTCCCATATGTTGGAATGAGAGCAGAATGGAGAAGGTGCCCTGGAAATACACCACTCCCAAGTGAGGCCCCACATACCCTTTGTCCACAAAGCTACTGCTGCTCCTGATGCTGTTGTAGTGTGTCTATGAGGAAAATGAGTTTTACACTTGAAGGACCTATGCTCTGTCTAAGGGGGGTCTGTGATTTCAGGAAGCTGCTAGAATGCCCTGTGAACATCTGGAGGTCGATCAGAAGTGGGTCCTTGCCAGACCACTGTGATCCAAATATGTCTTTAAGGCTGGGGAACTTAAACCCCCTCCCCATATTTTGCTTTAACTGTGGTATCTTGAATAAGTTGAAGCACAATTCCACAGCCCAACAACCTCCTCTTCTCATCCACATAGACACATATATGCATGACTTTAATCAAGCTCAGAACTGATGATTGCAGATCCTGCATAAAGCATGAGCCTAGGTTATTTATTTCTCTCTTCATCACCCTCAAGCACTCCAGAAGTACTGTCCTCTCTTGGGGTATAGCAAATCTACTGACACAAAACAGACCGGGATGAAGTGGATGGCTCTCCCCCACCCCTTTATCCTTGCTGGCCTGGGTTTTTGGTTTTGTTTTGGGGAGAGTTTTTTTGAGCTCTCATCCACAAGGTGCCCTCTCCAGATTGCTCTTCAAAGTGAAATGCTTTCCTCTCTGCCTCTCTCTTGATGCAAAGCATCTGAAACCCTGTTATAGACCTCGCATGCAATTCCTGCTTGGCTGTAACTCACAGTGAAAAATGCCCCATCTCCAGCAAGAGTCTCCCTGAGCCTTTTACCTATCTCAATATGCTGCATCTCCACCGCCCCCTCCCTGCTTTCATTTTCAATTGCATGTAATCAGTTTTCAGCTCTTTAACCTTATTCTGAGTGCTCTTTTTTAACAATTTGCTATTCCACCCTAAAGCACTCCAAGGGAAAGAAACACACACATTTTAATTAAATTTTGCTCCCTTTCCCCCCTTTCATTTGCATATTGATTTTTATTTTTTCCCCATTTCCATCCCTGGGGAAGATAAATAAATAAATAAATAAAGTAAATAAATGCAAAAGGGAGAAGGACCTGGAACAGCAGTGGGAAGGTGACTGGGATGCAGATCACAGGCACAGGCTCACAGGCTAGAGGTGGTGGTGAGGACTGTGAAGGGGAGAGAGGGGAGGGACAGTCTAGCAGCTAAGCTGAAAGTAAAGTCAGGCATGGCTGAAATCCAAGGGTGCTCATGAAAATACTTTCAGGAAAGGAAGGAACAGGTAGAGAAAAAAGACCTGTTCTGAAATGCTGAGAGTAGTATGTTGATGTGATATGAACCAGCTCCTCAGACTCTAACATCTAACATGCATTTATAACCAGTTTCTGCTCCTCCATTGGACTTGCAACCTGTAGACCCAGTGGAGTCCACTCTGAGATGCTGATCAGAAGCCATACTAGGCTCCTGGACTACAGGATGACAGAGCAATGCTTCTCACTTTGGAAATTTCAAAAGGAAAGAACAAATCAGCCCAAAGTCTAATGTGAGTGACAAAAAATGGATGTTTCAGAGTGACCAGGACTGACAGAGACAGTTAAAGGAGAATACCAGAGGTGATTAAGATAGTACAAATGAAGACTTCATCGTTAACAAAAAAAAAAGGGCACACTATGCCTCTGGCATGATCTTTATTTCCTTTTTTTTTCTTCTTTCACTCTCTATTTTTTTTATGTGAATCACATCATGATTTTTTTTTATGTAATCAGAATCATTATGGTTGGAAAAGACCTCTAAGACCATCAAGTCCAACTGCCTATCACCACCATACCATTAAACCATGTCCCTAAGTACCACATCTATAGGGTTTTTGGACACCTCTAGGGATGGTGACTCCACCACTTCCCTGGGCAGCCTGTGCCAATATCTGACCACTTTTTCAGAGAAGAAATTTTTCCTAATATTCATCTAAACCTCCCCCTTGAGGCCATTTCCTCTTGTCCTCTCATTGGTAACTCAGGAGAAGAGACTCGCCCCCATCTCACTACAACCTCCTTTCAGGTAGTTGGAAAGAGAGAGGTGGTGTTCCCTGAGCCACCTCCTCTTCAGACTAACCAACCCCAGTTCCCTCAGATGCTCCTCATAAGACTTATTCTCCAGACCCTAAACCCATGCAATTTGGCATTTAACTGCACTTGTTCCTATTTCTTTCTTGTTTCCAGGTTTTTGACTTTAATTTTACTCTGGGAGTATGGTATGGCCTCCTGTGAATTGGGTAAGGGATGTTCTCTTGTAGCAGTCCCCCTGCTGGTTCTACAGGTTCTCATTTCATATCTGCTTTTTTCAGGTTGCTTCTTCCCTCAGAATCTATGGTGGCACTGGAGTGAGTCTGAGGAACTACAGATTCCTCTGTGAAGGGCTGCAAGTCAGATTTGGGATCTACTAACAATAAATCCCTTTGCAATAATGTGGATATCCGTTACAGCCCCATTTAGCACACAGCTTTCTTATTACTCACACACTACCCGAGGACAGTGTGATCTTTTCTCTGCAAAAGGCATGGTAGGGCATTCAGGGTTCTCTTCTCCTCTCTGCTAATGACCAAGTCTTTTCTGCAATCTCCATCCATCCTGATTACCTCCTTAACTGACTCTCCCTGGGGCTGCCTACTCTTGGTATGTAAAGAATTTATTATTATTGGTTGTGTTAACTTCAGTTGTTTGTTCTTCAAATTTTTTCTTAATTCCTGCTTTACATCTCAGTGCTGCATTTTATGTACCATCCTATTACCATCACTTGGATGGAATACCCAATTTTTAAAGGATTCTTTCTCTGACTTGAATAAACCCACATAACTTAGTATTTAAGTTTCTCTTACCTTTTTGCTTCCAGGTTTTTATTTTGATTTTCATTTTAGGGTATGGTGCTACCTCCTGTGACAGTAATAAGGGATGCTTTTAAAAGCAATTTCCCTGCTGGTTCTTTGGGGTTTAATTTCAGAACTTTTTTCCTTTGTGTTGCTTCTGACTAAGTTCCTTTTTTTTTTTTTTCCTCCCCTTCAACTTTTGATGTTCTGTGACAAAGAATTCCTGGTTAGGCTAGGAAAATGACAGATACCACTTTATTCGGGTCACTTTCACTCCTCCTTACTGTCCTTCCACAGCCAGCCTCTGACTTGAGGTTATGAAGAGGTGTTTCTTCCCGTCCTTTCAGAGAGGTTTAGAACAAGACTTCTTGTATAGCTTAGCTGAAGGATTTTGCCATGGCAGGAACTGACAAGGTTTGAGCCAGGAACAGGCCAAAGCAGAACATGGCCCAAGAAGCCCATCTGAGAGCTCCCATTCGGGGTTCAGCCACTCTGCTCCTCAGCACTTGCTGTTTTATCCCTACCACAATGGAAATAACAGAGGAACAGAAGCAACTCTCCTCACACACCTCATCATCTCCCCTGGCCCTGTTTTACTGCAGGGTGCCTTTCCTGTACTATCCTCCCTTTCCTCTAAAGCTCACTCATTGCCTCATGAAGGCAAAGCCTCTCTCATTTTGGAAGTACCAGTGCAACGTGGGCACATTCAAGCTTTCCCCTCCCCTCTCAATTGATTCTACATCTTCCTCTCAGGCCATTCAGATGAAAACAAGAGGTACCAGGCCAGATGGCTTCCAATAGCCCAAGATGGACAGCCAAGAGCCCTTCTGTTCATACCTTACTCTTCAAGCCTGGTCCTCTCAGAAAGCAGGTTCCCTTGACACCTGTTTTCTGAGCCAGAATCTTTATGGCTGCACACATCCAACAGAGGCACAACTGTTTCTTCTCTTGATCCCCTTCCCTTGTTAGCAAGGGCTCCTTCATAGGGTGAGTGACACCTGGAAACATTTTTTAACTCTTGAGAAGTGAACATGCTTTTAAATGAAAAAAAAAAAAATAGAATAAAATATCCCTGCAATGATGTGGTTTCTACTAGGGACTTCTACATTCTCCCCACAGACTTTTTAATTCCTTTCTTTAGACAGAGGATCTCAGTTTCTGAGTTTTCACTATGAGAACACTGAATCAGATCTTGATTTCCTTCTTAATTTCAGGTCAGCTGCTACAGAGTTTTACATCACATTCTCTGAGTCAACCCTCCTGCACTGCATACCCTGTGCTTTCTCTCAGCAATGGGCCAAACCACAGTTTGTCAGCTAGCACCAAACTTAGCAGTTGAGGTCCACTTTCAAGACAAAAGCTCTCAGACTAAAGAAGAAAGGTAAGTCAATCACTTCTGGGGTCTGCAAACATTCCAGCAATCAACACAGCCTCAGCTTCAGGGCATACGACCTCCTACATGCACACTTGCCCCACACACCTCTGCAAGGATACTGAGGCAGCCCATACTTTATCTTTACAAGGACACTTTTGCCCAAGCCCATTATCACAGCTCTGAAATGCCTCTTCTGTGCCACCATGAATCTGAGAAGAAAATGAAACCCTTGTGGAACCTTTTTTTTTTAAACACAAAAACCTTGGGTTTACGCTTTTTGGTCTGTCCTCTGGGTCCAGGGCACTCAGAGCTGAAGCAAAGGGTCACCTTCACTTCCTGGAGGTGGATTCATGTGCCATGGCTGGACAGAGGTTAGCTCCCTATGGTCATCTTCACTTGCTGAGGTCATCAAAGCTCTGCAAATATTCCATACCACATGGATCCATACAGGAAATAAGGGTGAAATTAGTCTGAACTAGCCAACCAGCTGGACTTAGACTTCCTGGGTATATTGGGAAGAGGGAGCATTCCCTAGCAAAAACGAGCACTTTTGTAAGTCTTTCAAAGTAGATTACCAAAGTCCATCTAGGATGAAACAGGTCTAGTGGCATCTGCCTTGGGGCAAGGAATAGACTAAATGGTCTTCTCCTCTCCTTTTCAGCCCTATCTTTTAAGGATGCTCGCTGGTACCCCTTCCGGATGCCATATCCAAGTGGATGGCTGGAGCTGACTTGTGGTTCAGAAAATCTCAGGTCGTTTTTTTTTGCCCCAAAGTAAGGCTCTTCTGTGGTGAGGCTGTTAAGCAGAAGAAAAAAAAAAAAAAGATCATAAAAAAAGAGGAGTGTGGGGGAAGAAAGCAAGCAAAAAAATCCTAAACCCCTTTGGAGCTGTCACGGCCACTTGCTGCCTCGGTGCCTCCGAACGGCACTTGGCTTCCGTGCGTTGATGCATTTACTGTACTGGTAATTAATGCCGTTAGCTTTGTAATTAAAAAAAACAACTTTTTGCCTTTATACTTGGGGTGATAACGCCGAAAGTAAAAATTAATTAAAATGAGATGAATTGCCTTCAGTTAAACGAAACGGAAAGAGAGGGAAAGGAGGGGGCAGGGAGGGGAGGGGGTCGCGGCGGCAGAGAAGAGAGGAGGAGGCGCACGCAGGAGCACTGCTAATGAAGCAAAATGATGCTGTCGACGTTTTTAAAGATTTTCCCCTTGGCTATGGTACCTTCTGTTGGGTTCTGGGTTAATGGAGCCTAAAGCTATACGTTTGGCAAGGAAACCGTGAGCCACCATCCTCTCAACTCTTTCATGAGGTCCACAAACACACCCGCCCATGTTTGTTCTAGTCCCTCCTCCTCATCACCTTCCTACCCCCCACCTGGCTATGAGGGGTAATGGGCTGTGAAATTGGCTTTTCTATTATTATTAATTAGATCTGATGTCAGGCTTTTTGTTTTGGTTTTCGTCTGTGGATTTTTTTTCCCCAGCTAAAGTAAGGAAAATACGCAGACCTCTGAAAGAGAGAACAGACTCCTTACAAAGTTGATGCTGAGAGCCTGTCTAGAGGATCAGAGGCCCTCTCCCTCCTTTTAGCTAGATAACTTCTCTGTTCGCTGCTTAACTCTTTCTGTCCCTCAAAAGAGACCTATCTCTGTAGACGGACTTGAGTGAGAGCTAACTGTGAGCAGAAAGGATGAGATGTAAGCCTGTGTAAGATACAGAAGAACTCCCTGGCAGCAGAGGAAGCAGACAGCCTTGCTGAGTGGAAGGGAAACTGAAAGCCTAGCATGAGGCAACAGAGACAGAAGCATTTCAGAAAGTCTTGGACAAGAGAGAAGAGCTTCCTTTGGATAGGCTAGAATGGCTCGGATCTGGATCAAAATCCATCTTTGGAAATTAGTTTGAATATTATGCACAGTGCATTTCCTTACTCCTCATATGTAGGAATTTAGCACATGGGGGAATACAAAATGGACAATCTGTCCAAAACCGTGGGATTAAGAGCATCTACCTACCCACCCATCAATCCTGTAGCATCCATTGCTTTTCAGCCATTTCAGTTTGGGAACTTCAGAAGCTTCCATATACAGACTGGCTCACTGCAGACAGCAACTTACTTTTCCATCCATCACAGCTCCTTAAGAGTAATACACAGATGCCCAAGGCGACTGATGACTCTAGATAACAAATAATCAATTTCTTTCTCTAGATGAGCTATCTATCTACAATTATTTGTCTATTTTAGAATTAATATTATAATATTTAAGTCTGGTGGGTTAGGAGGAAATGCTGTTGCTATGCTGGAAAGTTCTCTTAAGTCCTGAAAAGCAACGCATCAGAGTAAGTCTCTGGCATCCTGAAGAGGTCACTGCAAGCTCTGCTCCTGCTCTGGACTCCCTGCCTCAGTTTCCCTGCCTACGAAAGCCTCACAGTAGCATGCACCCTTCTTTGCAAAGGTAAGGCTGGATTGAAGAAGATTGATGAGAAGGTGGAGCCTTAGGTGGAATTCATCCTGGTGTAATGCTAATGAATCAACTCAATAAAACCATGAGTGACTTTGGCCCTTCAGGAGAACCGAGGCAGTGCCTTGACCTTTGCAGGCTATTCAGGCTGTTCACTGTGGGTTATTTCAGAATTTCAGGTGAGACTCTAGCGTGGCTGACAGCTTTGAAAAGACACTCAAGCAAGTGGAGCAGATCAACCGCAGGGTGGAAAGCAAAGGCTGAGAACATTGTTCCTGACCTTTTAAATGTGACTTTGCAGCCATGGTTTGGCTGAACACATACCCAGGGCTTTACTGTTGCAGTGCCACAAACTTCTGTCAAATTGTGTCTGAGGTGCTGTGGTATAAGCAAGAGCCGACACCATCCCCCTTTCCCCCCCTATGTACAACTAAGCCTACTGGTGGCCCCAACACAACACACACAAGCTCAGAGGAGATAGGCACACGCAGCACAGCAGGGGAGCTGGATAAGTGGAACAAAGGGTGGGTTTTGAAGTAGAAAGAGTCCATGTGGAAGGGCAGTTCTTTTCACTGAAGTAAGCCTCTCATGTGACTGTGGCTTTCTCCCCTTCAGTTGTGATGGGTTTCATTTTACAGCACTAAAGGAAATAAATAAACTACAAGTGATGCTTTTCTGACTGTCATGGTAAATCAGCATCACTTCATTATAATCAATGGACTTCCACCAGTGGAGAGTTGATCTAAAAGAGATGACCATTAGCCCCAGTGTATCTAACCTGCCAGCTATCTCAAATCTTTTCCAGATCTGAAAATCAGCTGTTCTTTTCTGGCTCTTAGAGGAACCCCAGGAAGAAAGAGCCTGCAGTCAGACTATAACTGCTGAGGCATGACGCAAATTAGACACCAGTCTCACTTCTCCATAGCTGTGTCAGCTCCTGCAGGGCTAAGCATAAGACACTGAAAAAGCACGTGGAGCAGGGACATTGAGCCAAACCTGGTCCCATCTCCAACCCTTATACTGCTCCAGGAGCAAAAAGGTGCTAATCAAGTCAAACTACGCAGCTACCTGGAGACTCCTCCCATGCAAACTGGAATTACTCCAGCCCTTCTGCAGCCTTGGCATAGAGGGAATGAGATGGAAACAGGGACAAGGAAAAGGTCTGCTGCTTTCTCATGTTCCCGTGATGGGTTACTGGTCCCTGCCATCCAGCCATGAGCTTGCTTGGGCAAAAACTTATGTCCAAGCCATCCCTGTGAGCAGAGCCTTTAACCCCCTTCTCATTAGTGGCACCAAATGACGTGTGACTGTAGTTGAGGACAGAGCTCTTTAAATGAAGAAGCCAGATTTTTGCTGACTGCAGTCATCTGCCGTATTTCACAGGTGAACCATAGAAATTTTCCTTAGGAAAGCAAACAGTTGCTGGAAAAGTTCAAGGTCTGCCATCATTTCACAGCACGGGAAGATTTTAACAGTGAATAGACTTCTAAACAACACTGTCTGGACAAATCTTCACCCAGCAGTGAGCTGAGTCCCTGCAGGGAAGCAAGTTCCCCTCTCCCTGTGCGCTTGCAGGGCACCAGTGAGCAACCCATCCACCCCACAGACATGAACTCCTACTCAGTAAACTGGCTACAGGACAAGGCTGATGCAGGGTAGCTTAAATGCCATTCCTGTCTCAGGGTTTTAATCACCAAAGCTGAGGAGATGTTGAGTAGGATTTGCAGAGCCCTCCAGTTCCACCGTAAGTTTTCAGAAGACCCCTGGGTACTGCCACTTCAGGGCTAAATGCAGCAGCTGCTTAGAAAGGGGTGGCACTGAGAGAAGGAATGAAGAAGGTCACTTTTCATTAATTAAGACCACTGGGGGACAGAAAACAGTCCTTTGCACTGGAATTTCCCAAAGTACCAAGGCTACACATGTTGAGAGCCATCCTGTCTCTATATGGTTGCGACCTTTGCATTTTGCCATTAAAGCTGCCCTCCCTGCAACACAGCAGCAGCTGATCCCTTGCTGAGATGTTGGCTTACTGCTGAAGGAGAGAAAAAGCACTGCTTGCTTGCTGCATAACCACCAGCACCCCTGGATTCACATTACAGATCTGCCATCCAAACACACCACCAGCCTAAAGCTGTTTAGACTGGAGATCGCTGCACCAGGAGGTCCTGCAAACCCAGGAGCTGACACGCTGGTACCCTGCTCCCACGCCTACAGCAATAAACAGAAGACAATGCTTCAAGGAACAACAAATTCATTCTGATTTTCATCTGATACTAAATACCTAAGCCTGAATCCTCTGCTACCCTTGCCAGGAAGCTGCTGAAGAGGAAACTAGAAAAAAGGAAGATGAGGCAAAATAAAGCAAACTGCCAGGGAAAAATGCCCAAAAAGCTAGCCCAGAGGACAGGGGAGAATCGAGGTCTCCACAGATGAGTGCTTTTAATTAGGAAGAGGGCTGAACGGCAAGGAGCTTATGCTAATGAGTAGTCTCTTTTAATCAGCTTACTTTTTTAAAAAAGCATTTTTTAACAGTCAAAATAGTTCTGAAAAATGGTAATTATCAGAAATGCATTAACATGGAGCAGGTGGACCAGTAAGCCAAAATGATGGAGGTGCTTGTCTGACAGAAGAGGACAGAGCTGTCATGCAAGGTGCCACAGGGATGGGGTAGGAGGGCACCTGGGCTGCCACCCTGGAATGGCTCCTGCCTCTGACATCCCTGAGCTGTGAATCTTCTCTTTCCTCCCTGGTCTAATTAATCATTTCCCTCACCACATGGTTCACCAGTCTCTCCCTTTCCTCTCCCCTTGTTGAGTCCTCTCTGCACAGAGATGTCCTTGCTCTTTACGTTCCCACCTCCCCTCCTACTGGCTCCTCTAAGGACTACCCTGCAGGCAGATGGCACAGAGGCCTTCTCCTGCTGCTGCTACAAACCCAGCCATGTTGTAGTCTCTGCTGAACTAGTAGTCTCTGGCTAATTGCCTGGAGAAACTGTTTACTGTGTGTTTCCAAGCCCCAACGCTCTTGAGGAGAACTGAGCCTTTGCTGCTCATGCCTGAGGTGTCTAAACTGAGTCCACTGCTCACAAATAGCAAGTCCCTTCATTCTTGGCTACCCTTGCTGGAGACAGACATACCTTTCCATGCAGTGGGGTGTAGAGAAATACCCCTCTCCTTACAATTTATTTCTTTTGGTATTCTGTCCTCTCCTCTGAAAAGTGCCTCTCTGCCAGAAATGTGCAGGATTCCCATCACAATATGCCCTCACTACACCCTGCCCACGTGAGCCTTTGTAACAGCCTGCCTGCTTCTCCAAATGGTACAGCACCCACCAATATTTCAAGTAGATGTTACCAAGTGAAGTGAACACCAGTTTGCAGTATCCTACTTTGTCTGAAGGAACAGATCCAGACATGTGATGCCATCTGCTCCTGTAGGGCTGCCATCCTCGTATTTCTCCATACCATGTGCAATAAAGAGAGCTACCAGACACCGCTCTCAAGTTCACAACAACCTTGGGGCAGAAAACAGGAGGGGGAGGTAGCACATCCAACATGCCACATATGGTGGGGTGAAAGGAAAGAGGCAGAGAAAATAAACATGAAAGGATAGACAGCAATAGGCTGCCTTACTCTCTCAAATGCAATAAAATATGTGATTCTCCTGTTTGAAGGCTGGTTTAATGCTAAATGGTTTTCAAAGATTTCTGCGGCAAAGTAGAAAACCAACTGAGCCATGTCTTCTGCTCTCCAGTCTTGACACCAGAATACAGACTGGAGCTTCTACAGCTGTTCCTGTCTTGTATGGGAAGGACTTTGAGCCACCACTTACAAACTATGCAGAGCCTTCTTGGAGCCATGAGGTTTGGCTTCTACTGAAGGACCAGACACATGCAGCAAGTCTCTTTCTCACTGAGCAAATGCCACTTGGTGATGCGGCAGCTTCAGCATCGCTCAGCATAGCTTCAGTACCAGCATCTTGGCTCTGCTCACCCTCTCCAGTTTCTCAGATGCAGGCTCCCAAGCGATGGGACCTCCTAAGGGCATCTAATAAACCAACATGGAGCTCCCTCCTCTCTAGGAAGCAAGGTATAGGCTGCAAATCTCATGGCAGTCAACTATTAGCCTGAGCTCCTAACTCTAGTTTTACAGGATGAGCCCTAAGAGAAAACAGTCAAATACATTTTTGACCCACTCTCAAAAGACACTGCATTTCCAAACAATCACTGTACCAGTGTGCATGGCATTAGCATAACAATTTGGTGTCAAAGCCTGAGGCTGTCAATGTACATTTGTACATGGCATATAATCTTCCCATGTAATCCCCTGCTCTACTTCCTCTCCGCTGTATTTGAGGGCAAGCATTTCTTTGGTGAAAGGAAGCAACTATATAAAGCTGATTACTTTAAAACCACATCTATAAACTCTGGTGTCCAAGACTAACTAACAAAACCCAACACCTTGGGGCATGACCTGGTCAGATCTCAAAGGCAAGTTCATACAGACTTACAGGAACAACTGGAGTCAGCAGAGATCCAAAGAAAATGGCACTTTGTACCACTGGACTATGTTTCTCTACTGAGGCCCCTTCTGATGTCAGGAGTATGTGATTTAAGGACATGAGAAACTGGAGAAGAGAGGATGATAAATGTGTTGTAAAACCAATCCTATGATCTCTGTGACCATTAGAGATCCCATATAGTGTTGCATTTTTCTCCTTCACAACATTGCTAAACTCTTATCAATTTATGTACAATATTAGATGCATTAGTAGTAGCAGCTATTTATATAGCTGTAGGTTTGGATCAGGCTGCTGCGCAAAAAGAAAAAGACCCTCACACTGAAAGGATATAATCTAAAGAGTGAACTAAACACCAAAGCATATAAGGTTAAATAGCCTCAGTAGCTGCCTCCCACAGACAGGTGATGAGATTGCTATAATCCAGTGTAGAGATAGAAAGCGTTAAAATAATCATTAAAATAAATTACACCAAGTGAGCACATTAGTATGCACTAACGGAGACTGTTGCTAAAACAGGATTCTTTGTTCTGGAGCAAAATGCCTCAGTATTATAGGCAGGGCAAAACAAAAGTCCTGCTGCTGTAGTGAAAGCTGGCCCAGGATTATAACCAGGGAATTTCAAAGCAAAGGAAGCTATGCCTTTCCAAGAGAACTGTGCTGCTGAGACCAGTTGGACTGGTGGCCCAAGGCTGAGATGCTCTCCACTTTGAATGGATGGACAAAAGCATCATATTGAGATACCTTTATTATCTGATGGGTGTGCATGTGCCTGCTGCCTGCCTCAAGCACTGGTGCAGGCTGAGCATAAAGCAGTACCATCTGTTTTGGGCTACCAGCTTGTGCCCCAGCACTGGAAGACAGGCTTCGTGTGTGCCAGGGAGGGAAAGACAATCTCATTGCTTCCTACAGTATGGGGAATCAGCAGCTGTGCTCTGGCCCAGAAGCAAAGAAACATCCTTCAAAAGCAAATTAAGTTGCAATACTTTATTGGCATTAAGCTGCAGTACTTCGCTGTCAACAGCAGAGCACTTTCTTCCCTGCCACTGCCTCAGCTCTGAGCTTCAGTCTGAACAGATGGTATTGCAAGAGTCATAGAGCATCCAGTGCCTGCATGTCCATCCTGCCTTTTGTCTTTCTGCTGAGTTGCTTGTAACTGTCCTGCCTGGGCTTAAGGCGGAAAGGTGGGCTTGGGGAGGATGCAACTCCCACCAGGAGCTCAATCAAAAGCCATCTATCAAGAGCCAATGAGAAGGCTGAAGGGTCCCAGGAGCTGCATCAATGCTGGGGCTTAATGTGCAAATCTGTGAGAATCAGGAGAGAATCCAGCCTCCTACTACTCCAGCAATGGACCCCAGAGGTCCCCGCAGTCCATACAGAGAAATTGCTGCAACGGCTAAATTTGATGCTTCTTGTTGGCACCATAGAAACTGGTGGAGTGAATCAAGTGGGAGCATAGCAAGATAACAGCTGCCCTGTAAAGTTTTATTTCTGAACATTTAAAGTGTGTAGACATGTCTATGTCTTCTTTTCTTTCTTTTTTTTTTTAGAGGGAAGAGATCTTGCATAATATAAAACAGAGACGACATCAGTGCAGGTTACCACACATCCCTGTAACCACAGGCAAAAGCCTCGCTGTCCTCTCAGCAGCCTCCCTTTCCTCTGACTCCCAATTAGCCTACCTTACAAGGTCTTCACTGTTCCCTAGTCATTCCCTTCTTATTACCCCACCCCACACGCTTGTGTGAGATCTAAGCAGAGAATTAACAAGGTGCCTGCTTGCTGCAAAACAAGCAGGGATTCTGGCCCTGCTGCTGTACCACTGAACAAATAGTTTCAGTGATAAATAAACAAAGCTATTCACAGAGGATCCTCACTTCAGTTTAGTTGGGCTTTCACCATGTCTACAAACCTGCCATCGTTCCAGATACTTGGAAACAAAGCTATCAGGGCTCCCCTCTATTTCTCCATTTTAACACAAGTAGGACATACCATTTATTTATTAAAATTTTATAACTCAAAGCTCATGTCTCCTTATTCTGCCTTTAAAAGCACCCAGCCCTTGGTGAGAAATGACCAGCTGCAGGCAGCCAGAACAGGCCAATGTTCATTAAATGTCTTATTCAACCCCAAACCTCATGAATTGTTTAATGTACAAGGGAGACAAAAGCCTTATTTCTTTATGTGTCAGCTCTTGTTAAGCGGCTCCCTGCCCATCTTGCTGCTGGCTATAAACAGGATTAACAATCCCTGTAGTTAGAGGCAGGGAACGCATGCACACTTCAGACACTGGCAAACGCGCACAGAGGATGGAACGGCACAGCCCCTACACAGCCCCATACGTGTGCACCCAAGCAGGCACACTCCCCCCTGCATGCCAGCCCTGCCAAGGCTGATTAACTCCTCAGGGAAGGCAGATGCGCATATCTGGGCATGCCAGCACATAGAGCCTTAGGGTGTCTGTTTGCCGCAGGTGACAAACACATCCATCCCTGATGTTGCATATCACTGATCCACGTAGATCACTTCTCTCCAGCTTGTATGTACGGGAAGGGAAAAGCACTAGTTCTCCTAGAGAGGAAGATGCACTCTCTGATCGAATATTACCAACTGCTTTCCCCAACCCTCATACTGAACATCCAGTGTTAGACAGCTTGAACCTGACTTCTGTAAGGAAGTTTACAATGAGGTGGACACCACGTCACAGATACGTATCAGACACTTCTGGAAATACAGCCAATACCTCCCACTCCTCCTCTCCTCCCCTGCCTGAGCACACGTGCCAACTCTGTGGGCTCACACACACGCAGGCAGGGAGGCAAGCACACAGGCGAGCACAGCATCTGGCTTCCTGAGAGATCCCTGCAGGGCCCACATCCTCAGCTGGGGAGCATCAACCCTGAGCCACCACTTTCAAGGATGCTGTGGCCATCATGGCCAGCAGCCATGGGAGGGGAATGGGGGAGGAAGGTTTGGCAGCTTGAGGCTGGCCGTACAAATGACCAGCTTTTGGTGAGGCTCTTGTGGTGTCCTTGGCATCCACAGTGGCAGTGGGGATTAGGAGCTTTTCCAACACAAATGATGCTGCTGGCTTCAAAACACTGACCAGCTGGGTAGGGTGATGTCACAGCCCTGGCCCAGCGGAGATCCAGAGGGGGAGCAAGGGGAGGATGTCCTTGGATGTGAAATACTTACTGAGGACAGGGCAGGGGCAGCTCCTTTTCTGACAGGGAAGGGGAGATGCCAAATCATCCTTCCCCCATGACTGTCCCCATAGATGCAGAAATCCCATTCATGGCAAGCTGATGCCATCCTCTGGAAAATGCCATCTGGAGAACATTACTAGGCTTCCTGGACAGACATCAATGGGCTCTACAAAACCTGGAGCTAAACAGCACTTGAAACTCATGTCAAATGGTTCCTTAAGAGGCAATAGCTTGCAGGGTAAGCCTCAATCCAGTTTTCTCTCTCCTCATTAAATCAGGAGGAAGCTGTACTGCTGACCAAACCCACTTACAAAGTGAGTGAGAACATCAAAGTGTCTGATAAAAGGTAGCATTTTTGAGATGGCAAAGGAAATATCCAACTCTTATGCTCATTTATTATTTGGGATTATTGATGTATTTTCTGGCAGCAAATAATCTTTTCTTGACACATTACTCATATTGTGATTATTACAGTCAGCTGTAAAATCCACCATTCCCTCCTACGTACCACCGGAATGTAACATCTGCACTGCTAAGAGAATCAGCACAACACACATCAGATTCATGATGGAACCACTGCAAAATGTGCAAGCCTGAGTACAGATTGAGGCTGAGTTTACTTGAGGGGCTGCAGGAAGCACACCAGCCTCACCAGCACTTCCCAGCACAGCAGCTCATGGCCTGAGCAACTGAGGAAGCAACCCAGTCAGTCTGAGATGGCACCTACCTGTGGGTGGGCCACTCAAGAATTCAGGCAGGTAAATCAGCATGTGACTTAGCCAGCTTGACACAGCTAATTAAGGGCCAGGAAAAAAACCCCAAACCTGTGACTCAGACAATAGCTGCCAGCATAAAATGCAAATTTCCCCATCCAACACACCATTTCAAATTTCCCTTTTATGGAAATACTCCCAGTAGCAACTTCCTCTTCATGACTATTTGTTCTCCCCAACCTGCCATGCTCTGCAGAGAGGGATGGCAGGACTGCAAACATCATCCAGCCAAGATTTGCTTTGGAATTGGAACAACATATTTGTGAATCTCCCCCCACCTCACTTTGGCAGCACCCCAGCCACCTCAAGGACCATCACTCATGGTCTCTGCACTGCTCACAGCTGCATCTCTCTCTCCATCTCTCACAAATGTTTCCTCAGCTCCACCGGGTATCATTACCTTCGTTGCTCACACAGCCCTCACCTATACCAGCTCGGCTCCCATGTCGCTGTTGGCTCCCTCTAGCCTTCAACATATTTCAGTGCAGTGCAAATCAAATGCCTCTAACACCTCCCAAGTGACAGGTACCGTGTCCCTGTGAGTGCAGTCAATATATTCCCAGGGCTGTACACATCTTCCTCATGCTATATAGTAATGTTGCAGCTCCATACACTTCCACCACCCCTTACAGCTGTGTCTCACAAAGCCTCGCTTGTGCAAGTAATCCCATTAAACTCAATGGGCTAGTTGCCTAAGCACAGATTTACAGGATCATGCTCTTAAAGGCTAAGCTCTTCAGCAAAGGGACCTGAAGAGTCCCTTTTAAATTGCCCGCAAAACTCTACACCCACCGCTGGCCTGCAGAACCCTGGTGTTATTTTCAGGAGACAGGAGACCAAAGTCCTGTCAGGTCATGTTGACTTCTATTAATGGAAACTGAGATGCTCAGGCCTATAAATCAAAAATTCTTAGTGGTGTGTTTCACCTGATGGGTTTTTCAGGGAGCTGTCAATTGGCACAGATCAGAATTCAAAATAAAGTTCGATTTGCCCAGCACCCTGAGGACACCAAGTTTTCCTGTTTTGCCCAACTACAACTGTAGCATCAGCACTGGCTGAGCTCTCAAGTCAAAAGTCTTTTGGGTACGCTGAGGCTGGGATACACATACTGGAAGGTGCCTGCCTGGCCATGCTGCCTTCCCTTTTAAAAAGTTATACTGACATATGCCTTTTCAAATGACAGAAAGACATGGGGAAATGGGAACAAAATGTGCATGCTATTCATACTAAAGAAGGCCTGGTCTAATCGTGTAATTATTAGCAGACCTCTATTAATAGCTCCTGGAACCTGAGCAAGAAACACAGTGATAGTTTTGCCAGGGCTCACTCTGCAAGGGTGAAAATTTTTTGCTTACTGTTTTCACATTCACCATCAGACATTGCCATGCTCTATCAAGCTTAGTGCTGCCAAGGCAGAAAAGGAAAGCAAGGGCCCAGAGGAGAGAGGGGATGGGGAAATTCTGGCCTGTGGCTGAACGTGTTTTGATGGCTTTACAAGCACAAAGGCCAGATGAAGTCATGTTGCAGAATTACTTGTCCATTCATGCATAGGACTGAGAAGGAATCCTATACAACTAAATTAAATTTAAATTATCACATGCCAAATTGACATTAATATTCAGGGCAAAGGATAATTTTTTTTTCAGGCAGTGTATTGATTTGTTTTTAAATACTAATAAATTCCTCTTACCTTGCCAAACATCAATAGCACATTTTCCCTTAGCTCCTCTTTGCATAATGCTAGCCTGCTGCCCCAAACATAGCTTTTCAAGTTGGGAGTAACCATCCCAAGAAGGGCACCCCGAGGAGGGTGGGCTGGGAGGCTCCTGGCCCTCTCAGTTTGGTCCCCCTCACCACCAATCCCTACAGGTGTCACTGCTGAATGTCTCAGCCCTTGGAGTACCACAATAATATGGCACTGATTCCTTAGTCCCTTAATTATTCTTTTCAAAGGTGCCTTTGAATTTCTTTTTCACCATCTTGCCTTCCTTCCTCTCCCTCCCTTTTTCCTCTACACATTTTGACTCAATAGTTTTCCTTGAAATTGTCTAAACTTGCTGTTTATTTCCTGCCATCTAACATGTTGTGATCTATCTTTTATTGTTCCTATTTTTTTCTCTCCAGTGTCCCTGGTGCCTACCTCTGAGTTCATTCTGTTCTCTCTTTCAGCAGCACTATATTTTTCCTCTCAGTATTTTTGCTTAGCTCTATTAACTTTTATTTATATTTCTTTCACTCCTTCACTATGTTTCTTTTCTTAGTTGCTCTGTACCATCTGTGTATCTGTTTCTGCCTCTCTTATGCTCCTGCAAGTAGATTATATTCTATCTGCCTCTCACCACCACAGCCCCTTGACTCCCCTCCCCACACACTCCCCTCTCTAAAAAAAACTATTTAGGACTGGCTGTGCCCCTTCTTGGGTTCCCCTCTACGCTTTCCAGCTGCTGCCTATGAAAAATACTTGTGTAGGAGTATTGACATCATGAGCTCTGGCAAACCAAAGTGGCTGAGAGCACCTGAGTCAAGAAGACCCAAGATGCTGTAAGAGATCTTGAACTCAATGTACAATTAGACAAATCATGAATATTTTTAATTCTGTATTTTCTGAGAGGAAAAAAAAAAAAAAAAGAAAGAAATCCCTTCTCCCCTTGACATCTCTTACCTGGTTTTGAATATCTCACTATGCAAACAAATTAGTTTCTCCTAATGAAGGTTAGAAAGTGAAAAACAAGCCTGAAAATTGAAGTATAAACTTAGGCTTAACTGCAGAATTAGAACCAATGCATTCAAAATAAAGGTAATTTGCCATCTAAAGAGAGATACACATCAAGGAGGCATGAATGACCTCCCTGTTCCCATGTTCCTCCATTCCCCAGCACCTTGGCTACCTTCCCACACCTCTGCATCTCTGCTTCGCACACAAGGGGAGCAGTGCTAACCTAATCCCCAGCTCCTGTCTTTGCCAAACACTGTGAAAACAGATGCCAGAAGAGCATTCTGTGACTGCAACAGCCAACAAGGGAAGATCAGCCAATGTCATCTACCTAGACTTCTGTAAGGCTTTTGACACGGTCCCACACAACATCCTTATCTCTGAATCTTTTACAGCAGGTCCAGAGGAGGGCCACAAAGGTGATCAGAGGGCTGGAGCACCTCCCCTATGAGGACACACTGAGAGAGTTGGGATTGTTCCACCTAGAGAAGAGAAAGCTCCCGGGAGACCTTATTGTGGCCTTCCAGGGAGCTTCTAAAAAAAGAGAGAGACTTTTACACAGGCAAATACTGATAGGACAAGAGGGAATAGTTTTAAGCTGAAAAAGGGGAGATTTAGACTAGATGGTAGAAAGAAATTCTTTACTCAGAGGGTGGTGAGACACTAGAACAGGTTGCTCAGAGAAGTTGTGGATGCCCTATACCTGGAAGTGTTCAAGACCAGGTTGGGCAACCTGGTCTGTTTGGTGATTCCCCCACTGGAACTACATGATCTTTAAGGTCACTTCCAACCCAAGCCATTCTATGGTTTTATGACTGATGCTCCAGAGCTCCGGCCATCAGCTGCAGACTGTGTGTGGCAGCGTGTGAAGGACAGAGGGAGGCAGCAGCAGGGGAGGACAGAGATGATGTGACTGCAGAGCCCAGTGTGGCTGGGGCTGCTGGGGAAAAAAAGGGACCAAGACCCAGGCTGGAGTAGGCTGATCTTCACAAAAAGTAGCTGCAGCAGTGTGGGAAGTTCATTTCCTCTCTCTCTGTGAGAACTGGTCTCTTCCTATGCAGCCTGGCCACAGCCCTCCTGCTGCCTCCCTTCTCCTGAGGCTGTGCCTGGACCCCGTGGGGAAATAAAAAGAGGGCTCAACCTGGCCTGAAGCAGGTTTCTGACATATGAGCTTCACTGCCTGTCATGTGTGTCCACTACCTGTGGATGAAGCCTGTGGGGAGAAAGCAGGAGGTGCCCCATAGCACACAAGCAACGTGGTCCATGCACATCCTGGCGTCGAGAAAAGGCTTCCCCGCTGACAGGGCTGGTTATAGGCACCCATGTTTACCCAGCCCACAAACAGAAAACGAGACAGCAGCAAGAAATGAAGTTCATTTTCTTCTCCTTGCCTTTTCCAGATTCAGACTGAAACTCATCAGGGTCACAACTACATGGATTACAGCCAAGGAGAAAGGTTATTGATGTGCCTCTAAAAAATAAAAACAAAGCTGAGAAGAAAACAACCCAGCACACAGGCAGCAAGGCTGGAAGTAAGAAGAAATGCCATCCATATATTCCAGGTTAACAGGAATGAACTCAAATCTCCTTCCAAATGTCAGCAAGGTTCAAACCAGGACCCAGAATGAAAACCGCATCGCAAAACCAGACGTTCACTAACGCAATTCTGAATCAGACTATCCTTAAATCTTGCTGTAGACAGGTATGGTACATTAGGATGGTAGATAAAACTCAGATGCTATTTTGGTTTCTTATCTCCATTAGTTTTTTAAACTCCCTTCAACAAACCATAAATGGTCTCTGAATCTCACACCAGGGAACATATGTTTTTACACATAGGTGCGTGTGTGTGCATATTGCTATGCACGCTTATATACAGGTGCACTGCATCTATGCATGTACATACATAAACACCCCAGAGGTTCTACTGCCAGGTGTACATACCATGTACTGGACTTCCCCTTGCCCCAGTCTGCCCATTTGAGCCCCACAACACTTCACTAGTTCAGCACGTTCAAACATCCCATATTCTCATTATCCTCGGACTCCCAGAGCCTGACTATCCCCCCTGGAGGCTGTTCAGCACAGAAATTTGTGCTTAGCTGAATTTTCACCATAGCTTTGCAATTCACCTTTACAAAAATAAACTCTCCGACGTGCAACTTTCGCAATCAGCAAAGAGACCAGAACAAACAAACGGCAAAACAGTCCCCGTCAGCAATTCTCTGGCCCTGTAAACTCCATGCTCAGAGATGGCAGAGAAAAAACTCCAGCCACCATCCCAACAGTAGGCCCTGTGCTGCTGCTCCTCACTTTCTCAGCCGGCGCTCCCCTGTTTATCCGATCTCATGCAATAAAATGCGTAATTAATTTCGAAACGCTTCCGTTGAACGGTGCAATTTGTCAAGTCGAGTTGTTAATAGAATTAAGCTTTTTATCAGCGATTAGCAAAAAGAAGGTAAAAAAAAAAAATTAATTACTGAATTGTATGCCTCCCTGCTTCAAAGCCAGGTTTGGGATTAAATGTTTGATAAAGGTTCCCTGGCACGTTATAAAACATTTAGCAAAAGCCGTTTTCCCCATGGTGTTTTCTGCAAAACGTTCTCTGTGCAAAAGGAGGAGAGGGGGCAGAAGGAGGAGGGGGATGAATTCAGGCAGTATGCTTGATCACATGTCGGGGGGGGGCTGGCTTTAAATCGTGCAGAATTTATTGTACAGGAACACACCCCCATATTGTATTCTGCTGGCACCACATCCTGCTTGCCTTGACCTCTCAAGCATCCCCCTGTTGTTTGTACAGATAATCTATAGTGACAGGAAATTACAGGCAATATTGACTATTTGTACCTGTGCATCAAGAGGTGCCCCAAGCCCTGATCTCAGTGGAAGGACTGTCCTGCACCATGCTATGAGAAAGCACATACAACATGGGCTGGTTACGTGGTAGAAAATCCCTTACAGCCCTTCTGATTCTAGTAAATCCATACCTTGAGTAGGATTGACTATGTAGCCCTACAGAGCACACCAAGAGGTCAAGCCAGCACCATCCTCTGCAACATAGCTGGTGCCAGATCACCACTGCACTGCCTGCATCCACACACCTTGCACCACAGTGAGGAGAACAGAAACTCGGCTGAAGAAACCTCATCTCCACAGCACAGAAAGGACAACTCAGCACTATCCTTTCAAACGAGCCTGCCTGCAGAGGGAGGGACCGGGGGAGGACTGCTAACCCAAGCATACCACAAAGAACACCACCTCCTCCAGGCCTTGTGCCACCTACTACTGATGACAGAAATACTGCAATCTCCCTCTTTCTTGCAAATGATACTTTGGCTATTTACACTCGATGTCCAACAGACACTCATGAAAGCTATGTCTGAGGTCCTTGTTTTGGAACACAGACCAGATCAGGTGTTTCCCTGCCAAGGCCCAGCTCTCTGGGGCTCTCGCAAAACATGTGGATTCAGTTTCTCAATGGACTCACCTCAGGTTTTCCAGTGGCAAAGCAAGGGACCCACCCAGGAGACAGCTTTGTCATCTTTGCAAGGACAGGCAGGGAAATGTCATCGTGGGACATCTGGAGACTTTGCTAAGTAAGAGGGGTGCAAAGCCCCCAGATGATGCTCTAGGGGCTTTTCATGGGAAAGCTCAGGTATACAGGAGAATGAAATGCAGCAGTGGTGGGGGCAAAGGCACAGGCAGAGCTGGAAAAGGAACTGCTGGATGAGGAGAGCTGGGGGGCTGCAAGGCAGGAAGAGTGCTACAGCAACAGAGCTTTAAGGCATAGTACAGAATTAAATACTGACAACAGTTATGTTTCCATGCACACCAGCTTAATTAGCGGCACGAAGCTTTCTGACACTTCCATTTCATGCTGTCTTTTAGAGCAAGTTTCTCAACATGCAGAATTTCTAGCAGCTCAGCACATGCACTGTGCAATGGCCATATAACTTGCAGGACAGAAAGGAGAAGGAGATGAAAATTTTAACCTGATTCCTGATCCTACTGGCAAGAAAAAGTTACAAAGCTAAGTGCACATTTAAGTAGTTCAGATCCCCACAATGAGACAGGAAGAGAATGTGAGGTGCTCTTGAACAGCCTCCACACCTTGCATCATCAGTACAGCTCCCCTAATCTGCTCCTAATAGATCTGGTCTCACTGAGGATGGACGTGGGCTGCCTAGCACAGACTTCACTCCAACGCTTACGTGTGTTAGTAACTGTGATCTAAAGAGGAGCAATTACTGACAGACCTAGAAAGGACTGTAGAGCTGATGGACTACAGACAAGACTCAGGCACAGGGCTCAATTCTTCCCATACATGTCTATATAAATGCAACTCACAGTTCAAAATTTATTATTTCCTTTAAGACACCCAATCAGCTGAGATTTTGGTTGGGATTTTTTCATTTGTTTGTTATTGGTCCTAAATCATCATATGCTCAGTCAGTTACTGTTCACCCCTTGAACCAGACTTGTCAATTCCTTTCTTTGTCTTTCCTAGCTGTTAGCATCCTTCAAAAGCTGGTAGATTGTTATCATTCATGTCCCGTCTTAAGTTGCCACTTAGACAACCTAGACATATTTAGTTCCTTTAATCTTCTTCCCTAATAAGTCAATCCTTCAACCCTTTAATCATCCTAGCTGCCGTTCTCCAGATTCTCTCTGATTTGTCTGCATCTTCCTAGTGTTGAGATGCCTAGAAGGCGAAGCAGGGTTGTGAGCTGCACTGAGCAAGCTGTTTCCTATGGACATGAGGGCAAGGGGCCACAGCCCAAATTCCTTATGTTTGTTTTTTTTTTTTCTTCTCCCTGCCCATTACTATACTCATAGCATTACCCAAAATCTCATTGAGGAAAGTTCTCCTTAACATAGCTAAAGCTATTACATGCTGGTTGTTAAAGTCTAATTTTCCATTTACCTGCTCTCTATTGCTTGGGTTGCAGCTGATTCACCTCATTTTCCATAAGAAAAAAAGCCAGCAAACCCTTTCTGGTCCTGCATCTTTCCATCTGGAAGAGCTCCATTAAGGACTACAAAAGGGCTGTGGGAGGAAAAAGGCATACCCACCATTCTCCCCTAAAACCACTTGTGCTCTCCCCAGCTGGGCTTATCTTTTACATGGCATGAGTATCATGCTGAAATTTCAACAGTTTGGGGTCTTGATATGGAAACACATGCATGTTGCAAACAGGAGGAAAAAGAAAAAGAAGTGAGAGCCTCAAGCTGGACACTGGCCTCTTAAGTCAGGTTGTGAAAATCCTTTCCTCCCTCTGCATTTCTGTTCCATGGAAATGGAGAGGTACTTATTTCCTTTTCCATTCAAATACTTGAAGAAATTAAGTATTGAGAAATGCATTCAGCTTTTCTTTAGCAGCTACCAATACCAGAATACGTCGGTTCCCCGATTTATGCCAAACGTAGCTGGCATTTTGATTCAAAGTTGCTAAGTGGCTTTATTTCATTTCTGCTTCCATCAAAAGAACCCACAACCAAGTTCAAGTATCCTCAATGATCCTGGGCTCCCTTGCTTAAGTTGACATCGTTCTCAAGGAGGTATCTTAGACAATACCTTATTTTGCTTTCTTTTAAGCCTCTATCTAAATTCTTCCACAGCAGTAAACCCATGTTGCAAGGGTCTCTACATGAAAGATTATTCTTCTCATTAGTAAAAGAAAAAGTGCTTGCAGAGGCAATAGACAATTTGGAAAGTGAAAACAGAAGTGTGTTCCCCCAAGGAAGTTTCATTGTCAGGCCCCCAGAGCCCTCTCTGCCAAATAGATGGATGTACCAGCCTGTACACATAACAAGGACAGAACTATATTTTGTTGTTGATTTATACTGGAAAACATACTAGTGTGTGTCACATTGATTTAAACTACATTATCAAAAAGAGAATAAATAAATAAATACATGCTACTCGGACAGCTCTGCGTGGGAGGTCTCTGCCCATTGTCACTTAAACTTGGTAGTATGCTCACATAGGTGCACAGCTTAGCAAAACGTGATTCACATCCACACAGCTTGGGGGCTCTTCAGCCCAGAGCTCTCTCTGTAGACGGGAAAGGGAAGGACAGGATGAGGAAGCCTCTGTGGTGTTAAATTCCCTGTTCTGCTAATGACCTCCTCAGGGGGATGGAGCTACTCTCATTGTCCCATTACAGCGTGCCCGACAGCCCAGAGAAAAGACTCCTCAAGGAAGTCCCTTCATGGAAGGAATGGGTTGCTGCATCTGAATATCAGTCATATACCATGGGAAGACACTAGTGTTGCCTTGTGAGTATGGTATGGTACTTAGCTAGTGAGCACCATGCCACAGCTCATGACAGTCACTGTGTGACACAGCTATGGTGCTTCCTGATGGGCAACCAGGTTCCAGCTCAGTGTGGAAACCAGCTGCTTTTTTCCCCAGATATGCCAGGATGGAGGATACAACAAAAATCTGTGATTTGCTCAAACACCAGTGCCACTAACCAGGTGAAAAACAACAACAAAAAATCCTCTTCTTCAGCAGATAATCTTTTGGCTTTTCTGTCCTTTTATTTTTGGCAAGCAATTTTTATGCCTTGGCTATTGAACACTCAATCATTTTTGCAAGACAGTTCCAGTAGCCAGCTTCAGCACCACAGAAGAAGATGTGGGTGTTCAATTAATGTAGTTTCCAATATTTAGGACACGATTTCAGCTTGAACCACATAAGGTTTTCTCACACAAAAGCCCTTTCCCTAGCAGCTGGGGAGGGCCAAGGGTGGCTGAAAGAAGCTCTAATCAAATGTTTCAAGAGAAGCTGGCTGATAGGCACTGTGGTACAATTTATAGCTGTCTGTATGCAGGTACTGTAGTTTTGCAATCATGCCAGCTATCAATCAAGCTCTATTCTAATGGTCTTTTATGTCCTGTACTTCAAACTCCAAGCCTAGCTTCATCAATGGAAAAAGTGTTCCGATAATTGCAGATGATTCTCCTGCTGGACACTTTCATATATCATGGCAGATTTGGGCAGGAATGATGGTCTTGGGGTAGACTATGTCTAGGGCTGGGAGAGCAGGGCATGACTGAAGGGTACTTGCCCAGCTGGGAGCCAGGGTTGGGAGAGCAGAAAGAGTGCAAAGCACTGGTCTCATCTTCAGAGTCACCCAACAGCAGCTAGGAAAAGCAGAATTACCATCTGGTTCCCTGTCACAGGCAGCCCAATGGCATGCACACTGCTGCAACAACAGTGAGCTTCTAGGAAAGCAAAAGGCCTCTCCTTTTTCACTGGCAGAACTTCACAACCCTTTCCCCTAACACCCCAAGCTCAAAGATGCATAAGAGCTGTACAGCTCTTTATCCAAAACCCTTGCCCACCTATAGAGAGTTTCAGGGATACTCAGCGCCCCCTGCCCTCTTGTCCACAGTGACCTAAAGCCAGTAACAGAAGATCTGATGCTTCATTTTTGTCGTCAACTTTTGTTAAATGGCCTCCTAGAAAGACCCTCTCTGTGGCACAGAGAGTGTCCCTCTGAAGCAGTTGTTGGCTCTTGCCATGGATACACAGCTTTTCCTCATGGCAGCAAAGACACAGCCTTCAAGATAATGTCACTTACAACAAATATCCTACTCCCATTTTGATCTACCCTACAGAAGATGTGCCCTCAACTGGTTAGGGACAAACTGGAGTGAAAATGAGACATTTAGCAGTGCTCAGTGACAGAGCACACACTGCTGTCTGGTGAAAGAAGGTTTCCTAGGAGGAGAAAATATGCCTCAGCACTCCCAGAGCTTGACACTTTGAGAACATAAATCCCTCCCTCCAGGATAAGGCAGAAGTGCTTGATGTGCCAGGGTGAGCAAGAAAAGTCATGCACTGGACCTCACCTTAGCAGATGAAAGCCCAAGGGCGTGGTTTGGTAGTGAACCCCTAATAGGCCTAGAAGAGATTGATGTTGCCTTCTCGATCTGAGGACCATTGGGTAATTTTTCAAAGGTTTATTCTGGAGCTTATTTCAAAGTCTTATCACAATCTTTGCTTCTGCATATCTGGAAAGCAGATAAACCCTCTATATTTTAGGGCTCATTTTCATGTGAGTTTCCAATTGGGAAGTGAAGAGACATTTAATGGAGACAACTCTGAACTGATTAAGAGTTCATGATGAAATTGTATTTTATTTCATACCCTAACAAACTTGCATCTGCCTCTTCCACGATGCAGTAACTCCCTGAACCTACATGTGGGCCCGGATGTGCAGGGCTGGCAGAATTGCAATCTGGTTCCCTGTCACAGGCAGCCCAATGGCGTGCACACTGCTGCAACGACAGTCTGCTTTAGTAATAGGCTTTATTTCTGCCACTGCTTTGCATGGAGCAGTTCTACCTGCTCTGCTCTGCAATAAGACTCCCTGATATGGAGGCCACACTTGCCCTCCTGCAGCGGGACACAGGCCCTAGCTGTTCCTCATGGTAGGAAAGCTGTTTTCCCCTCTCACACTTGTCGCAGATACAAATATGACGCAGACTTTACAGTGCAGGACTTCCACCCCGACTCTGGCCCTGCCCTGCACTCTCCACACCTTGTATTGTCATGTCACCATGAAACACCTTTTTGATCATTCCGCCTTTGCTCCATGTAGAGCTCCCCAGCTCTGGAAAAGCCTGCCATTCTCCTGATCCCCAGCTTCCTTCTTCAGCTTCCTCATCTCTCCCTAACAGTCCCATATGTACAATCAGGTGTCAATCTAAGCAAGAGGCTAGCTCTTCTTCAGCCCACCAGGATCCAGAGCTGCATACATTCAGCTCCAAAGGAGATGCTATTACCCACTGAGTGCTTTGCTGAGGGAAGGAGGATAAGGCCACGCTGGCTGGAACAGAGACAGGAGAAAGTCCAATGGGAGCTTCCACAGCTCTCCCCAGGAGAGCTCACATATCGCTTCTGCTTCTCCTTGGGGTCGCAATTACTCACAACGTTAAAACAACCTCAACCCCCATCCCCAACAGGCACCATTCCCCTCCCCTACGCTCCACACAAGAGGAAAATTGTGGAGAAATGCTACTTAATTATCACACCACGTAACTAATTAAAAGCTGAATGCTTGTGTGTGGTATGCTAATGGGGCATTAGAGAGCCAGCCTGCTTTGGTAAAGAGACATGAGCCCTGTCTTTCCCCCTTCACCTTACTGCAAGAACTTCAGGCTGACAGGCACCTGGGATGAGGTGGGAATTTATTATGCTGCCTTTGAGTTCACAGCTTCACAGAGGGCACTGAGGTTGAGCAACTTGATCAGTATAAAGGGAGAAATCACCCAGGCAGGCACTAGGTAGGTGGCTTGCTATGGAAATTACACACACAGTGGGCTCCACATGCACCCTAAAGCCCTTCTTTTCCTTTTTGGGGTTCTTGGTAGGAAACAGGAGAGTCTCTTGAAGATGACTATATTGAGTACCACCCTATAGATAAGCACATTCCAACTTTCCTTCTCCCACTATGTCAATATACCACCTGGCACCAAGTGACAGCCCTCTCCCTTCAGCTGACACTGTGCTACAAATCCATACTTGCTTATCCACTCATAGCCTGGACCACTTAATATGTCTGTTAAGGAGTGAATTACTTGGCTATGTTGGGTTTTTCTTAACCACCATTGTACTTGTGCATCCACTGGGAGATCTGTCCTGACATCCATGCACTCTGGGAATAGCCTGTGTGACCTGGAGTGGCCAGGTAGCCATCTCACCATGGTTTGAGGACAGAGATGGACCCCTAAAAGTAACTTCAGCAGCACACTGTATCAGTTCACCCAATGGGCTGTGGGGCACCTCATTCAGCCTAAGAGCATACTGGGGCTGAGCTGAGCTCTTTCCCCTGTGTATTCCTAATTACAGGTTTGTAAGGTGGGCCTGCCATGAGGTCCTTCCCTGATACCACCTGCCAGATAGAGGTAAGTTCTACTCACCTCCCACCTTCACCCACAGAGAGCACCTCTAAAAGAAGACAGGTAATCTGAGAGTACATAGGATTTTCTATGGCTTGTGTCCTTTGAAAGGCACTGGGTGGGGACTTGGACAAACCTACAGCCCTAGAAGGAAAAAAAAAAAGTGTCACCTGTGTCCACAAGAGAAGGCATGGATTTCTCATGTGTTAAGGGGACTGCTGTCTCCCTGTTACACTGCATTTGTGCCTCTTTTGACATGTTCTGTGACCTGAAGCCCCCCTTTGTGAGGGTCATAACTCCTCACCACATGGGTAGTACTACAACAGCCCAGCACACAGCCAGCATGATCATGGGATCTGAAGGCCAACAGTCAGCACAGCCCCACCATTGCACACTCATCCTTTGGGTGCCTGCCAGCTATGTTTGCCATATCCAGAGGTGCCCACATGCTCCCTTTCACAAATCTTTGGATTTGTGTGATGAGCCAGGTTTCTCCACCACATACATTTTAGTCCACTGTTTACCAAAGTTTTTGGCAAGCAACTTCTGTGAAGGCAGACTAACCTCCCTGCCAAGCAATCACAAATCACTTCTTCATGGTTATAATTTGATCTTAAACTCTGGTCCTCATCCTTTCCCATCTCCATTTAGAAGAGGCTTCTAGAAGTTTCTTTGCCAATCCCTAACTCAATGCCCTGTTTCAGGCTGATGTGACAGTGTCAGGTGCCCACCACCCCTGCATGGCAGGAAGTGTGCTCCTGTCTCCTGTGTTGGCTCTGAGGATGAATTTCAGGGAGAGGCCAAGACTTCTTAAGGAAGATACTGCTCTTCACTGGAATGTCTTTTCCTCTGCTATGAGATTTAAGTTCATGGCAAAGTACTTCTTGGTGTCCAGCAGTCTGAAGATGAGCACAGTCCAGTCTTCCTTCTGGTTGGCCTCTCCTTGCCCATTAGCTCCTCTCCAGGAAAGGAGCTTCTCCTCCCCACCTCTATTGAGTCCCAGCAGCTCCCTTTGGCTAGCTCTCTCCAGCCACCTGCACTCCCACTGTCCACAGCACCGAGCGACATTGTCCTTCCCTCACTGGTATTCTGCCATCTCTGTCATCTCACAGTTGATTCCTGACCTTTCATGTTTGGCACAACCTGCTCACAGAGTGCCTCAGCTGATGCTTGACCCTCTCTCCTACACCACCCAATCTGGTCCCAAACCATCAGCCTTACTTTATGGATCACCTCAAAGCCCCAAACTGTCAGAACAACTTCAATTACAGCAGCGATGGGCCCCGTGCCACCAGCAGCATCCGCGGCCTTCCAGCGACTGACAAGGACTAATTAGGAAATGAAACATTAGTTAAGTCGCTCTCAATTAGGGCCAGGATAACGTTTTCCTGGCAGCACTGGGGCGCTTTAACTGCTGGTCCCATGACGACTGTGAGCACATCAGACTTGCTGAAGGAGATTTAATGTTTAACATATGTTGGAGGATTACAGAAACCCTCTCAGCTGTGACATTTCTGTGTGCTCCCTGCTTTCTCTTTCCCCTGTAGCAAACAGTGAGCAGTGAATGCCAGCACAGGAAAGCAAGAAAGAGGCACATAGCAATTAGTAGCAAGACATGTATCCATGCACACACACATGTGCACAACTGATACACATGCCTTTGAATACACACATTCCACCTCCTAATTAATCAGTCACTGCACTCCATCCTTATTCTTCACCATCTCTAAAAAGACACCAGAGATAAGACCATCATCCCATGCCAAAAGGCATCACAAAAAGCAAGAGCTTCCTGCCTACTAAAAACACAAACAAAACAAAAAACAAGAGAATCCAGTGAGGCCAGGAAAGAGGCAAGCTTGGACTTTCTTCAGATAAAAGCCAGATGCAGCTAAAGTCTTGTATGGGAACCTCAGAGGGACAGAAAGCAATAAACAAAAATGTAATCTACCAAAACAAAATGAAAACCTAAAATTAAAAATTCCTCATCTGTCCTTGGAGGGAAGAATGGAAGAAGGAGGAGGGGTGTGAGAGGTATTAAAGAAAATATTCTATTAAGGAAGTACCTAGTACATCAGTATATTTTGTGCATAGCCATTTTATGTGGTGAAGCAATCTTTGGGGACCAGTTGCAGCACACACATTTTTCCTGGGATTAAGGAACAGGTCTGGACTCTCAGGTGTTCTCTCCTGAGGGGGAGATGAAAGGCAGAGAAGCTGGGAAGTCAACTGCAACTGTAGATGAGTGTGTGCCACAGCCTTTGGATTCAAGAAAGAATGGATCTACATCTACTTGAAAAACAGCTTTTGAAACACTTTTAATGGAAATTATAGTTTCTGAATAAATGAAGAAGGACTTCATGGTTCTTGATTTGGGGGTTTTTTTTGGTGGTTTGGTATTTTTGTTTGTGGGTTTTTTGTTTTGTTTTATTGGGTTGGTTGGTTGGGTTTTTTTCCCTCAAAAGTAAAGCAAAATACTTTTCACATGGAGAACTGTCTTCCAGCTAAAAAATGGAGAACCTTTTGACTATTTGCTAATGGAAAACTTTTGCAAGATCATCACTTTGCCATTTGGGGAAATATATCCACTTTTCCAACTGGTTTGAACGTAGCTCTGTGAGCTTCTCTTCAAAGCCCACTGGGAAGCCTTCTATCAAATTTGCTAGGTCAGAACTTTGCTGCCCAGCAAAAATGCAAAGTCCTGTCCAGAAACAGAATATCATAACATCTGAAAGCCAGTGTAACTAGGATCCTTAAACTGCACCAAACTGCATGCATCAGTCAAGTCTCCCTCATCACCAATTGATGAAATACACCCTTGTCGGGGCAGCTCTTTCTAGAGATCACCAAATGCTCCCAATATGCATCACAATTTCAGCTCACAAACGCACATGTGAAAAGTCTGAGGAAAATTTAAATGGAGCTCTGTCTATTATGGTTGCACCAAAACATTAATCCTGAGCCAGAGCAAGATATTACCAATGCATCACAAGAAACTGCTCTCTGACAATCCAGGCACTGCTGCAAAACCCCTGCCTGTGTTAGCATGCATGGACCCTTCAGTAGAAGACCAGAGTCTGGCTGCAATACACTGGAAGGAAACTCAGAAGCTACAGTAACTACTTTCACGTCAGCTTTATGCCAGTGGTACTGAGACCATAACCTGTTTTTTTTAATAGCTTGAGGTCTTAGATCTCCCCTAACATTTACCTTGTGCTGTCATTCACAGCTTTGCTACACAAAAACTCTCAAAGTATAATGGCAGGGTTTCTCTTAGCGTGGCCACCTGCTAATGATGACACACGTTGCTAAGCCATACTGAATCTTATTCAGGAGGCATGTTGTGGGAGGCCTTGGAAGAAGGCAACTTACACCTTCCTAAGCAAGCTACTATGTGATTTTGCCTAATTTAGTTATAGCTACTTTCATGCTGTTTAAACAAAGCATGCTTAGAAGATCTAGTAGAATAAAGGGGAAGCACTGTGATGTTCTTCTTTTTGATCCTATAAAAACAAAACTCTGCTTTTGCTGATTCTCCATTTTTTTTGTGGTGGTAACACCTGAATGTAAACACACTTCCAATTGTGCTCGTGTTCTGCTTGAAACCAATAATGACTCCAAGAATGTTTAAGCACATTCCCAAAATGGTGGGCACTTCTAGGAACCTCCTGTCATTCAAACAGTATCATCCAATTAGAAATCCAATGAAAGTGGGTTTGCAACTTAGTAAGGCTGTTAGCATGCGCTAGAAAATATTACTGAGGAAGAGATAAGAAGGGACTGGCAGCAGGAATAAAGAAAGCAAAGGACACATGCAGCACAGCAAGCTTCGACTCTCATAGAGTCTTCCTTGGTCACAAGAAAGCCAAGCCTCTCACATCAGTCAAATTTGGGGTTGTCATTTCAATACAGTCATCTGCAGGAATTGTCAGCAACTGCCATGAGACTCTTCACAACACAAAAAGTTAAACAGGTGCTTAGGTGTTTGTAGGACTGAGGCTTGTGTGCCATTTGCTGTGTGGAAGACGCCTTCCTTACAATGCCAACAATCTCAACTATTAGCCTGCTTGAAAAATTATGGGAAAGTAATTCAGAAGTGTGCCCTAAACTTTGCCCAGAGGCTGACATTGCCTTAGGCAAGCATCTATCTAGTCGCCCATCTATCTAAACTCATTTGCGTTGACAAAGGGCAAAAAGCCAGAGGGACATGAAAATGACAGTATTTGATACCCACATGCAGGAAGATTCAGCAACTCTACTAGGCAGCTTTCCTTGGAAACAAATTTCAGACCCCTGAAACCTTGAGATAGTCTTTTCATGTGCAAATATTTAACTGAGTTTGCTCCATAATAAAATTTCTAGGGGACAACCTTGCCAGGCTTGCCAGCCGAAGAATACATTACCTGGTGGGGTTAACAGGGTTCCCTGCTGCAGAAATAAATACATTAGGAGATGAGACACAAAAGGTTTCACAGCTCCTGATTTTCCTTTAATAATATTCCATTAAAAATGACTGAAAGGCAACTCTCCTCCTATAAATCAGGTACCTCACTGATGCCTTTTAGTCCTGAGATGGGCTTCTTTTTGGTTTTAATAGCTTCCCTTCCTTCCCTCTCTGTCCGTCTGTTTCCAGATATAGCTGATTTACCTGGATTAGTAAAGACATTGGCTCCACACTCTTCAAAAAGTGCTGATCAGGCTGAGCTGGTAAAAGATTAAAATTCACACAAATTGCTTCTATCCCTAAAGGGTCTAATTGATTTTGGAAAAAAAAAATCTAAATTATGATTTGCTCTCTGCTGGTTGTAGCCTATTTAGAGGAGGGGTATTTTTTTTTTATATAGGCAGGAAGAGAAGTATCTTCCTGGACCTCAGCAGTTCTCTGCCACTGCAGTGGGAGAGGCATCTCCTTTCCTTCTCATACTTTATATCCTGCTTGGTGATTGAAGTTGTTACTTTCTAGGTGTAAGGCAGGTGGTCCTGCTGAACTGAGGGCAGAACTGGGAAAGAAAGTACCTCTAAGTTCAGTTCCGGTACAAAGTCTCCCTCACTGGGGGGGTTTACTGCTTGTTCAGTTTATGGTAGGTGTTAAAAGGGCCTCACAAACTAAATCATTAAGGTTGGAAAAGACCTCTAGCATCATCAAGTCCAACGGTCAACCTATCACCACCATGCCACTAAACCATGTGACTAAGTGCCATATCAGCGCGTTTTTTGAATACCTCCAGGGAAGGTGACTCCACCACCTCCCTGGGCAGCTTGTTCTGATGCCTAGCCACCCTTTGTGTGAAGAAATTTTTCCTAACACCCAAACTAAACCTCCCTTGCTGCAACTTGAGGCCATTACCTCTTGCTCTATCACTAGATAATGCAGCATTCTGTCCTCCCTTTTCATGTGGGGGAGGAGGCAGAGAGGTTGAGGATGTCCTAGAAAGCAGGCTAGCAGAGCTAGCTCTGACAGTAAAGACTCTTGCTTCTAGTATCAGAGAGTTGATGTTCAGCTCCTTGTGCCTACAACCAAGCACAAAGGGGGACTGGTACCTGAGGATTAAATGATATTTGTAAAGCACTTTGGAAATATAAAGTACAACCAAGTGCTAGCTAGGATTATCTCCTAGTAAGGAGATGACAAAACATTCCTCTATCGTTTGGGGAAGATTTCAACCACAACTGTTTGTTCAAATACTTAAATTGTTTTTAGTGGCCAAGCTTGCCTTATGGGAATTGTAAATGTGTGCTCTTCAACAGCCACAAACTCTGCCAGATGGAACACTGGGGAATGAAGGGAACATACCCTTACAGAAACGTGTGCCATGGTATAGAGGAATCACAGCTGCAGTGACAAACAAAGGGATGTATATCTCTGTGAATCATGGGGCAGCACATCACACAGCTGACATCTAGGTGCAGTCAGGTAGATTTCTTTAGGTATGCAGTTGATGATTTCCTCTCCTTACTCTGCTAAAGGAGTGAATTCTCTGCAAATGTCATATGAGAAAAAAAAACCAACAAACCCACAAAAATAAAAACCTAAACCCACCAAACATAGGTGTTTGCTTCCCCAGAAAAATAGGACTAGTATTTCCTATTCTATTCCCAAATAATGAATTACAAGACAGGAGATGTATTTGACTTAGTATTTGGCAGAAGACAGGAGAAGAAGATGGGGTTCATCTTCCAACATGCATACTAAGGAACTGTCCTAGATTAAAAGTAACCCAGACAGGAAAGGCAAGGCAGTGCTGCAGGAACAGGAACAGTTTTAAGCATGGTTGGTACAAGTAGTTCTCAACATTGATTTGAGGAAGGAAGGAGGCAGGGCAAGATAACACAGGTTTAATCCATGTTTTTATAACCTCCTGCAACGGGAATCCTGAGCACTATGAGTATGGCCATGCGACCACAGGGTGGCAGGAGGAAAGGGACTGCATGCCTGGGTGGAGATGCGATTGTCTCTTTCAAGGGCCAGCTGCATCTCAAATAGCACAGGAACACGGTGATACTGCAGCCTGTCATAGTGCCAGGGCTTCTGCACCCAACAGGCATCAACAGTACACTTCATCTCAGCACACTGAAGTGACTCACAAGCAGTAACACATTTAGCCTCAGAACTCTCCTAAAACACAAGGCTGCACCAATGCATTTATCCTATGCTCAGATAGGAAAACTGAAGCAGAAGAAAGGATCTGAAACCCCCAAAAATGAGTTGGTGGCAGAATCAGAACTGGAAGCTAGCTACCTTATTACCAAAATCTTTAAGTACTGTAATTAAAAAGAGAGATACCATGACAGAAACAGCTCACCTCTTCCACACCCCATCTCTGCAAAAGGCTTGCACTGGGAAAAGCTACCAAAATATCCCATGCTTGACACACATGCAACAATGTCTTGCAAAGGAAGATTGCCTCCTACTCTGAAGCCATTTGGGGAAATTTTTTTTTGTTACCCTGTAATAGGAAGACTTAAGACCTCTTGCATCCTCATATCTTAGTTAATATCTCCTCCAATATTTCATATCCTCATAGCTTCCTTATTTTATCTGTGAATCTTACCAGTATCCAAACACAAGCCTGTTTTGAATCTTACTGAATTCTTACTAGGTTTCGGATTTCAGAGGTATCTGGTAGCAGCAAGTTCCATATGTTAATTAGACATTTTGTAAGAGAGTATTTCCTCCTCACAGGTTTAAGTGGTTTATTTTTCATGTAATTACTTCCCCTATTGTTCTCCTAATAAAATGAAAAGCAAATAAGAATGGCTGAGTGAACTTTTCTCGTAGCGACTCTTTCTAGGTCTTATTTGTCTTTACTCAGGAAAACAGTGTTGCTCTTTTTAATCATTCTTTATGAAGACATTACTAAAAGACTTCAGTTATTTTTGTTCCCTTTCTCTGGTCATTCTTCTATTTTTGTTATTTCCTTTTGTGAGATGGGGTGAGCAAACTGAATAGAAAGTACAAGGGGAGCACGTATCACCAATTTATATAATGGTACTGTATTATTTTATCTATTATTCTCTACCCCATTCTTAATGCACTCTCTCATCTTGCATGCTTTTATTTCACCATCACTACAGACTGAACAAATGTTTTCACCAAGTTGCTTGTAGCCATGTCTATTTTTTTTTCCTTCTTGTTCGTTTCCTTTGAGTGGTTACCATTATTTTAGAACCCAGAAACCAGCGTGACTAATTCTAATGTGTTGTTTCCTGAGTGCATCACCTTCCCTTTGCCATAGTGCATTTCATTTACTCTTATGATGCTTGTAAATGGCCTCAGTGAGCTCACTGCCAGACCTCCTTGGTGTCTTTTCTAGGCTTGGGTAACCTAAACATTGCTGTATTATCTACACGTTTTTTCTTCTAAGCAATCTTTCCTCTTTTTTTTTAGTTATTAATCCATATTAAACATCAGACATAATACTGCTCAGTGACACATCTACTGAGCTGAGGCATCTTTTCATGCTGAGAACCAGCTATATATTCCCTCTCTGTTTACTCAGTAAATTTTGTTTTTCTTATTACTTTATTTATGATACAGCTTTATCTCATATCCAGTGACAAGTTTGTTCCGTAATAATCTCCTAAAAGAGACTGAGTAAAGAAACAAACCCAACAAGCATTTGAAAAAGTTTGCTTACATGAAATTTACTCCTTTCCTGTTATCTCATCTGTTTCAGGCTCAAGTAATTTTAGCAGGGTGAAAAAAAGACACCCAGCTTATATGGAAGTCAGATTGGTTTGACCGTGTCAAATCACAGAAATCGCTGCAAGGAACCAGAAGGGGCCTCAAGAACACAATTTGGCCTAGCCCAATAGACAGGATCAAATACACCTCCAACTCCATTCCTGGAGAATATCTGCCTACACAGCTTGAAGAAGCTCTGATGAAAGAGTCTCCACATCCTCCCACCTACGCTAACACCTTCCAGTATTTTGCTAGTCCCAGAGTTAGAAAGTCTTCCTAGTATTTAACCTATTACTTCTAGTCTTGAGGATGTGCAGCACAACAGATCAATGCCACCATTAAAAGAACAATTTATAGGAACAAAGGCTCTTAGGTTTCTCTTTGTCTTCCCCATTTAGAGCAACAAAACTTTTATGACCATAGTTCTTTTAACCTTCCTGAGCAGGTCCTGTTTTTGTTCAGCCTCTCAGAAAGCCTGCTGCTCCCCTTTGGGCTCTCTCCTGCTTGTTTACATCTTCCTTGAAGTGTGCTGACCCCAACTGTAGGCTGCATGTTAGCAGAGCCTGCACTGGGGCTGGGTACAGATGAGCAATGACCTCCTTCATCTGGCACAGCACATACCTGTCCATATGGCTCATAATAACACAGAGGGACTTTCTTGCTCATCTTCAACATGATGCTTTCAGAACTATCAGTGGTTTTTTAACTAGTTCTAATTAATATTTCATCCAGCCTGCCCAGTGCAGAAAAGAAAACCCCTGGTCTTTAATTCCCAGAATATGACCTTGCATGTTTAAAATTTCCCAACCCTCTTACCTCCATTTGAATGATTGTCTACAAACACTTGCCAGCAGCTGATCAGCCCCTTCAGAAACCCTTGCCCATCCTGGTGATACACAGCAATCAAGGGGTCTGACTCTCTATGCACCAGTGTAAATCTACCTAAAAATTACCAGAGGAGGGTTTTTTCTACTCACTCAAAAACCACAGAGCATCTGACAGTCCTCTGCTCAGACAGAGCTAACCACACACAGCATGGGAAGATTAAAATCAGTCCATTTATGACCCATTTGTTTTAATACCTTTGCTCTTTACACTGCTTGAAAAGTGTCAAAGAAGCTGGGACAGGTGAGGCACTCCCTCCAAACATCCACTGTGGCAATGATAAATGAAACAGAGTTGCTCAGTCTCCCCATCATGCCCTTAACCTTCTGCCATCTATATCCATATTTATGATTAATCTCTGGAGTGAGGAAGATGCAAGTTTGCAGTCAAGAGACAAGAGAGAAGGAGAAAAAAACAAGGCAGGATTATCAACCTAGTGTTTAGTTTAGCAAATTAAGAGCGTAGCCTGATGTGCATTACATGGGTCAAAGCTGCTTAGTGTGGGACACAAGCTCCTTTGACCTGTCCCACTTAGAGAATGACCCTCTTCCATAAAAAGATGCACTCCCCAAGAATGAGTCTTCATTTACTGTACACAAACTCATGTGTCAAAAAGGTATGGAGAGCATCCTCAGGACAGTCTTGCCACTCACTCTTCTTGTGAGCCCACAAACTATTATGAAGAGAAAGCTTCCAGATTGCAGCAGAGATATTTATTGCTGAGTCTCTCTGTGTGTGTACAAAGGATATCTGGCACTGTCAGCCTGCTCAGCTTAGTGCTCTAACATTTTCCAAAGACAAAGAGAGAAGGAGAAGAGCAAAAAGGAGATGCATCTGAAATAGAGCAAACCACAAATGATACCTTCAGACAGCAGCAGCACACAGAGAGAGCCCAGGAGCTTTCAGAGCAGAGAGGTTTGTGTGTGTGTGGCTTCTCTTAACAGTTTCATTCTGGACAGAATGGAAGCTCACAGCAAGCAGTCCTATCATCATCACACTGTGAAAATGAAAAAGCATTCCCAGCCCTTTTCTTTGTTACACTCTCAAGTTATTCAAAAGTGAGTTTCCATGACTCTTAGAGCTGTTATCCACCAACTGACTGTTCTCCAAATGCAGGAAAGAAGCCTAAAAATATTATAATTTTGCTATCCAAAGGGAATTCCCTTCTTGCTTTCACCTAGGCTTGATTAACCCCTTGAGGACAAAGGTTTATGGTAAAGAGGTTGTTCCTCAGTGGCCATATAATTAAAATCAAGGCTTACAGAAATCATCCTAAACTCATTTGGACCCCTGCACTTCAAGTCTTCAACCTTGAGCTTAACAAACACTTGTGGCTGGTCCCTGTGGGAGATGCCAGTTGGCTATATTTCAACACGAGCTCTTCCCAAAGGGGATGCCAGCAGGGTCTCTGGAAGGTGCCTGGTCTGGGGACAAAGGACATTTAATTGTTCACAGTCTAGTGCTAGGGCTCTGCAGGCCAGAGGCAAGGAGAAGCACTGTCAAAACAACAACAACAACAACAAAAACTAACAACAAAAAACCAAACCCTGATCCACAACCCTCAGTAGCAGGGGACTTGCCTCCTGACACTGCAAAATAGAGAGCAAGTCTCAGCATCTCAAACTTTCACAGCTCCAGGGAGGAAAGTGGAAGGAAGAGCTTGTACAGGCTGAAGAACTATGGAGATGAAAGTGCATTGCTCATCTGGAGTTTGTCCTTTCTGCCACTGGTGGCTTTTTCAACAGCAAAAATACATCCCCATCATGTGTTTTACAAAGACCAAGAGAATCCATTACAAGGATAAGAATGACACACAGCACAGTATAAGATGATGGGCAAGGAAGTCAGTAAGTAATCTTTTAAATTACGTATTTAGCTCATGCTAGCCATGTCTCTTTCTGGGAACACTCTACTGAATAAGTTCACTGCCCAGAACATTTACAGAAACAGTCAGTGTTAAGTGAACAGTAGAGAAGATTTGCTGAAAGCACCTCCTAAACCTGGAAACCATAATAGATGCCCTGGAAAACCAACTCTGAGTTTGTAAATGTACATTAAGATGTCCCTGTGCTGCCCTGCTAATCTCCTAGATGAAAATTGCTCTGAAACAGGCAATGTACAGCAGGTTTTCCTCAAAGCAAATGTGCCTTTACATGCCCAGAAATTTGCAGGCCTGCTTAAGAATGAAAATGAGAGATGTAGTCAGAGAGCCATTTAGCAGCAGCCCGCCTGGAAACAGCAGAACCTATTGATCCTAGGTCACAAGAAAAAACAAACAGCCCAGACATTACACCAGCTCCTGAGAACAGCTCAGGGAGCTGGGAAGCATCTTCTCCAATATTCCAAAATACTGCACAAGGGGTAAAAGCAGGTAGCAAAAGGTGATGAAAGCTACAAGCCAAATTATGGTTATTGAAGAGTTCCTGCCTAGCCTTTAGAAATGACATCAAGTCCAAAGGCCAAAGACAGAAAAAAATACATAAATTCTAGAACAATTAATACAAAGTAGTTTTTCAGGTGTCAGCCCCAGAGCTTGAATGGAAGAATAATACTGCATTGAGTCAGTGTTTTTGACCCAGCATCAGGCCATGCATAAGGTGGCTCTGTAGAGCTCACCTTGGCCAGAAGTGTGGGAGGCAAATAGATCATATTAGACTTGACAGCTGCCACCTTTTCCTTCAGATTTTTTGAGACTAAGCAGCCCCGTCTGCTACACTTGTGAACACCACAAGGAGAGGTGACCCCAGAACACCTACACACAACCACATCTGTGGGGAGGACACATCTGTTTGCAGGGCAGGCTGCAGAAGCTGTACTAATCCCCAGTTCTTTTTGGGAAATGAAAGTCCTTGACTCAAGCATGAATGATACTGGCAAAGATCCCATTACTGTAAAGCTCTCTGCCAGCCAGCCACCTCTCCCTCTCCCCCTTTTTATATCTCTAAGGTCACTAAACTGCAATTTAGTCATCACTCTTTATATAGAGCATGAGCAGATATGAAACATCTGAAAACTGTTGTAGTCACACTTTGAGATAGGCATCCCGAGAGAACTGAACTGCACAGGAATTGGATGAAGCACTGTTTTACCTCGAGGTCACTGCAGCTTGAATGCATCCTTGGTAGCTAGTTACTAGGTACTAATGCCTCTTAGATGACCAACTATGAAATGAGTTAGAAGGTCTCAGTACATTTCTCTGTGAGATGAAAACTTCAACCCAAAGATCACCTTGCAAAGTCCATGAGACATCCTTCTTTCTGGCACTATCAGTGAGGAAAAGTGGGCCATAAAATTTCACTCCTTGTTTAATTCCAAGTGTAGCCCCTCTAGAGATGAACTGTGGCCTGCTGGTAGGAAAGAAATTTGCTCTACTGCTCCTTTTGCTTTGCAAGTAGGTAGCAGCAGTCCCCAAACACATGAAGAAATATTCCCAAACTGACATAAAAATGTATTTATGTAAAAAAGGAGCAGAAGAATTCTTTTTTGAAACCCACACAGAAGCCAGTATCATCATCAGTCAATTACAGGAGACAGAATTTTCTTACCTGACTCACGCTATAGAAAGTTAATTTAAATTTTATCTTTAAAAACCTCACTTCTTTTTATTTACTTCATTCAGAGGGTAGGGGGTTAAGCACGAGGTGTTTTTGAATAATTAAATGAAGGAGGAAGCACTAGCCTACTGACAAAGCTCCTAATCTTCCTTATTTATTAATAGGAGCTGCGTTAAGACTGCCTGTCCTTAATCCCAGCTCTCACCATACAAATTCAGAACATTAGAAATAGAAGAGGCTAATTGAGGTCTTAATGCCAGGAAGAGAAACCATGGCTGTGTCAAAAGCTAAAAAGGGCCAGATCGAATCAGCACCTGCCAAGGGAAGCCTCACTGGCTTGGGAAGGGAAGCCACCAATTTGGCTCTTCAGGATTCAAGCCTTACCCTGCGGGATTGGGACAAATCCCATACAGTTCTTCTGGTCCCTGAGATGCTGCATACATCACTCTCAGAGCATTTTGTTTGGTTTTCAGGAGCTCCAGACCACCTTTTGAAACATTCTTTGCCCATCACTGGAGCCATGGTTTGGCACAGAGCAACTGCGCCTGCGAAGAGTAGGGACAGACTGCTCAGACATCCTTCTGTGTAGAGACCTAAGCATCCTGGCAGCCTGCTCACCTGCCGGGTTTCTGACCTGCAAATCCAATTGCACGTATGGGTCTGCTAGAGACACTGCAACTAGAGAGCCTAAGCTCTTCCCTCTTCTCCAACATCCTCCCCACAGACCCAACCGCCTAATCAAATACTTTGGCTCAGCTTATGAGCTCTGACAAGATCGCAGCCCAAGGAGGCTTGACTACAGACTCAGCAATCCTTACTACATCCAGCCCAATTTAGCCATGCTCTCGCTGCATCATGTGTGCAGTACAGACCTAATCCAAAGGTAATCATTAATTCATTACTGCCACAAGGATATGGCAATCAGAAAAAGGATGCTGATTGGGGAATTAAGGAGTTGATCATTCATAATGGATTTCTTTGTGTTTTTAAACAATAACCATCCTCCCCAGTTGTAACTTCTTCATGGATGCACTGTAGACCTAATGACAAAACTGATCACAAATTTTTTTTGGCTTTTTTCAAATGATGTAAAATTACCTTTTGGAACTTACTGTTGCATATTATATATTAAAAAGAGAAAGATTTAAAAATAGGACAAAATCTGAGCAAAGCATTTCTAGCAAAACCAGAGTCATCCTCTATATTTGATAAAGGACTATAAACCCTCATGCTGGCAGGCATAAGATGGTCATTAACCTCATTCAGTCAGAAAGAAAACGTCTCCTGTGAACGGGTAATTCCATCCTTGTGTGGTACAGGCTTTTTTGCCTCCTTATAAATTATTTGGCAATTCCTGGAGACCAGATATTACATCTATCTAACCCAGACTGGCAACTCTCATGTTCCTTTATGTAGCAAATCACAGAGAAATTAGACCAAGGATCGAGCAGTGCCAATGGCTCTGCCACTACCTCTGCTGAATTTCTAGTGTGTTGCCCTGCCCATACACCCTCCCAAACAGCACGTGTGCGGAACCTGATATGCTTACTGGGAGTACAAAAAGGGGATAGAAGAAATAAATCTATATTAGACTAGCCTTCTGCATTCACTCCTGATTCACAGGAATGTAAGCTGCAGAGTTTACTCTGAGGATTAGCACAGTTTAGCCTGTGCAGAAGATGACCTCAAAAAACCAAAGCTATTGAAGATGGAGAGCAGAGAAGGTCAGGTACTGGTCCTTTCTTTCCACCTCCACCATACTAGAAAAGCAGTACAAGCCCGCGACTCCTCAGTTTGTAACATATTTTCCTCTTTACTCCTGTCTCTCAGGTTAGCATTTCACCTGTATTTGTATTTTCCCTCAGAAGTATCTTACTGCAGCCTTTCTCCACTGTACTGATTCAGATGTACCTAAGAGAAATGCCACTTCATGAAACAGAAATAATATGCATGAACATTTCTACCCTAGCTGTAACACCCTTTTCAGCTGCCCCTCGCATAATGTCAGCTCACGTGGGAAGCCAGACCAATGCAGCAGCAGGCCCTCTCTGACTAGGAACAAAAAAGTCCCCATATCATTCCCTCCATTCCTCAGCTTCTTTAGGACAGGAGTGATAACAGTATTTGCTCCATTTTAACTAGCTTCTTCCCAGGGCTAACTGATTAAACCTGGTATTGCCCTCTGGCAGCCCCTCTGTGTTCCTAGGATTAGTGAGCAACACAAGCACCATTGGTTGCATTTAGGAAAGTGCTGGAAAAAAAAATTAAATCTCATTGTGAACTATCTATCTCAAAATTCAACTCTGGTGATCTACAGCTATGAAATCTTAGGAGATTAGGTTTGCTTCTGGCCTAGATATACCCTCAGAACAGTCTCCCATGCTGTGTTCTGCCATGTTTGCTCCTGATACTGCTGGTTTTTTTCCCCAGATGATCTATCAACACAAGGAGGAAGGGCAGAGAAGAATAAATATGTAATATTCCCCTGGATAGGCTACTACAACAGAGAAAAGTAGGTATTTGCAGAGCCATGAGCAGCAAGAGCTTAAGACAGAGTCAGGGACTCCCTGTGGAAGGCTGCAGCAGGATTGGATCTTTTGAGATATGGTACAGTGCAGGACCAATAAGACCAAGTTGCCACTAGGCTCTCTAAAACTGCTGACAGGAGAGATGGATAACAGCCTGAGCCACCTCTTCAGACACAAGGAGACAGCACAGAGAGAGGTGGCAATGAAAGGTGGAGGGGAGTGTCTTGGAGGGGGATTGGCTACATTACCTCCCTACTGACCTCCAAATTTTGTTCACTGGAAGGGTAGGATAAGACAGGAATCTGGATCTGCTTCTCCCACCTCCCCCCTCCCAGGAAGGGATCCCTGAGGGCTGTTAGTGATACACTCTCTCTCTCCCCTCTCGGCCCTGCAGCACCTCATCCCCCAGCCAAATACAGCAGCAAGAAGCCAGCAGGTTGCTGCAGTCACAGCCTCCTCTCTCCAGTGAGAGCTAGCTGGGGCCTGACAACCCAGCAAAATGACCCACTTCTTGCCGACTCAGACAAAAAAGCTCCACTTAGGCCCCAGGAAAGTGTCTCTAATAAGGCCATCCGTTAGCTGTGTCGCCTGGACCCCTCTCAGCTATCCTTCATCCCTGCCCTCCCTCCCTGCAGCCAGCCATTAATGAAGTCAGCACGGAGGAGAATGAAGCCATCGGGCTCAGTAAATATTACTGAGCTCCACACTGGGAGCACAAGACCATTATTTAGACTCCTAGCTATGTTTGGATCACACCAATTTAGCAAAGAGAGGTAAAAGAAAACAACTGGCCAGTGGCTGGCTGCCACACCTTTGTGTGTCCTGGTCTGGGAAAGCCCAAATCCCTCTGGACCAGCCAAACCACTGCATGCCTGAGAGACTGGGAGTGCTGCTGTCAAACCCTGGTGTGAGTGGCCCAGTGGGGGACAGTTTTGGATCAGCTCTCACCAAAGGGTATTTGAAATACAGCCCTCCAAAACTGACCCCTGCTTGGCCACTGATGTCAGTTGTTCCAAAGCTTTTGCATCTTACAGCTGTGGGGAGGAAACATATTTTACTTCCCCTGAAACTTGGCTCTCAAAGTTCCCTCACATATGCCTGTATGAGTCTACTTGTGTCTCTCTATCAGAAATCATATGATGCTGCTCTGCAGCTTGAGATGCTCCAACAGCCCCTAACTCCATAACAATGTGCACTGCTCAAAACCACCCATCCCTTGGTTTCAAATACTTTCTGCATTTGTCCCTGCCATCTTCCCTTGCCCTACACCAAGCTGTTCTTTCTCCCTCTATGCAATGACACATCTTGGCTCAAGAGCTGGTTCCTCCTCAGCTTCTGCTAACGTACAACATCCATGCTGCTATCTCAACTACATTTGCTGCTTCTGTCTCAGCTGAGACCTCATCCTCCTCCACACTCTGGGTTGTTCATGGTTCCCTCTCCTTTTTGCTCTGCTCTTGGCCCTTTTACTAGAGGTTCTAATGTATTCATTTACATGCTGTTATGAATTGTTTTGCTCTGTAAGTACTTGAGGTACAATTTTGGGGAAAAAAAATGTCTCCAAGAAAATAAAGTTTTGCTACATGGTATCTTGAGAGAAAGAGAGGCAACAGGTCTCTTAAGAACTGGGTATGAATTTACCTTGTACATCTCCACAGGTGCAGGCACAGAAAAGTGCAGGCTGATAAATCCCTTTTATTACCTGCACTGGGATCTGAAGGCAGGAGAAGATTTTTAAAGTCTGGCCAATCCCCAAAATGTCAAATCCAAGGGCAACATTCAAAATGCACTGGTGACAGAGTAAGACAGAGAATGTTGACTACATGTCATCAGCCCAGACTGTGTGCTAAAGCCAGAGACAACACATCAAACTAGCTCATGTAACTCCTGATACAATTAGAGTCACTAACATCTCATGGAGCACTCTGGGAAAAAAAAGAGGAAAAAAACCCTGTTTGGCACAAATGGATGGCATGAATGCTGAGGCAGCAACATGAAGCTTAGTTCCTCCCACGCCAAGCAGAGCTCTGCATCCTTAAAACGCAGTTCTACTCAGAAAAGTGACTATGCAAGAATGCTGGGTTTTCTGCACACTCAGTCTTTCCCCTGGGCTGCTCAAGGAGAGCACTGTTCACTTGCTTGACTAAAACAAGCTTTTGCTACCTTTTTCTCCTGACACTCCTAAAGGAGCCAGCACAGCTCTAGAAGTAGGAGTTTTGCAAGTAGCACCAGTGTTCGGAAAGCTCCACCTCACCACAGGTTAGGCAGGCTGGAGCATCATTGTAAAGAGCCCAGTCTGCCTCTCAGATTCAATTATTTCCCAACTTGGCAGAATCCAAAAACAGGCACTCCCCTCTGAGAGGACTCCTAGGGATGAGTGTAAAACCATGCTAAGGTGCATTACCATGAACACTTTCCACCACCTAGCCTGCTGTCACTGTCCCCTAACCACTAATCCTTCAACCTCCCTCCATGCTACTCATTCTTTTCACACATACAGATCCTGTCACAAAGTTCTTGGAGGAATTTGCATCTTTTTAAAGCAGCTTCCCTCCAAGGTCCAGGAAAACAGAGCAAGATAGTGGCTGAATAGCAGTCCTGAGCTGAACTCCTGCATTGTGCTAATGGGTTATGTCGTCTTGTGTCACGGAAAAAGCGTTGGGACACAGGCCCTCTCCTCACTAGGGCAAGCAGCACCTTTTCTACTGCCCTCTCACCTAGACTACTGCCACCTCCTTAAGGATTACCCTGTCTCCTTGGCTGATAACACAGATCTTCCTTTTATCAGACAGCAAACCAGAGGAAAAAGGGCAGCAGAGAAAGAGCATTTAATTTAATCCTCTGATAAGGGAAAAGAAAATCCTTGGTCCATCTAGAAGCACCTGTTCTTTCCTCAGATGCACCAGCTACAACATCTTAAGGTCAAACTGTAAATCATGCAAAGCATCTTTATCTCCCAAAACTGGTCTCACTTTTTTCTTTCCTTCTTTCCTTTTCAGAAGCCAGGGCATGAGGACATTGAACTCCAGCGTTGAAAGTTTCCTATTCCAGTGGGGAGATGCTTCTATTCAGGTGAGACACCTGGCCTCCTCACACTGCAGGAAGAACATGACACAGCAGGCTTGTTACCTACAGGGAGTGAGAGTGTGCCAGCCTATCTGAGGCTCATGACCTGCAGGTCTCCTTCCTGTGAAGGTGAATTTGATTGTGATAGCAACAGTGGAGGATTTGTGTTAAACATGTAAGCTGTGAGCATGAAGGACTAAGGAACTAGTTATGCCAATGTATCTCAACTCTAGTTTGTAAAACTGACTCCCATTCTGACTCAGCTTAGCTACTCTTTACCACATCATCAGCTAGATACTTTCCACTTTAACTTACTAAGGCCTGAATTCCTGCAGTGGAAATTCTTTGCAATATCTCTGCAGACTCACCCACTTTGGAAACCCAACCCTGCACCCAAACCCGCACCACCCGTGCAGCAGCCTCTCTTTGCAATAAGCAGGTAGGAACTGCTTGCAATGAAGCAAATCTGAAGACTATTTCCCAGCTAATTTAAACTGCAATAGCCAAAACATGTGAGATTGGAGCAATCCAACCCAAACAGGCTCACAAGCACACACCCACATCATGCTGGCATACTGATGTCTGCCTATGCCCTACCATCCTCCTGAAGATATAGGGGGGAAAAAAAGAAAAACAACCAACCTACTCCTGATGTCACACCTGGACAAGACCTGCTAGGAGTTTGGTTGCAGTGACCCAATTTCTTTTGTTGTTGTTACTTGGGATGTGAGGTAGCAGGACGGAAAACTGTCAGCAGAGTCCATTGATAACCTATAGAAAGCCTCTCCACTGCTCTCATCCAACTTGGTTTAATTTTTAATTCAGCAAAGCAGCAACAAGGACGTAGGTTGCCAAGGCCAGTCAGCAGCACAAATTGCCCAGGACAGGCTGAATTGATCTACAAAGAGGAAATGAAGACACAGCAGAAACTTTGGGCTATAGGTAGCGATAGGACAGGCTACAGAGGGGGAGTGAAGGGGAAAGTGAGAGAAGCATGATGAGAGAAATAGATCAAGAGAAACAGAGCAAGGACAACACTGCATGAGGGAAATTATTGTCATTTGGACAGCCATGGCAGCTTAGAGCCCAGTACCTTCTATCCAAAGAAAACTGGCTGGCCCAGGCTGTATGGTACATGGACTGTATGGATTTCATTGTTGGCACCCCATATCCACCATCACTGTGCCAGAAACTTTAGCACGGTAATAGAGGCAGCTGCCCAAAGATGGTCTATCACTGCACTCCAGTTGGTCCACAGGGAGCAGCAGGGGATGCTCAGCTCCAAACTCTGGCTTTTTTAACCAATGTTAGAAATACCACTCCCCATTCAATTCCCTGGAATATTTCTATCCTTCCCAAGCCAAACCCAAGGAGCAAAAGCACAGCTATGTTACTCACTTCCAACTATAAATAAAAGCAAGATGGTCAACGAGATTGGTTGGAAGGGGTTGCTATCTTTATTACCCTTTATTGTCTTACCACTAAGCCTAAGTCTTAAATGAAGAGGGAAATGAGGGAAGTGGCACCAGCCTGAGTCCCCTGCCCACACACACGGGCTGAGGACCTCCTTTTTGCCCCAGTGACAAGAGCTGATTTTTCAGAATGACAGTTTACATCTTGTAAAGAAAGCCTTGTGAACAAGCACAAAAAGTGCCCGAGCACCTTACACAACCACTTGGACCAGCTGCTGACAACACTTAATGAGTATGCTGCCTGACACTTCAATTATTCAACAAGTGATGCACTACTTAACTGGCATTTTACAGTGCAAATACAGCCCTTTCTGCCAATTCAAGCTGGACAGACAAGAAACTTCAACCCTGTCCTACAGAGTGTTGAAAAATTCCAACATCTGCCAAATAATTTATAGTAAATCACTCTGCACAACACTAAAAGTTTCCAAAACTGCAGGAAAAAAACAATATTGCCAACTCTGAGCCTCATTTTGACCAGTTTTGTCTAGCATCAAGGTTTAGCAGAACTTGTTATTACCATGTTTAATGCTTGCAGAAAAAAAAAAGGCAAAATCAAGCATAAGCTGACTGTATTCAGTCATCTGTCTGTTACTGGGCTGAAACTCTGCTCAGATTCATTAGGCTGCTTTCAACAATTTTGAATGAATCTGATCCCCAGTTTGAAGCAGAACGGTATCAATAATGCTTCTGTGTTATGACTTGATGAAAATGTTTGTACTATCTGAGAATCACAAGATAATCATGTAATAAGCAAGATGCAAGCCCTGAAAATAAACGCTGCTGAGCAAAGTGAAAGCCACACCATTTAGAAACAGCAACAAAACAGTATCAGTAATACAGCAGTAAGACTGAAAACATTCAAAAATTGCTCTGGAAATGCCCTTTTCTCTGTACTCTGTTACAAGAAATAATAACACTCTGAAGACAAGGCAGCAGAATCCATGGTATTCTCCATGCTCAGTAATGAAAGGAGGCAGCAGTCATTGTACTATACACTATAAGAAATAATTTCTTTTACCATGCATGCTGCTCTTAACAAAGAGGGGAAGCCTCTGTTTGGAAAGTGAAGCATAAACTCTTATTGAGCCTTAGCAATATCAAAGCTCACAGACATTCCCCACAATAACTAAAGAAACCCTCTCATCTGTACAAATATACCACAAGACCATAATTATGAGGCACCTTGCTATGTTTGGTGTCTGTATTTTCTTGCTTCCCTTGCAGAATTCAAGGATTCATACAACAGCGGCGCTTACACACCCTGACAAGAGACAGGACTACAATTTATCTGACATGGCTACAAAGTATCTGGAATCATTGCCCACAGCAGCACTTCAATGAAAATTAGGCATTCTGGACACTTCACAGACTCATTTAGAGCCAGTGCCAACATCTTCATTGCTGACATCCCACTGCTATCAGTAGCTCTGACGTTAAAATTAGGTCAGGTATGACTACCCCGGCTTCAGTCACATATGCGATTCCTCTACAGACAAAGCCTCCTCTACCACTTTGAAGCTTTTGACAATTCCATTCCACCCACCATACATAATAGACCTGATGAGTCTGCTTTTGATATGCAAAACTGGTATGGGTTAAAACTTTTCATGGGCGGGAACAAATGGGTAGAAACGTTAGCAAAATGTGAGCAGCATCAGCAGAATCTTCCCTCTCTATAATGGAAGCGAGAACATAGTTTATTCACAAGATAATACAAACTTCACTTGGAGTCCAGAAAAAAACTGCAAGCCTTAGATTAGTCATAGAAGGCCTTCCTTATTGCTCCTTCACAGCAGGAAATAGATGGAACACCATAAATCCATGGAGGGCAACAAAACAGAGCATAAAGGCTCTAACTTCACATTCAGCTACCCCCAGTTAAAGGCTGCTGTTACTTCACTAATTCTGGTAATCTTACATCAGGCTAAAATGGGTTCAGTGACAGCTGAGCCACATGGAAAGGGAGCCCATCCTTTAGGTCCTGCCCAGTTCTCCTAGTCTTCACAAACCCCAATGTCATGCCACATGGGCCACAGTCTGTAAGGCAACGGCACGCTCCTTGCCCACTCTGACATCCCTAAGAATCGAGGCCATTCTGAACAAGAGAGTCTTGCATCATGTTTTGCTCCTGGAAGAGCTCTTTAAATATTTTCATTAGAGGCAGAGTATTTTTGGATGATAAAAATAATTTAGTGCTGAAAGTGTAGTGATCCATTTGACACCAAGAATAAGAGATATGAACTATTTCTAATAAAACCAGAACCCCCAGTGGGATTTGAACTCTGTGTGTCGTTACAATTTGAGGCAAGCACTGCATCCATGATAAGGCTAACAGAGTCTCTTTGCCAGGTCTGCAATTTACCACTCTTATATTGCCTACATTGGGTCTTCCCTGTTGTTCCCCAAATGCAAAAATTATATACAGCTGAAAGCTGCATGCAAACATAAATTAGTTTACTTAAATGAATACAAGAGTTACAAAGTTTGGGAAAACATGTTTCCTAGTTGGTGTCAACATCTATAACCTGTTCCTGAATTCATTACCCCTGCTTTCTATTTCCTGTGTGTTCTGCTTCATCTGCTTCATCAGTGGGTTAAAAAAAAAAACCCAGCTAGACAATCATGATGATGATGATGATGGTGAAGAAAGCAGCTCCTGCTCTTTAGATGTCAGCTCCTCTATACGTAATGTCAGAATGATTAGAGCATCTGATGTGATGAGAGTGATTAGATCTGTGCAAACACACACAGAGGAGGAAAGAGGTTGGCTTTGACAAAGCACTCAATTACCCAGGTTCTCCCACCACGTCTGGTCCTATCACAACAGCAACAAAGCTCCCTCTGTTCTCTTGGGAGGGAATCACTGCCATGGCTTTCTGCGCCACCACTGTAAATTATGCCACACAGTTCTATGCCACACTGCTATAATTTGATAAATATGAGAATGAGTCAAGGCAATAAATCTGTTGGGGTTTAATTATAAAAGTGTGCTTTTTTGTGAGGAGGGGGCTGGCTTGTTTTTCAGCTTCTGACGAGACAAATAACATGCATCTGCTCCTTTGGCCCTGTTTGTATTACTCTTTCTTAGGAAATCCTCCACTACTGTCTTACTACCACACTGGCAGAGTGACAGCTGTCCCAGAAGCATCAATATTCAGTGAAAAAGAAAGGGCTTTTTTTCTCCCCTTCTTAACAGTGGGTCAGGAAGGCTTACCCTGAGTAGGGTTAGAAAACACAATGGGAGGAACATCTGTGTGAATAGTCCCTGGCTGTCTCTTCTGTAATCTCTGTTTCCACTGATATTGCCCATGTTTGTAATTTTATCACTACTCTATGTCTACACAGGTAGAGTTTTTCCCAAAAGTCCCAGCTTCTAAGGTTGGATGATCAACCAAAGGCCTTTCAAGCTTTTCTTTCAAACACAAACACTATGTTTCCAGCTGTAAATTAACTGCTTGCAAATGCACAGTAACAAAGTCAGAAGGAGAAAGACAGACCTCAAATACACCTTTCCTTTTAATAACTACTTTTGCAGTTCCTGCTCCTGCTTCTGAATACAACTCTACAGATTGTATTAAAAAAACACTTGCTGTAAGAAAAAGGGGTGGAGGTGTATGCTTGTAATACAGTGGGAAGAAAAAAAATCTACCAGCCACACATGCATCTTCATATGCTTCATATAGGAGAGTATACTGACCCAAGTGTGTGTATATACACCTCTGCATGCACATTGAGCAGTGCATGTGTCAGCAAAAGCAGCAGGCAACAAAGACAGAGACCAAGGGAATCTCTGTGCATGAACATGCCTGTGCTCCCAAAGGTCAACCTGCTCTCCTCAGATTTAATTCCCTTTCTCATTCCTATTGTTCAGAAGTAAATGTTCCATTTTTATTAAAAATCAAAAGCAGAGGGGCTCATAATCCTCCTGACTCCAGTGTTTCTCATTAAAATGGAAAGTTTAGCTTAAAGCAATAGCAGCTAAAATCAGACTGAATGCAGCAGCTAATTCCCATGAGATATGGAAAAGCTAAACAGCATTTGAGGATTGTTTTGTTTGTATGTCTACATTTCTCATTAGTTAAATACTTCATTCTTATTATTATTCTTTTTTAAATGAAGAATTTGGTAAATCCTCACACACTGCAGCACATTTTTGGAAACAATTTTTCAGTGGTATCACAAACCAACTGCATTCTCCCCTTGCAAAACCAATTCTCTTCTAGTAACTGCAAAGAGATGGCACTGCACTAATTTCACAGCTTTCACTTACTAAATGCATTCCTTCCTTACTCAGATACCCCATGTAGCCCTCCCCCCTCTACATTCTCACTGTTAACACTGAAAATCTTCCCTTTGAAGCACTACCCTGGTTTTAATGGTATTTCCCATATTTAGTGTAACCTAAAGAGCAGGGGCTATGTTTAAAAAATACAACACTCCCAGCTTAAGCTACCAAAAAATCCAAGTGCAGAAGGTAGGAAGAAGGAGGGAAAAGAAACAAAGAGGAAGAGGTTTCTAAGGCTTTTGGCTATTTTTAGTGACAATTCCAAGTTTTCTTCTGCAAACACAGACCACCAAAATTTCAAGAAAGAGATGGAGATTCCTTCCTAAGTGCATACTCCTCATACTCAGACTTCAATTAAAACATCAAATAAGATCCACCGGAATACTGACAATGGGCAACAGAGCACTACTCTTCCTCATTCCTTCTTCACCTTTTCTTTCCCTGCCTGTGTCAGCTACAGCAGACTGAGACCCCACCCCAAATTTCCATGTGCGAGCCAAACCATCAATGCAGGCTGGATGCTATCAAGGAGCAAAGCAAAGTTCTGGTTTTTCTAACCTGATAGTTTGGGGTGTTGCTACTTTGGGCTCAAAAAACAGAGGGAAAAGTGTATAGAGAAGTCAGTACTTCCAAAGTTAGAGAGGTCCAGGCATAAGTGAGTCTGCAATGCCCCATGGAATGCTGGCTGCTCCATCCCTGTATCACAGACCTCTGGCATTCAGTCACCAAGTTCTCACTGTAATGAGACTAGTAGGGCAGAGCTGAGATCAGGTTGGTGGCCTCCTGTCAGAGACTCCCAGGCATGGAGGGTTTACATACTTGCTTCTTTCCACCCTATTTTTAGTTGTTGGTCAGAGGTATGATAAACACACCAACAGAGAGGGGAACAAATGATCAAGTGCCTTGCATAAAACTTCTAGCATCCTCTGGCTTTCAAGTAAACTTTGTGGCTATTTGCACTTGGTTCCAATGCCTGTTTCACCAAGTTTAAGCAGTTAAAGGGCAGCTGCCCTCTGGGGTCATGCCCTTTGTGCTCTGGACCAGCAAAAGGGCTTGGAAGCTTCAAGGCACTATGTGAGCACCACTCATTTCCCTCACAGGACAACTCCAAGGTGTGTGGCTGCATGGGCTTTCTGGCTCCTTTGCCCTGCACAGAAAAGAGGGCACAAGTTTGCAGTGAGGATGTTACTGTCTCTTTATCAGCTGCATCTATGCATAAAGCCCAAGGATGTAGAACTGTAGAAGTCTTTGCTCATTAAAGGAAGTGATTAAGTGGCAAAGCTGAAGCAGACCTGAGATTTTAATGGCTGGTTAGTGACCACAGAGGCCTCAAACTTCTTAGCTGCTTCTTTCACTCTTCCTCTCAAAGCATTTGGAAAGACAAAGGCAATCCCAGGGCAGGTTTCTGGCAGGAGACGCGGCACATGTTTATTTTGAGTGTGTTTGCCACTCTTCTTGAGGGGCACTGTACAGATCAGATTTTCTACTCTGAAAATACCACTTAAGAAGTAAAATTCACAGTGTGGATCATGCAGTACTATAACTGGAATCATGGCAAGGATCTCTCCAGCATTACCTTGAAACAACACAGATAATCCTACCTGTGCCATACCTTTTCCTCCACAGGTAAAGGCCAGAAAGCTCCTAGCTTGTAACCTTACCATTTGTTTGATGTTAGACCTTCTGTCTCCTCAACTATCTACTCCAGACACTCAGGGTTCCCTGTTCCCCTTGGAATGTTCTTTTACCTGTGCCATACTGAATCTCCTCCCTCTTGCTTCTCTCTGTCCCAAGCACCTGTAGGCTTTGTGTGGATAAGCCCTGTCAGACAAGTTGAGCTGAATGCATTTCCTCTGCAGCTGCCTGTCCTCTCCCTGAGCCAGTCTGTGAACAGTAACATGCCTTGGCATTATCTATGCCGTTTAGGATTTTACACTCAATTAAATCTCCTCTTAACAGCTTCTCCTTCTTCTTCATCTTCTGCATAGGCTATAAAGGCCTCACTTTTATTTTTAGCCAGTCCAGTTAGCTGAGGACTCACAGCCTCTCACATCATATTTTCTGCCCTTCTCCTCTACACCTTTGAGTTCTCTGATGTTGAGGGAGCCAAAGAGATAGGGTGGAGAGAATGATAATCAGCTGGTGCAGGAGCTATGCTATGGTGTCCCCGTCACACTACACTGATCTGCCTCAATTATCAACCATTAAAATTACAAATTGCTTCGCCACTTTTCCCATAGCCTCCTAAACTGTGAACTCACTTCTGCTACCTGCTGACCTACCTGCCTGAGCAGAGTCAGTCTCTGGACACCATCTCCTCTGAAGGAGCTCTGCAGCAGCTACTGTATTGTGTGACTAGGAAAGAAAGGATGCTGCAGAGGTGTTAATGCAGGAGGTGGGGTGGTGTACATGAAGAGGAATACTGCCTGCATCAGCCTGGTAAATCCTCCCTGTCTCTTTGACTGAAACATTTGGGAAAATAAATTAACCCAGTCAGAGAAAGGAAGGACCATGCACAGCCTGCTGATCAAGGCATTCCCACTTCTGCTCCCCAGCCTGTGCTCTTACATTGCGTGGCTAAGCTGCTCAGTCTGCCCTTAGGAGCATGGCTCTTCTGAGCTTGGACAGAAATTTGCAACTGCAAGCACAGGTTAGAAATAAAGTTAAACAATAGAAATGCACATGTATTTCTCCATACAGAAACGGGCATCAATGAAGAAGTGGACTTGGATTTAAGAGCCAAGTTGGGCAGGACTTTGGTACCTGTATCCTTCTGAGGGTTTAACCATCAATTTCCCTGTTCCCCATCTGTGAAATAGAGTAATTTTACTTCCTTGCATGCCTGAGGTGCTCTGACAATGCATTAAAAAGATTGAGAGGTACTCATATACTAGGGCAATGAAGGCCACACATCTGCTTAAAAGAGCTCACTGACTAACAACTGCCAGAAAAGAGATCTCTACAACTAGTGCATGAGACCACAAGCCTCACATCAGCTTCCTTGGAAAGTATAGATCAGGCAAGGGCTGTTCAGAGATTCCTCACCACATAACATGTCTTCCTCCTCCCAGCATAGGCTCACCTCATCACCTTAATCACCTTTAATTCAAGATGAGAATCACCCTAAAAGCAGAGGTTAGCAAGCTCAAGTGCTGGTTCCTCTACTCAACACAGTAGAGTTGTTGGAAGGGAGCTGGGTAATCCTATTCCAAGTTTCTTGCCTTGGAGAAGCAAATCAAGAGGTTTTAATGGCCAGAGTGCAGATATCCTAGCTTCACTGACATGTGGCCAATGTTCCACCAGTAAGACACTCAGCATCCCTGGTCTGGGCAACTGAAGAACAACAACAGGTTGACAAACATGCAAATTGCCCATAAATAACTGAGGTTAAGGTCTTAGAAGCTTACAAAAGAATTAAATAATGTCATAATGAATTTATAGCATCATTACAGTTTGAAAAGACCTCAAGTCTTTTTGGATCATTACAGTTTGAAAAGACCTCAAGTCTTTTGGATCATCAAGTCCAACCATCAACCTATCACCAGCATGACACTAAACAATGTCACTAAGTACAACACCTATACATTTTTTTAACATCTCCAGGGATGGTGACTCCACCTCTGCCCTGGGCAGCCTGGGCCAATACTCAACAGCTCTTTCTGTGAAGGAATTTTCACTAATATCCAACCTAATCATCCCCTGGTACAACTTGAGGCCAATTCATATTCATGGAGAAAGGCATCACCTTATTTCCATCTCTCAGCATCAGGACCATTTCCCCATCAAGTCTTTTAAGAACTGGGCCCCTAAGGCAGGTTACCACAAGGTCCAGTAATATCACTAATTTTCTTCATGGGAATGACCAGTACCTAGCAGACTACTAGCCTAGCCAGAGACATGGCAAGAATTGAGTTTTATTCCCCTGCTTTTCATGAGATGCTACAAAAGGATTCAGTCACTGGCCTTTATGGCAACAGCCCATTAACTCATTCTTGCAACTCTTGGCAGCCATAGTGGCACTGCTCATCAGCTCCTAACCATTTGCCTGCCTTTACTAGCATTTATAACAAATTCTAGGTTTTGCCTGTCTGCTGCTGCAGATGGAAATCTGATGGATTTAAGCAAGGACTAGATCTAACAAGATCAATGTGCTGTTCAGCAGGTGCAGCAATCAAGTTTGTGGATGAAAGCTAAGCACGAGGGCCTGACCACTTCTTGTCACTAAAGGCCTTGTAAGAGTTTTGCAAGAGCTGAGGTCTCAGAACTGCTGGTACCCTGCAGTTCCCAGCAGTACAACTGCATTCTGCTGCCAGGAGCTCACCCCTTCACTGTTACAGAAAAGTAGTTGTTGATACTTCTCCAGCGTAAGGTAATAGTCTGATGTGAAACAGCTGTCCCTGCCCACTCCAGCTGCAAGCCTGGACATTTTGTCAATCCTTGTAGTCTCTTTAAAAAATGGGGTATTACTGCACATTTATCAGGCAATCAGTGATACACAATTTCTTAAAGGAAGAAGGATTCTGTCCACCCACTCCACCAGCTAAATTAGTTTAGCTCCAGCTTAATAGCATTTGTGCAGTATATTTCCTGTATGTGTAAGCAAGAAAGGTGTCACTTAAGGGTGCTGAGGGATTCAATTATATGTAACAAGACAGCTTTCTCTCGGCTTACTCAGAGGCTTGTCTTTCTGTGTGGCTTTTTTCAAAAGGCATGCTTACAGACAGGATCTGTGTTTCTCTGTTGTGCCAAGATCTGTCCATGTAAAGATCAGCACTCGATTTGAAGGGACAGCTTTTGAAAGGAGAGGAGTGCATGCCTGTGTGCATACACGCGTTTCAGGAAGACAAGACAGAGGAGGAGGAATGCAAAGCTGGGGGAAGGAAAAAGGGAAATGACATCTTCTGCAAGTCTCCCCTCTCCAGCAAGATGCATTTCCAGTTTTTTACCAACACTGCAGTGTATGACCTGCACAAAGATGATGGGGGTGGAATAGGGCACAAGAGAAATGCAAGCCAGAGGGTCACCTCATTCCACATCCCTAGGATGTGCTCTTGTCTCTATTTGCCATAACTCATGTACAGTATCTGGCTGCATCCTTCTAAGAGATGCTACTCAGGCTCGTGCATGACTTTGGAAAATACAGTTCGTTCTTCTGAAGGCCTCAAGGACAATAATAAATAGAATGAAAACAAAACCACCCCAACAGCTCTTCAGCGAGTGTCCTTCACAGGCATACCCATGTCAGCTGCCCTGAAAGTTCACCTTCACCTGAAGGGGGGGCTGTTTAATCATGCAACAGTAAAGAAGAAAGGGGGAAAAAATAATGTTTCTTGGAGGAATAAAGGAAGGTCAGCTTGGCCCTGTCCTCTGAGTTTTGCTAAGGATGACCACAAATAACATGCAGCTTGAAATGTACCATGTGGTAGAACATTGCTGTGACAACACGCCTGGAGTCCTGGCATTACTGTAAAACAATAATTGATAATAATTCTCTTTGCCCTTTACTGCCAAGAGATATGCAGAATGCTCATTATTATGGACTTCTTTTGGGAAGAGAAAAAGTTAGTGGATCAGCTGGACTCCTGGAGCATGTAAGGTTCAGCTGAGGCCATCATGGAAGAGCTGCCCAGCTTGTTCCGTTTTGGTTTTGTGGTCTTTGCCATGGGGGGTGTTAGAGGTATTTACACCCTGACTGAGCTCCATCTTTAACAGCTCTGTATAAACTGTGTTCATTTCTTTGTGTGTTTTTCCATTCTGAGTTAAATCCCCAAGCAAAAGATGGGCACACATGGATATTCTTATAAATTGCCCTTCCAGAAGTCTTTGACCAAGTAGTTAATAAAAAAAAACTGTTACAAAATCAAAGGACTCCTGGCTTGGAGATGTAAAGTTCTCTCACAGAGAACGTGTCTCTACAAGGCAAAAAGAAAAAAAGAAAGAATAATGGAACTTCTCTTAATTTGGTGAAAACTTAACAGCAGGGGTGCTGCTGAGAATGTTGCTATGACCTGTGTATGCAATGCATCAGCTAATGCATTGAGAAGGAGAATGAAACTGTGAAGAGACCAACATCTACTGGTAATGCAAAATCATCAAGTCTGGACTATGAGGACCAGAGGATCCTCAGAGAGCTGAGCTGATACACAACAGCCCAACAGACCACAGAAAGAGCTCAACCTTGACACAGGCAATATGTTAGGAAAAATAACCTATACTCCCTCAGATATCCTACTGGGTTGTAAAATTAAGCATGGCCAGATGACAAAAACCTATAGTTACTGTAGGCAGATCGATGAAGACTTTTCTCTGAGGTACTTCAATAATAGGCCAAAAAGTAAATGGAACGTTAAGATGTAAAAATAATACTTGGTGAAAAATGACTCCTGTGCAGAGGCAGAGTGCAAGACCAAAGCTCTAGAAAAATCTCATCTAAGCCAACAAAATACAGCTTACATTAGATTTAAGTGCTGCCTAGACCTTGTGTGAGTCATTTCTCCCAGAGGTGGGTGAATTTCACTCACTGAGAAAAGTATTAATGCCACTGTGTACACCAAGGCATACACCTTCAGCTGGAATACTGTGGTTGGTCAGCTCTGGGACTGTTCTTAAAAATAAGAGTAAGAGAAGCACACACAGACAGTGCAAATACTTAGGAGTCCTGAAGAGATTTTGGGATCAGAAAGCTTTCAGAAAACAGAAAGTGTTTAAAGAATGAGCAAGTTAAAAAGTACTTGAAACACACTAAGCAGAAACCATGAAACTTGATTTTCTATGTACATGCATGTTGAGAAGCAGCACCTGTGTGTATTCTCTGATGGCTAATAAAGGATGCCAATGATTGCATTAAAGGGCATTAATCAGCTGTGTCACTTGTAGAAGAATTTGAGATATTAATTGGTACCATAATTCTCATTTTTAGGATAGAAGGTAATTTGTAAAAAAGGCAATGAATTGGACAAGGCTAAGCAGCATCCTAGTACTGAGCCTTAACTCCAGAACCAAGCATTTCATGAAACACATCCCTTTGATCACCTGGGGTAAAATCAGGCATGAGAACAGCAGAGAGCACGTCAAACTTTTACACACATAGAGAGGAGCAGGTGAATTATGGGAAGGGGGGAGCAGCAGAGAGAAGTCACTTTCTAATCTCTCATCCTGTGAGGCCTGTAATTGGAAACACATTTCTGAAGGGAAAGCTATGCTGATCCCCATGCTAGCCAGTAGGGGTATGGGAGGGAGCAGGAGACAGGCACAGAGACTGATCAGTAAACAGATGAGACATGCAGCTATGCCCTCTAGCTTATGCATTACAGGACTAAATTTAAGCTGCCTGATCTTGTACCAGAGTATTATTCTATTCGTTATACTTTCTTTTTTCATACTGTTATTTGAGCCACTCACACTGCAGGTACTTGTTTTCCTTCACTCTAGAAACACAGATGGAACACAGTTCAGTAAGCTAAAAGGGTTAGAACAAAACACAGAGGTTTTCAGAGTGGTGAAACAGCAAGCAGGATCTCCATCTTTTGTGATGACACTTTCCTGGAAAAAACAGACAAAAAGTGTCCCTAGGCCAGAGGCACAGACTTGAGCCAAGTTATACCAAAATAAATGTGAGTCAGCTCTGGGTTGCTTACAGGAGGAATGCCTTTTAGAAACAGACATGCTATTACCACGGTACATTCGGGCAGGGTTTATCCAAATCTCAGTACATTTACATTCTGCATTTACTTCCAAAGGATAAAAGCATCCATACTCTACAAAAGCGATTTAGCAAGTAAACACGAGGAAGATTGAAGATCAGAGCAAGCAATTCTCAAGAGCCAGACTGGGTCAGACAAGGGGGAAAACCCCACAGCTGTTAATGTTAAGCATTAGCAACGCCTTCTCCAAGCATCTAGGGGATGGCAAAGTTGTTCTTGTGGCAGCAAATGGACACAACTGGCAATGCCAACGGTGAGAAGGGGAGCTATGTGGCTAGGACAGAGATGCAGAGCTTTATTCCACTTCCTCATTAGAAGCAGGCAATGCCTTTTGGGTTTCCTGATGGTGAAGGAGTTAAGAATTGACTTTGTGGGACATTTTTAGAGAGCATACAGTTGTGGGAGGTAATGTTTTGCAGACTGGACGTAGACAAGGTTTCTGGTCTATCATTAAGAAATCCCATAGAAGTCCTCCTGGATGACACTAAAAAGTGTCATACAAATGTCAGCTATGAGTAAAAACCTATAAGTCTACAGCTATTCCATAGCCATGTGCTCCTTTTGAGGGTTCCCAGGGACTGGATTTCCCCTTTTGAGAAGCTATGTAAACCCATGCAAAACAGGGCCTTTAAGTAACACAATAGGGTGTATCCTTCATTCACGTTCAAATAGGTCGTGCTCCACTTGCCCTCCCACTCACTTCCTTTCCCACTAGCTGCAGGCTTATGTAGCAAGAGCTTAAATGTAAATCGCCAATATTCCTGATTTAGCACAGCAGGGAAAAGACATGACTTTCAGAGGCAAGAGGGATGAGCAGAGCACAATGTATTCTTTCCTCTCTAAAAGCTCCACCCCAAATCACATTAAGGAAATATCCAACCTGAAAGTCAACAACCCACAGGCCAGTAAAACAGGATGGATGGTCTAACATCAGCCACTAACTGCAGAGAATTTTGAGAGTGGAAGCACATCCACGAGATCTACATGAAGGCCTCATATTGTCTGCAGTGCATTAGCCCTAAATCCCACACTGAGAATTTCAGATTCATGTAGCATGGATTTCAGATTTACATGCACCAAGGAACGGTGGACTGCAGTGGGACAGCAGATCAAAGTCAAGGATAGGGGAGGTTGCGTTAAGGATAAAGCAAAGAGGAAGGGGATTGCACTGGGGATTCTGAAGTCTCAAACATGACCTCCTCAGTGTTCTATGACATTACAGAACACACGTGGTCCTCAGTCACATCCTAAAAGCAAGAAAAAAAAAAAAAAAGACAGAAGCAAGAGAGGTATAGCAAAGAGGACTGAATAAGCACTTCATGTGTTCAAAGTGGTGTACAAATGTTAACTGATCAATCAACTAATCACCTAATTAAAAGAACAACCAGGACAGGGAGATAGCAAAAGAGAAGCAGGAAGAAATGGGAAGAGCGGCAGGGTTCTGGGACATGGGTAGCACTACGTGCTCCTGTTCACCCAGGTCACATTATCCCAGGCAAATCTGTGCCAAATTGCCATGACAATAATTAGCCAGAGCTCCCTGACAGATCATTATAAGAACATTAGCAGGGCATTAACAAGAATTACCTATTTTTCACGCATTGATTAAGTGCCATTGCTGGTTCATTAGAGTATTGGCTTTTAATAGCCCCACTCCAACTAGTGGCAGCTCTTCCTTCGGCTCCTCAGCCCCTTAGCACAGATTCAAACTTCTTTAACTCTCAGCTGGCAGCTGACCTGGCCTTCACTGAATCACACCAACCACATGGCCATGTACTGTGTATAGGAAGCACCTCATTAATCTGGCTAGGTTAGGTAGAGCAAAACAGCAGCTGTGCATCATAGGTAGCCTTTAATCTTCCTCCTTAATCTATACTGCTAACAAAAAGCAGCACAGGGAATATCCCACTCCCCACCCAGAGCCCTTGCTGCCCTATGCCAAAAGGGGCCAGCTCTGGGTCTCTTCTCCTCTAGGTCCTCCTCAAGCCCTACACTGGGAAGGATGTTTCCCTGTCTGTCATTCTGAAAACCTTTCTGCTGCACCCACTGATAGCCCTCTGAATTATTAGTTTTATTAGAAATCCTTAGAAAGTTGCTTCCACAACTGCTAGGTTGTTTCTACTGATAAGCAACAGGGAAAGCAGCCCAAAACATGCTCCACAGGAGACATAGGGAAAGACCAGGTCAAGAGGATTATTACTATTGCCAAAGTCAAGTACTTTGTTCCTGACAGCAAGAACAAGACTAAAACAAAGAAAAAAGGTCACTTGTGATTGAGGAATCTGTCCCCTCCCTTTCCTCTTGGGACACATCACCTGTCCACCTACATTCAAAATACATTTCGGTTGAGTCATGCTTGGGAAGATACAGCAATCCTCTTAGTGCTATTATACAACTGATTAGGTGTCCCTAATCCAGCCACATCCAGCACAGATACTCCAACCCAGACCAGGAGCACTCCCCCAGCTTCCTTCTGAGGCTATGCATCAAAACAAGGGAGTCTGCAGTGAGCAAGACAGGTTAGTGAGGTGTCAGGAGCTAAACCTTTTGCAGGGATGGCTGGATTAGAGGACAGCTGAGTGGGTGTATAAGTCACAGAGTGCAGCCCAGCAAAGCTGTAGGCAAAGCAAGCACCCTTCAATACCAAAAGAAATGGATGAGATAAGGCATAGAGCAAAGGAGGAATGTTCACTCATTTGACAATGAGAAAGCAAAGGAAAAAGTAAACACTTCAGAGAATTAGAGAGACAGGAAAAAACACAGCGAAAAAACAGCCTTGGAAGTGGGGGGCGAGGGGGTGCTGCTTGAAGTATCCAAGAAATACTGCTGGGAGATGAACAGTACAAAGCAGTTTAGAGACACAGGGAATTGGAGGAACAAGAAAGCTGGATTAGAAACATCAGCAGGACTGTGCAAAGAGGGCTGTGTAAGGTCACAAAGGCAAGGACAAGGAACTTCAAGTCCAAAGTGGATCAGATAGAGCAATGCAAGCAGAAAGGCAGTGTGTTCTGCATGACAGAGGAAAAGAGGTGTTTTAGCATGCCCATTTCCCTGGCCAGAGAAAGCAAGCTGCCTCTCAGGCAAGTAAAAGAGGCAGAAGATGTTACAATAATCAAGACTAAGGAGGGCTAAGACATGAACAGTGAGCCTAGGCTTGAAAAAGGAGACAGAAAGATGGATTTTCTGTACCTAGTAGAGGCAGAAAGAGGTTGGGCAGAACACAAGGGAGAAAATAACTAGCTTCCATATTAGAAGAGGATCTGACCAGGAGGATTTTTTTGTCATTAGGAGCAATAAAAAGAGAATCCAAAGGAAAAGACAAGAAGTTTATTAACAGTATTCAACCTGAGCTGGAAGCATTCGTTGACTGAGAGTTGTGGAGACAGTGTGTGTGTGTGACAGGTCAGGGTGCTTTAGGTAGCTAAATCTGGATGTGGCAATGTGACCACTTAGGAAGCAGACATCAAGGACTAAGCCCTTTGAGATCCACAGTACTCATGAGAACCAAGCACAGATAGAAGGAACACTATGTGTGCCTCAAAGTTGGAAGAAGAAAACAGAATAAAGGAATGTGTTGCATAACAAAGGGAGCATCAGGAAAGTCCTACCTTTTGCCACAAAGAAGCTGATTGAGGCACAGCACTGCCCGTAAAACAGAGAGCAAATTAAAGAGGGTCTGAGTTAGAACAACAGAAGAATCAAGCAGCAACAGACAGTACAATCAGTTCAGAAATAAAACCCAGGTGGAAATCAATGCAATGGATTCCTGTTTATTCAACAGCCCCACGGTTCATGTGAATCTATACTGCCAGTCTTGGGGAGTTAGAAGAGGACAACTCTGAGCTCTGGGGAAGGAAGCAGCATGGAGGAAGGAAGCAGCACGCTAAACATGAGTAGCTCATTTCTGGGTAGTCTTACACTCTCTTAATGGGACGGCTAGCCAGTTATATGACCTGAGTTAGCCACAGACCAACTGGAAAAGTGACTGCAGGCTGTCCTGATGCCAAGAGGAGGCCTGCCAGCTGCTCTTTTTCTCTTCTTGAATAATAAACAGGAATTCACCTGCTCTTCACCAGGATCCACTAGGTACTGGACCCTGGTGAACAAAACACTGGCTCCACATCTTTGTACAGGACGTGGCTATGCCTGCGCAGTACAGCAGTGCAGTATTCATTGCAAATCCTCCTTCTCTGCTTCTGCCACTTAGGCAAAATGTAGCACTGAGGGATGGACACTAACTCCTAGCACCTCCTCCTCAGCCCTCACAATGAGCCAACCACAAAATAGCAGAGCAGGATCTAAATGTCTCTTGGAAGTCACCAAAGCAATACAGCCCAAAGCACTCCTCCGAGCTGGGCTGATGAATGCTGAGGCCAGTGTGCTGACAGGTCTGAGCACAGCCAGTACTTTTACCTTCTTCTCTCTTTCCCAGGCCTTTCAACAGGGCCAAACAGAGTGCACTCAGAAGGACAAAGGACAGGCAGGCAGGTGGGAGCAAAAGGGTGAGTGTAGGGTAGGAGGGCAGCCTGAGCATCCCTAGATGGTAGCAGGTGGAATTTTCAGGGAAAGCAGCAGACGGGTGGCAAGCACTCTGTGTCAAGTGTAAATCCACAGGAGGCAGGCAGGGCACTGGGGCTGAGATCCTGACCTTGGGCCAAGGCAATCTGCTTTTTAACTGACAGCAACTGTAATCCAGTCTGTGAACAGATGGCACAGAGAGGAAAAAATATGGGATATAAACTAGGCTCTCCAGTATCTGTTCCAAAACCAGCCAACCTTCAGCAGGAAGGTGATTAAAGAATTAAAAAAGTAAGGAAACAACAGGTTGAATGCCTCTGTTCAGAATGACTGGTGAAGTTGGATGTCACAGTCCTGGTCCCAAAGTGTTTGGTGTTTTGGGGCTCTTTGGCTGAAATGCAGAAGCTGTCTCACAGCCACTCACTATTTCCAAGAAATGACAAACAGGGAGAGTTTGGTTGCTGTTCTGCCCAACCCTCAGCTCCCATACTGGCATCTCAAAACTCTGCTCACACTGTTGCTTCCTGTCCTAAGGCATTGTTCAAGAGTCTTTTGCTGTAACAGCTCCACACATAAACAAATCAAATATCAAGCAGGGAAGAGACATGAAGCCTTAGTGTGCAGAACAAAATTTGCAATGTACCAGCACACTCTAAGCAACGAGAGACCCAAAAAATCCTGGTTCAGATACTCAGAAACGTGCCAGAAAATTTCAGACCTGGCACTGAATTTTGCTGTGAATCTGATCTTCATAGGAGGTGAATTCACACAAACCTTTTGATCCCTGCCTTCTCACTCTCCCAGGGTCACTGCCCTTGATACCCCTGATTACTGTCCTAGGTCATGTAACCATTGGTAGGGATCCCAGCTCCTCAGACTGAGCCAAAACTGCTGTTAACTACTTCACAGGTTTGGCTCAGATTTCAGTCCTGGAGTTCATAGTTTTGACAGTCTGAAATGTATTTCAGAAATAGATAATAAAATAAAAGATGGACATGAATTACTGTAGTTGCTGATATTAAAACACTGACACTGCTACACATTTGGAGACAATTAGCAAGTACCAAAGGAATTACTCAGCAGGAAACATGTAAAAATGACCTACTATAAAAACTTAAACTGTTTGCACATCATCAGTCCCTAACAGTGCTGTGATGTGTGAAGACCGAAAACCACACTTCTGTATAACACTGATGGACTGACTGGTTTCTATACCTGCTGTCCTTCTATGTTCACTGCAGAGAACTGGCCTTGCTGAAATGCCAGTGTGCTCTAACAGGCCATGGGCTCTTAAGTAATATCTTTTTTTTTTTTTATATATATAGCTTTCAAAATTTATGATGCTTCAGCACTTGAGACAAATTGGGATAAAAAAAAGTAGATATGTTTTCCTGTGCAGTTTCATGACCTGAAGTTCAGCAAGTTCTTCACTCTTCCACACTACTTGGAAGAGGCTTGATTTTTGATCCTAACAATTCAATCTCTGACCTGGTGGGTAAATGTACCTCCACTAGAAGGAGAGTCACTCAAAGTACAGAGACTCGTTCTAAAGACAATACTTAGCTTTTCTGCAATATTTTTGCTACAGAGGTCTTCACTAACATCCATACAGCTGTGAAGGAGCCTTTCTGTGAAATGGAGAAACCCTGCTGCCTTATGTTATTGTGGGGGAAACTGAGGCAGGGAGAAAGCACATGGCCATTTATCTGGGGGAATTGGAGGACAACACTGATTGATAGCTAATCCCTAGCATAACTCTTCTGATCGCAGAAAGGAATGCAGTGCCTGGCAGGAACAAACACAGGTCCTGCCTTGCTCAGAAAGAGCTGTCTCCGCACTTGTGCTCCAGGCATAGCAAAGTGACTGCCACCATATCGGACTGAGCAGAATTTACACCTCCCATAAAGGAAAATGCAGGTGAATACAAATGCTCAGGAACCAAAATGACACAAGCAGCAGAAGGAATGTCATATGCTTTAACAAAATCCTGCCAGTGCCCTCCTCCTGCCCTGCAGCACCCCTATTCTCACAGCCCTAGGCTTCCCAAATCCAGCTCTGCCAAAATCCCTCCTTCCTGCCCTGCGGCTCCTGGACATGCTAATCTTTGGATTGCCACTAGGAAGCTCTGCCAGCACAAGACTGGGCAGTGCTCTGACAGTGTTCCCTCGTGAAAAATGGCATTTCCAAAACAAATGCTTCAGTTTAATGGATGTCAGGCTGGCTGCAATTTTGAGTCATTAAACTTGCAACTCTGACAAACACTCTCAGTATGTTCTTTCTAATTACCAAGACCAAGCAGATTTAGACAGAGCAAATACAGCAGGTTCTCCCATTTCCTTACTGTAGCCTGATTTCGTGTTCTTTTCCTTTTCCTCCCTCCACTCTTGCCCTAACTCTGCTTATTTACTGCACTAGTGTGTGCTGTTTTGCTTTGCAAATCCTTTTGCACAGAGACATCTTCTCTCAGCCAAAATCTAAATAGAGAAATTCTCCTTCCCCCGTTCCTCATTCTTTCCCTGCTCATTAGCTTTGCTAAGCCCCTTTGGCTGTGAAAGTACAGCAGCATGACCTAGCAAGAGGACATTGACATTACTGCCTCTCAGCTTGCAGAGGTCTAGATGTCTATACTTCTGCTCTTACCTGGTGGTCTCTCCATCTTAATTCCCTCTGACTTTATTACAGCCCGTTTGTGAACTGAGTGTCTCCTCCTTATTTGTATTTTCTTCCTCTCTGTCTGCTGTTACTTTCCCCTCTCTGTCCTTCACCTCTCTTGAAGCTTGTCCTCCAAACTCTCTGAAAACCCTGGCTCAAAGATGCTGCTATTTGACAACTGGTTCTGCTGGTACGTTGGTTCAAACACATAAGCACTTGAAGCTTGTTGGACTAAGAGCCATCACTCATCTGCCCTGCAAAGTGGGGTCACGTTAGACCCCTCCTTAAAACACAGAAATGGAGGGATCATCAAGATCAATGCTTCTAGTTGTATGTGACAACAAGCCAAATCTTGGCACTGTTGACAGGACAGTCCCTTACAATAAAGGATGTACAATTAACCATTAAGCTTCCTCCCCCCCCCACTTACTCCTCATTTCCAACGTTTTTTATTCCAACATCCCTCTTCTCACTTTCTTTTCTTCATCCTCTCTTCTCCTCTTGCTTTGTTCTCTTGCTCTTGGAATCTACCTTTCTCCCCCTTGGCCAAACATACATTGAATTTCACTGTCAGAAAATAAAATAAAGACCTCAAGGGTTATGAATTATCTGTCCTATTTTAATAATTAAAGATGAACACAGAGCCAAGGAGGCTTAGGCATTCTTCAGAACAATCACATTATATCAAGAAATGTCTTGTGTGGCCCCCAGTGAAATACATCAAAGGAATTCCCACCCCTGTATATGTGGCAGTTGTCCTAGTCCTGCCCTGGGACCATTCAGGAGACAGTGAACCTGGATTTGATTGGTGACCATAGATTTAGTTTCAATGGATAAGCTTTGATGGTTTTTGATAACTTAGAGCTAAAGAAAAGCAGCTTATTAAATGCAAATAAAATGAAATTAAGTCCAGCTGTCTGGATGCACATAGAAATTACATGCAGCTTATAAGGCCCTATGGAGATCTTAACTTGTCAAGAGAACATGGTCTGAGAGAGCAAAACACCCTGCTTTGGAGGAGTTGTAGCCAGCAGTATCTGAAAAGGGTGACACAGATTATAGGGTGACTTCAGAAAGCAAAGGCACAAATGAAGAAAGGACTGGGAGAGATGAGAGAGAGAGAGAGAAAGGGATGGTCAAAAGGTTTGTAATGTGAAGAAGAGAGCTGACTCATTTTAAGAGCATCCTAGCTTTGGTTGACAACTAGCATCTTGCCCTGCTCCATAGAATGAATGATTTATAATACAGATGTAGGAGAATGCAGGACTTGCTGCCTCCAGCTTCTCAAAGGTTGAGTGCAGCAGAAAAAAAGGAGGGAAAAAAGTTATAATGAAGGTTCATTCCTTTAGAGAAGAGGGAGAAGTAGTGACTACATGGCCTGACATGAGCAGAAGACATTTCAGTAAAAAAGAAATACAAAGAGGAGAAAGATACTTTGCAATTTCCAAATTACACATGGACCAGCCACAATCTCTTTTTACCCATGGAGAGGGCCAAAGAAGATCTTCATAACTCTGCATCTCTACCTGAAGAGTGTCACATGTCCCAGTGGTGCCAAACAATGGTGTGTCTAATACCTTCACTGTAAAGGCTACAGGCTGCAGCCTAACACAAAATGCCAGGAGCCTAAAGCAGAGGAAGTGGTGCCCTCCATTTTCAAACCCCTGCCTCCAGAAGGGCATGCACACCTCCTGCAAAACTCCTGCTAACATAGCAGTGGAGCCTGTGTGACAGACTATAGACCAGACCTGATCACAGAATCACAGAATGTTAGGAGTTGGAAGGGACCTCAAAAGATCATCTAGTCCAACCCCCCTGCCACAGCAGGATTCCCTAGACCAGGTCACACAGGAATGCATCCAGACGGGTTTTGAATACCTCCAGAGAAGGAGACTCCACAATCTCTCTGGGCAGTCTGTGCCAGTGCTTTGGCACCTGAACTGGGAAAAAAATGTTTTCTTGTATTCACATGGAACCTGCTATGCTTCAGCTTACAGCCATTGCCCCTTGTCCTGTCACTGGGCTCCACTGAGAAGAGCCTGAACTGCTTGGGAAAGCATTGGGTACATAAATCATGCCCAGCTCCCCCCTTGCTACCTCTCACCATCCCCCTCTCCAACAACAGATCAGAGAAGCCATTTCACAGCCTCTCTAGCTTTTTGTTATGTGACCTGTAAGGAGAGGAGGAGCTCTCATGTTTCACTAGCATTGCCAGAGATGGGAATACTTAGAATGTATAGATTGAATGCATAGTTCATACTGAGTGGGGGAGACTTTCATTCTGCCTTGACTCCAGCAGCTTTGCTAACAAATCTCAATGCTGTATTCCTGTTAGGTATTCTTGTGTCACCATTTTTCAGAGGAAAAGCAGCAGATCAGGCATTAAACCTGTTTGGTTTCATTTATCCAAATATATTAATTGTGTGCAATGGTCTGTGTCACTTCCTTCTCAGTCCAAACACGCTTTACCCATGCTTTCTTGGGGTCCTCAGCATAAGAAAGATGTGGACCTGTTAGAGCAGGTCCAGAGGAGGGCTACAAAGATCATCAGAGGACTAGAGGACCTCCCCTATGCAGACAGGCTGAAAGAGTTGGGATTGTTCAGCTTGGAGAAAAGCAGGCTTCAGGGAGACCTTATAGCAGACTTTCAGTACCTAAAGAGGGATTACAAGATAGAGAGGGAGACACTTTTCAGCTGGTCAGATTGCAATAGGACCAGGAGGAATGGATATAAGCTGAAGGAGGGGACTTTTAGACTGGAAATTAGAAGGAGGTTCTTTACCCAGAGGGTGGTGAGGCACTGGATCAGGTTGTCCAGAGAGGTTATGGCTGCCTCATCCCTGGCAGTGTTCAAGGCCAGGCTGGATGTGGGCCTGGGCAACCTGGTCTAGTGAGTGGCATCCCTGTCCACTGCAGGGGGGGTGGAACTAAATTATCTTTAAGGTCGCTTCCAACCTGGGACATTCTATGAATCTATGATTCTATAAGTTCAAGGAAACGGGCACTTGCACCTCAATTCTTTTTCTGTCACTCTCAGCAGGAGGCAGTTGAAAAGTAGAGCACCAAACAGTTGGACCACAAGGGAGTGGGTGAGGTTGTCAGTGCTGAGCAACAACTTTCCCACTACCAGCTCCTCCATCTGTGTGGCTGTAGTGGCTCTCACACCCCTCCTGACAGACTCAGCTGCTACATTTCCCACCCACCACACCTTCCTGTCCAAGAGGGGCTTTTGGGGTAACAGAGAGTTTGTGCATCCCTCTGTTCAGTCCTTGTAGTTCCCATCTCTAGACTGCTGAAAGGAAAAAAAGTTTTTGTGGAGTGACACAGAACAAATGAATTTTTGTTCAATAAATCATTTTAGAGAGACTATTGACTCTATGACCTTTGAATGCATCGACCCATTCATAAAAGTCTCATCTTTTCTGATACCCTGTACACTTGCCTTCCTTTCCACTGTCACAACCACTACACTTCATTTTCTTTTCCTTTCTTTTGCTGTTTCTTTTCTCTCCTTTTTTTTCCCTTCCCATTTTGACCCCATAATCCTATCTTAACCTTCTAATCCTCTTGGCAGTTCCCTCTTCTTCCCCTGATCTCAGCTCCGTATCATTCACAGGCTGCCACACTGACAGAAGAGAAAGAACAGCAGATATTTACCAAAGTATTACCATAAAGATTAAAGCTAGCAAGTACCACAGCTCTCTCCTTCCCTCCAGCTCCTAGCCTAATGAAAACACTCTGCACTCTCCCTCTTCTTGGAGACAAAATGACAAAACCCTATAATCTCTAAGGTGGAAGAAAAAGATGACTCAAAAGTGATTAAAAGGCTACAAAAGAGAGCAGAAAGGGAAATAGAAATGGGAATAATATTTAGTGCTTCTGCAGGACCTGACTACTGACATTATGCCCGTATCTTGTGCTTGCTTTCTGTCTGTGCTCACCTCTTATCCCCAATATTCAGAGCATAAGCTCCCTGAAAGAGGATCCTCCTTTTTGTTCTCTGCGTGCTCAGGGCCCAGCAAGAAGAGATACTGATGCACAGCCCTGGCTCACAGGCATGGCCACAGCAGGAATGAGAAGACTTCAAGCCACTTTACAAGGGAGATAGCTATCATCTACCTGAGCCTATGAGAATGACAAATAAAGCCCAGCAAGATGGGGCAATTCATGCATGGACATGGTTAGGGAAGTACCACTACTCCATTTGGAGAGCTACTACATTCACTGTCTGTTCCACAGCCTTGCTACAGCCAGGACATCAACAGAAGTGGATGAGGGGAGACCATCAGAATACGAGAAGAAGGATGAATGAGAAGAGAGAAATGGAAAAAGAATGAGAAAGGAGAGGTTAAAGAAGTAAAACCAAAGCAAATTGAGAATGAATAGGAAAATGAGAAAAAGAGGCAAAAAGTAGAAAAGAAAAAGCCAAGCTATGTCAGATAGCAAGGAAGGGCTTCTCCAGCACATGGAAACAGACTTTTTGGATTTTTGTGGCAGCAGGAGTGAAATGCACTGTCCTCTCTGAGGATGAGCTTTTTCAAACTGTTAACTCCAAAATACTGTAGCATTATGAACAGATAACTGTATGTTCAGACAGGGGAGACATCCACATGAAGTTCAGACTTCCTCACTCTGACATGTTTATCCTCTATGTGCTTCACCATCCATCCACGCATGCACAGAAAAGGGGTTATCATGCTGAGGCCACAGGATTTATTGGAAGAGCAGATGCACTTGAGTCCAGATAGGCACACAGCTTTATTACAGAGCTGAAATTACAAGGACTGCACAGAAGACAACCATGCACACAGAATCTTACCTCTGACCAACTCACAGCACTAGATTCTGGCCAGTCTAGAAAACCAGTCTCTTCTGTGCATCAGGGTTACAACAACAAGCAAGCAACTCCCACTTCAAAAAAAACCCTAACAAAACCAAACGCCCTATTCCAACCTGCCTGTCTTTTCCACAGAGTGGCCAGTTCAAACAATGAGAAAGAAGAGCTTGATATAACTTCATCTTTCTTCACATGTAAAGTCTGCAACTGTGTTTTTGCTGCTGGATTCCCCCATCCAAAGAAAGAGGCTATTCACTGTGATAAAGCTGATGAGTAAATGGTTGGATGTCACCCTCTCACTATGCAGTGAGAATCATGCACTTGCCTGGACTGCTTCCATCAAAAGATCTCAAAGCACTTGATGAATAGTTCCTAAAAGCCTGGCTGCACCTTTGGGAGATGGGGAAGGAACAATGAATGATCACTTCAGTCATCAGAGAAGGGCATATCCCTTTAGACTTGAAAAGCAGAGCTTGTTAGCAGTGCACAGATGCACCACAAGACAGTTTAAGGAAGCTCTGAAGAACATTTCTTCCAGTTGAAAGTACAAAGGCAATTAAGTAGCTAACTAAAGTGAAATTTGGCCACGAGACAATAAAGCAACCCTGCTTTTCCCTAGCACAATTTAACACCTCTGATTCACAGAGCTCAAAGCACTTACTGAAGGTGTTCAGTACTTTTACTCAACCATATAGCAGACAAGGAAAGGGAAATCTAGGAAGGGGAAACGGTGTGGTCAAAACCCACATACAGTGAGTCAGAAGCAGAGCAGAGAACACACCCTGGGCTACCCAGGCTTGCTATGCCATGTCATGCCATCTCCCACGTTATCTCTATGTTCACTGTATCTGGACACATCTGTATTTAAAACTTTTCACTAAGGAGGTGAGACTTAAGCATCCAGTTGGCCAATATCCACCCCAGGTTATAAATCCACAGAGAAAACTTTCAACATGTTCTCACTGCAAACCACAGACTCCCCCACCAACCATCATCTTCCTCTCTATCTCCACAGAAGGCACAGTACATGCTTAACAAACATCTGTTAACAACACACCAGCATTTCTGCTTGCAAAGCTCTTGGCTGAAGGATATTGTAAAGAGCAGAATCTGAGCCAAGTGCCACTTAGGCTCTACTCCATAGGATGCTCCAAGGCAAACTGCAGAGGTGTTCAAGAGCAGCAGCACAAACCAACTTTCACAGCTCATAATGCTTTGGAGTTTTGGAATAGGGTGGGAACCACTGCTTGGAGGACTGGTAGTCCTCTAGTCCTCCTAGGGTGTACTGCTTTTCCAGAGATGAGGAGGACCCCAGCTAGAGGTGCAGAAGGGATCCTGCTACAGAAGTCTCTTTTGGGCAAAGTTTTTGGAGTGCATCTGGAGTCATCAAAATTTGTTTTGCCATGATGCTCATGCTGGATAGTCAGATGAAAAAAGACTGCCTGGCAGAGCTGCACCTTGTGTCAGATAGACTTGATTGGGCAGGCTCCAAGGTGCTTCTCCTCCTTACTATTTAATTACTATGAACTGAGGTTTTAACAGAGAGAGATGCTATTTGAGACAAGGCTTGGTTAGAGAGATAGCCGGGTCCTTGGAGCTGGTAATTAATTACCAGGCATTCTCAGTCTTACAACATTAACTGCTTACCCTTTTAAATAGCAGTAAATTAGAGATACGTGGCTAATTAAAGAGTTATAAAATGTTTTGGAGGATTGAACAGGGAGAAAGAATCTACAGAGATGGAGTGGGAGGCAAACTGCTCTCTGGGAAGAAAGATGATGTACAAAGGAGATGATGATGTTACTATGAAATCTTGTTGTATTTTGTAACGTGCCAGGGTCCTGGTTTTCTGAAAGGACTTCTGGCTTTGCCTGTCTCCACAGCTGCACTCTTCCAGAAAAGGGGAAAGCAGACAGTGTATTCGACATACACAGGATTGAGCTCTTCCTACAATGTCAAAGACAGACCTTGAAGTCTGCCACTACTACCAATGTAGCAGATTTTATATTACACATCCAAAGGGCAGGCATATCCCCATCCACTCCAAAGATTTTGGGAAGTATATATCAACAGGCTGCATTAAACACACATTAGGTTGGAATTACTGCTAGAAGATCAAAAACACTAGGGACTGTTACTGCAGAGACATACCTGGATTTACTGTTCTTCAGAAACACTGACTTAGAATACCAATGGGGTTTTATTTCCTGATTTAAATAGGGGGGAAATAATAGCAAATAAACTATTCACTGCTGGATTTCTATTGAGTATCATGTGCTCTCAGTCTCTGCTACCAGCAACTTATTAGAGTGTATTTCAGGTCAAAATGACACCAAGCAGTCAAGCAGTTTTCCTGTATTTTGTGCAAATGCTTTTCATTTGCACATTTGTACTCTCCAGAGAGCTGTCCTGGGAATTGAGGTCAGTGACATGGTTTAAGAAGTTTGTTACAAGACAAAAGGATTTCTTGTTCCATGTGAAACAACATAGCTCAAATAAAGTTCAGCTGAAATAACCACAATGATCTAGTAAGTAACCAAGTAACAAGCAAGCCCAAAAGAGTTTACTTTAAGGGAGTGTATATTAAATATTCCTCCTTTGCTAGCTCTGATTTCTATGGCTACATCTCATTCATCAGTCTTCATGCCTAATATGAATACTTTTTCTCCTACTTCCTTATCTGTGAAAAAGAACATAATGACCTTTGAAAGGTACTGAAGAGAGTTTCATTTGAGCAGTGTGTAGGGTGGTAGAGTTCTGGGGACGTTACCATGCTCTGGTGCAGCAGAAGGATGGGTTTTACAAAGGTTTTCATCATACAGTTTTGGGCTTTCTCTACTAAAAGATGCTACTTAGCATTTACCATCTTCATGGGACTAAATATTGGAGACAATATGTTCCTTGGCCAACAGCTTTTGCATGATAAGATTATAAACAAAAAGATTGCTTTTCAAATCAAAGATCACTTAACACATTTCATAGGCATTGGGTGTAAAAACAGTAGTCCTGTCTGAATTCAGTTAGTTTACTTACAATCTGCCTTTTCAAACTCTCCTTGCAGTTCCAACTGGATAATTTCTTTGCTTCTTGTTTTAAACCTGCTGCCATTTAATAATTGCAGGGTTCTGCCTCAGAGGTGACTGTGCCTGAGTGATGAGCAGAGCACAGTGACTCCGCCCTGGATGTGTTCTTACACCATCACCAGAGGTAATGCTTCACCTCAAAGATTCCAGGGAAGGCAATAAGACTGCTTTAAGAAACAATGAATTTTAAGGAAAAAAAAAAAATAAAGTGGAGCATGACTCCATAAAACCAGAGTGCAAATAAGCAGTGTATTGACTCCAAGCAGAAAGTATTCTGCCAGGCTGTACTCTGTCATAAGCAGGAGCACTGACCAGGCACATGATGCCAGGTGATACAAATTCTAGAAGGAATTATCAGCTACCTCATTGGCTTATAAAGTAATTGTAATCATTCAGAAATGAAGAGTCATGTATGGCAAGCTCATTAAAATCCTCTGCTCAGAATTGGCAAAACCCCAAACATAACAATAGGATACACCAAGACAAAGAGAAAAACCAAGGCCAAGTGCAGCACTGCACTGCAATACAATTTGCCACATCAGGTCATCCCATCTGCAAAAGATGCAATAGAAATAAAAGGGGTTCAGGGACAGGTGACAGCAATGACTTAGAGGCCTGGCACAATTTCTGTAAGAAGGGAGATTGAAAACACTGGGGCTTTTTGGTTCAAAGAGGAACCAAATCAGTCTGGATAGGGTAGGGATATATAAAATAATGAAGAATACAGCAAAAGAAAACATCCTGAGATAAAGCATCCCATACAAATGAAATGCCACCCATTTGAGGCTGGATAAGATTCGCTGCTTTCCTACTATGTGCAATAACATGTGGAACTCACTGCCACAAGATAATATCCAGACCAAATGTTATCCCTAAAAGGAGTACAGTATAATTATGTGAACTGCAAGAATATCAATGGTCACTTTATAAACAAGGGGAAAATCCCTACTCACAACCCTTCTCCACAACATCAGTGATACCAATCTTCTTACTAAGCAGGAAGCAATCTGTCCAGGACACAGAAATTTCTCCTGTCAGCAAGTTATTTCTATGATTCTATGATTTTGCATCCTTGCCCACTTCAGAGGGTGTTACATTTTCTTATATAATGCAAATTTTTAAATGCAAGATACTGGTATAAAAGGGTTCTGCTATCATCTGCTGTTTCTTAAATTCTTCTGTTTGGGAGGAAATTCATATATGCTAAACAAGAGCCTGTTTCAAAAGCACTCTCTCTTAAGGACTTTAAGTGTTCAGGCAAGAGGAAAAAAAAATGATCATCCTACCCATTTTAATGAGCTCATGGAGGACCTGAAAAGAATTTTCCCTTTCAGATGGCTTGTGTCCCAGCAGCTAAGAATTCCACCACCTCCACTCCCCACCACATCATCCCTAGTGACTCTGAGTGATCTCCACAAAATGCTGGATCTGCCATTGGCCCATCAGGGAATGAATGCATTCTCAGTAAACTGTTAGGAAACTGACAGCTTGTTTCAATAGATTTACAATATTAGTCCCTGAAAGGAACTGCCACAGACATAGCTCCAAGATTTACAGGTCTGTCATTTCCTATGACCCCACCTTGGTCTGCCCAACAGAGCCCAGTGAGCTGTTACACACTTTGTAACCACCTTTTTGGATAGCCTGCTCTACTCCTTTCTAGAAAAGCAAGTAACTACCTGGAAAACCACCAAAACACTTTGCACTGCTATCTCTAGGTTTTTCTTCTCTACTTCCTTGCCTCCTTTACAGAGATGCATGGATGTAGGTTTCTCATTTACCAGGATGCTCATTCCCTGGACCAGAATCTCCATTTCATGGACAGGGACACTAAAGTGCAAGCACTGGTCATTCATTTTCTTGGGCATATGAAAGAAGCTGAGTGTTCCCTCCACACAGCTTCACTTCTGCTGAACTGGAACTGCCAGTTCCGGCCTTTCTGACCACAACTAAGAAAAGTTCTCCTGCCTTTTGCATTACATTAGGAGACATTCATGTGATATCCTGGTCCAGCAGCCATTTAGGTAGCACAGCTCTGAACAGGACCTATAAACTAGGGTTCCAGCCTGCCAAGATTTTGGTCACCTCTGTCCAGCCACTAATTTGCTGCAACATCTCCTTTTTGAGCCTCGTCTCACACTGCAAAATGAGAATAGCAATAGTGACTTTTCTCAAAGGAGAAATTAATTAAAATACTGTGAGACTCAGAAATAGCAGGGACTACTGAGCTAAATAATCTCAAAGTAATTCCATGTGCTCTGGCATAGATCTGACAACAACTTATCTATGTATGCTTTTAATAGAGGTTAATATTTTCATTTTCTCTGAGCGGATTTTTGGCTCCGTTTCGTTAAAGCAAAGTCTACACAAGGCACTACCAAGCAGAATGCACAGTCATTAATTTCTGCAAGGCAGCCTTGGTGTCTGTGAAAACACTCCAGGTAACTCAATAAATTAGAATAATAAACACAAGGGAAACCAGAGAACAAGCAAGGACAGGGCAGAAATCACAAACGGAGGCCGGCAGTATAATATATGGTACAACATCAGCCCAAACTGGCCTCTGTGAGGCACTGGGGAGGTGTGCGTGAGGTGGAGGATATCCAAATCTTGGTACTGTTCCCTATTGCTCCTTGAATCTCATATGAGCAATTTTAATTTAAATATCACTGTGCATATGCCACCAGGGCCTCTCCCTGCATTGCCTGCAGGGAGATCTTCAGCTGGCAAGCACAGCCCCTGTAGCCACAAACCCTCAGCGAGGGAGCATTTGCTGATGCAAACACAAACCCCAGTAGCAGCAACCAGTGCTTAAGGCTGAAACGGTGCTGCAGCAGGGGATGTCCGGCTGTTGCCTGCAGGACAGAGCTCACTATCAGTTAGGGAGATGGAAAGAGCTTCATCTGCTCACAAGCGTTACACACTACTCCCTGCTTGTGGGCGAGGAGGAGGGGAGAGGGAGAATGAACTGCTGTGACTCTGCTTTTGGGTCCTCTATGCAGTATGTATTCCTGCAGAAGCAAATTGACCCTAGAGGGAAGGAGAAGGACCCTTTAATGATGGAAAAATATACCCCTTCCTTTTAGGAATGTTAGCTTGCTCTAAACACGCCTGTCTCACGTGATAGCAATGGCAGCTCCCCTGTCCAAGCTGTCCCAGCCCGGGGCTCCTTGCACTGGCTCTGCTCCTACACCCCTACAGCTGCTCCAGCCCCGTTTCTTTCCCCAGCACATCAGGGTTATGTGTCTTAAGTGCTCATTTCTGCAGCCTCTCCTATTTTGGTCCCAAGCCTTTTCCAAACAAAAAGTACCATTCACATTAAAAATGATGAGGACAGGCAGAAAGAATTGGGCTGTGAGGAAAGGTTCAGTGAACTTGTTCCATTTCCTGCCTGGATCAAGACCTGAACCCACAGGAAGCCTCCAGAGATACTATCTGCTGCAAATGCACTGTGACATTTAAGAGACCTCCTGGCGAGTCCTGGGAGCAGAGTGATGGACTTCTAGGGGGAACTTTTCTTTTTGCTATGCAAGGAATTGATTCTATTTATATAACGATTCCTGCTGTCCCCAACTGGGCATGAAGACAATCAGCATCTGTCCAGGCCCTCGGGGAGACTGCAGAACCAGAGATGTTGTATCTGTATCTGCGCAGTGCCTGCTGCTACAGCACGAAAGCAGCAGAGCTGATAGAGAGGAGATGGAAAGGGTTCAGTCAGACGTTCAGAGAGGTGAGGGGCTGGGGAAGTGTGCTGGGGGAAAGGGGATGGTACCAAAGGAGATGGGGTTTCTGTGTGACTGTCTGTTACTTGAGATGATACAGATGGTTTCTCTCTACCTGCAGTTTTGAAAAGCTCGCTGTCTACTCTGCTGGAGGCCCTTTCCTGTGAGAGCCAAACCTGGAGCTCCCAGATTCAGGAGGAGAGCTCAAAGGTTTTCAAAAACAGAGAGTGCATTATGCTGGGCAGCTGGGAACAAACTCTATACAGGTAGTATCACACACCTTTGTCTGCTTGTCCTGACAGGGTGAAGCCAAGGAGCAGGTTCTCCTGCCTGGCAATTGTTTCCCTTGCAGCTTGCTTCCACCATTCCCTCCACTGTCTGCAAGTAGTGCCACCCCCCCCACCCCACCCCCCATACCCTGGTCCTGCACAGCAATCCCCTAGCTAGAATTCCTCTGATTTGAAAAGGATCCCTTCCCTCTCTCCTCCCACTCCTGCTGCTCCCTCCCTGTTCACACACAAGTTCTTTGCCCCTTGCTTCCCCAGCATGAGAGGTCCAGGTTTCCCACAAGGGGAAACCTCCATGATGCAAGGCCTCTCTAGAGTATTGGACTCCTGCTCCTCTCCCATGCCCCAGCAGTGGCACAGGCAATTGTTTTATTGCTCCATTAAGCCACTAAATGAGGTGGGCTTAGCTCAGCACTACAAGAGCTCAGGATCTGTCTCAGCACAAGAATCAGCACTGGTGTGAACACAGGAGGGAAGGAGGGATTTGTGAGTTTGTCACCATGCTCTTCTACTCCCAGACACTGAGAAGAGTGGCTTCCTGAGACCAAATCAAGCAAGCTAATGTAGCCTGTGAATGTTTTGGGGCTTGGCCAGGTGATCTGCTGCCTTCTTTGAGGCCATCCACCCTGCTCCAGCAAAAAAATAAATCAATGCAAGGCAACATCTGCCAAGATATTGACTTTGGCTCTGCTCATGGACTGCCTGCACTTCAGAGATGGGTAATATTCAGCTTGATTATCTCTCACCGCCAAGAGGAAGTTTCTCTCTATGCTTAAAATCACTGGGATGAGCCAAGGAAGAATCGATCTGTTGGAGAGAAATGCTGACAAGAAAACACGAGTTGGAGACAGGATGAGAGTGGACAATGGGTGAGCAATGGAGACAGCCTCTGGCAGTTTGCCTGGCAAGGTTAGCAACAGCCTGGGTCACTACAGCTGGAGAAAGATTAAGACCAAACACATTAATCCAAACTTTACAGCAGGCCCTTGTACACTCTCTTCTTCCCTGAATAGCTTCTGCTTTCATAACTTGTTCCTCACCCTCCTAAAACATCCTTCCTCTACTCTCCCCTACTTCCTCACTGCACTGGAGTTTTCTGGTTGCTTCATGTGTCCCTGTAAGTCCCCAATTCACTGATTACGGCATGACGCTCACTGGCTGCAAGGCTCGCTGCCTGCCCAGCTTCATGTCTTATGTCACATGCCACCTCCCTGCTGTCAGAAAGCCCCAACAGCACTCATACACTGTACCACATCCACCCCTCAGGTAGGCCCTGAATCACACAGGCTCATAGCCCAAAGCCAAGGTGATGTCACACCAGGGAAAGGTGACATTTCATTAGCAGAACATGCTGACAAAGCCTTATGAGGTGAACATTCAGCAACATCATCAAACTTGCCCAGGACAAAACACTGAACCTTCAACTTGTTTTTCCTGTCACAGTTGTGGTAAAACATCCTCTAGGTTCTGTGGCCCTTCAAGGGCAGCAGAGAAGAAAAAAGATTGAGTCTCTCTGAAATAAATTAGGGATGGTCTTGACACTGATTCCTACTTCTGTTTGCCAGATAAGTTAAGTGTCCCATGCTTGGACCAACTACAGACACCTTGGAGCATACCACACTCCTGGGATGGAAGGGAGAAGGGCAGCCACAGCAGAAGAAGTGTGTGTAAGGACCACTCAGTGAGGCTTACTTGGCTTCTTGCTGAAGCACTTCTCTGAACCTTCCAGCTGCATTTCTGCCCATGCTCCTGCCATTCTCTAAGCCTGAAGGCTGCACAGAATCAAGCAGCAGAGGTGGAAGGAGACCTAAAGGAATCATCCAGTCTGTTCCCTGTGAAGGACGGATCAGCTCTACTTCGTCATTTGTGGCATCTGTCACTCCTTATACTTGTCTAGTCTGTCCTTAAAACCCTCCAGTGATGGAGCTACACAGCCTCCCAGGCAAGTTGATTCAATGTTTTGCTGTCTTCACTGTTGTAGAGTTCCTACTGGCATTCAGCCTGTCTTTCTGCAATCTTAAACCATTCCTTCTTGTCTTTCTGCAGAAGACATCATTCCTTTCTTTTCTATCTTATGTATCTGCATGCTGTTATTCACATCTCATGCTTACTTCTCTCTTCTTTAGGTCTAACAACCTCATTTCCATCTACCTCTCTTCACAGACTGATCATTCTGATCATTCCCACTCTGTCTTCTAGACTACATCCAACTGGTTCACATCTCCCTAGAAACAAAGTACCCCAAACATACACAGGACTCTTCTTCAGTATAGACAGTGATCAGCAAGCAGCCAACACTACCCCTGGAGGAGGGACATAGCTAGAGCAGAACACAACAAACGTGGCATCCAGTAACACATTGAATGGCACAGTGAAATCTACTGTGTGCCCCTCCTCCTCTCTTCCTAGGAGCTGAATGCTGCTCCCACTTTGAGCTCCACATGGACAAAAAAAAAGCATTTAAAAGGCTAACTGATATGACTATGTCTGAGGTCCTTGATCCACCTGGCCTGCATTTAAGTGCCACTTCCCAATTTAGGTAACAAGAAAGCTGCATGTGTTCCTCCACCTTGGGACATACTTTTCAAATGGATAGACCTGCATGCTTCTGACTCACTGCCAGTACTGGAGACCAGCCAGGAGAATAGGAAGGGAAGAAATGCCACTCTAAAGGCCAATGAATACGCATGAAGCACGTTACGCAAGAACCCCTGTGGACCCCCTTGTCCCAGTAAAAGTCCTACAGATGGCCCATCACTAAGCACAGTTGATGCAGTGGGGAGGATGTGTGGGTGGACAGATAATTTGATATTTAGCTGAAAGAACTAAAATGGGTTTAATGTAGAGCTAGGAAGACAGATTGCCTGCAGCACCTTCTGCTCCTGATTATGGATGCCAATCTCAGGTTTCCTTTAGGTGTAAAAGCAGCCAGGATGCATGTGTTTTCACAAAGGCTTGAGTCCCAGTCTCACAATAAGGAAGTACCACTGGAAGATAAAGGGTGACCAGCACAGAGGAACATTCCTGCTACAGCATCAGCAGCTGGCAGCTTTAGTCTTCTGTAGCATCTTGTGTTTCCATGCCAAATACATGGGGCTGTCCCAAGAGTTCCTGGAAAGCCTCTCCTGCAATGGACAAATCTGGCAGAAATGATCCTAACTCATATAAGATCTGTTGCTTCTCTTCAAGGTCAGAAAGGTCTGGCCCTTTGAACATCAAGGACTTTCCATAACATTGCACCACCACTGGTTTGGTTTTTTTTAAATGCATCTGCCTTGTTTGCCACCTGCAGAAGAAATTCTTAGGTCTGCACCCCAGCACTGATCTGTATCATCACACATCAGCATCATGCAGAAATGTCAAGCTTCTCATCCACAAAAGAGCTAGGACAGAAGGGGGAAAAGTCTCTAGCTGCCCCCCTTCCAACAGTAAAATCACAACAAACCAAGGATGCACTGCAGCATGTTCCTTTGTTGACAGAAACAAGGTGGCTTTTGCACCAGCCTGCAGCCTCAGCTTTTGCCTGTCAACCACCTCATCAATGAATGGGATCTCCTTCATTTCCAGCTTGGGTTGCAGCTGAAAGCAGGCAAAGCAGATCACTGGGATGCAATAGGCATCCAACTACACTCCTGCTAGGAAAAGCAAGGGCTTTACTGGTGGTGCAGCCTCCATTTCTCACTAGCCCTCCCACATACAACCCTTCCTATGAGCTCTCAACACAAAGAGGCACCAGGCATTCTGCGTAGGAACAGAAAATAAATACACTGGGAATACTCTGCAGGCCCAGCCTGAATACAAAGCACTGATTGAGTGGCTGTGCCCAGCAAGAGAGCTCAGAGTCTGCTCTATCATCTACAGCATAAGAGCCAGGGCACTGCAGTCACTATGGTGTTCCCCCATCCTTCTCTGCTTTCCCTCCACCACCAATTCTTGCTTACAGGTTCAGAAGGGAGGAGAATTAAAAGGAGATAAGAACTGAGGAAAGAGAGAGAAGGTGAAGGAACAGGAGGAAGGGACTGGAGTCAGGAATAAGGACATGTATCAGGGAGGGGTGAAGGGTGAGGAAGGAAATGGAGATGGCAAGGAAAAGATGTGACAGACAGCTTCATCTAGCAAGGTGTCAGGCTGGATAGGGGAGTATGCCAAGCAGAGGGAGCTGAGAGCATTTTGCAAGAGGGGAGACAGGACAGAGATATCATTCCTTTTCTCTCGCTGGACAAATTCTGCAAACACACTCTCCTCTTTCCTTGCTGGCAACAAACAGCTGAGGATGGCAGTGGAAGGAAGGCAGACAAGGTACAGCATGTGCACAGCTCCAAGGCTCTGGGCACAATCCAAGTCTCAGCAGTAGGTATAACAACAACAAGCCCTAAGGAGCGGGTCTGGCTGGTGAAGGAGGTAGCTCCTTTACTGTTCCTCATTAGGATGGGATCTCCTATTACTGCTGCCCACATTTAGCACACTTGAATGGGTACTGCCCCCATATGCTGCCCTGAACTGTTAACTGCCCAAAACCATGGCCACCTCATGTAGCATACTTTTTTCAAGGTGTAATCACTCCCCGAATTCCACTTTTCTCCAAGCTCAGAGGATACCCCAGAACAAAAGAGGGTTTCTTAACATACCTGTGCTACCTGCAGCACTCAGTAGAGTTGCTGCTGTGTAGTGGTAGTGGTTTTCTCCCCTCTTAAGTATTTTCCAAGTCCAGTATGCTTATTTATGTTTGGTCCTCTCTGTCACATGCTCTTGTTTCAGCTGTCTGACCAGATGAACGCAAGACCTGACCACAGACAAACTCCTGACGATTTCTGCTGAGAACCTGGGCTGGGGGTGTGGAGGAAATGGGGCTCACTACAAAAGAGATCCTGTAAAGAAGTCAGTTAGGCTTTGTCACTGTGGCTCTTCTCCTCCAAAGGAAAAGAAAGAGATAATGATGTTAGAACACTTTAACCTTTCTTTTTCTGGGCTTGATAGGCTTGGCCCGAGGCACCTTTCCTAGCAAAAACAGACTGCTGTAAGATTGATTGGTTAGGTGCAGAGTTTAAAGGTAATTTTCTCTTGTCACATGCACATAAATTATTGTGGCTCAAGCTCTGATCAGCTCCATGTCTCACTTGTTCAACTGTTTTTATGCCTGGGCTCTGATGAGGGGTGGGAAGAACCAGGTCTAATGCTCCCCAAGCAGCATCCTATATAAATATATAGCACCACAGGCATATACACAAAGTTAGCATGTGGGGAAGGAAGGAAGGAGCACATGCCTGCAAATCTGTACAGTCAGGGACTTCCAGCTGCAGAAGTTGCAGCTAGAGCCTTGTCTGCTCATCTCTGAGACTGTTTAAAATGTTCTGTCCATGAACACCAGGGCAAAGAAAACTCATCCACTCAGATTATTCACAAGGGAGAGAAAGAAAAAAAAAGATGCACATGCACACACACAAAGGAAGCACAGCTGCAGCCAAAGTGAATTCATTTTTAACATTCATGAAAATATTCACAGAACACTTCAGTGCTATTTGCCTAAATTTTGCTGTTTGGAGTAAACACTTGAGCCAGCACAGGCTGTATGTTCTAGGCGCAATACCACATCGGGGATTAGGGGCGGCTCTTGGCTCCAAGTCACAGATTCACACTATGTCCCCAAGTACATGGTGCTGCCTTACTTTAAAGCACAGACTCAGTCTTTTGCTGGATAGCTCCTGACTTGAGGTCATTGCAAAATGATGTTGCAAGTACCTGCAGCCATGGCACTCCCCATCCATTGCAATCTTATGCAATTAAGGCATGCGTGGCTCTGCCAAATTTAAACACAAAACAATGGCAAACAACGACAGCTCTGGCATGCACCTGTTCTGAGGGAGTTGGTCCCTTTCCCTCCACTCTGCTTCCCTCTTCCTCTCCTCATCCCCTTCATTGGTTTCTTTCCCTGAGCATCCTAAGCAGCTCACGCAAGGGAAAATGCTACAGCACACAAGGGAAGCTCAGCTGAAGCCCTGAAGACAAGAGCTGTGTGCCTTGTCTCTTCCTCCTCCATAAATACAGCTGAGACGATGACTGGATAATTGGCTAAGTGCCTGCCAGCTTAATAACAGGGAGAGACACATAGAGAAGGAGAGATTTGTATTTACTATTCAAAGTCATGGATGCTGCCTGCCAGTGTATTTCAACATGGGTTTTGTTTGCACAGTGAGGCACAAAATGTGAATGGCTGTGCAGCTCCTCAGCCATGGTCTCCCTTGCCCAGCCCTGGTGAGAGAAGACAACCCAGCCTGGGATGGAGGGAGGTAGAAAGCAGAGCACTGAGGTAACTGCCGTCCAGGTATCATCAGGTTCCTACACTAGAAAAGCACCATCACCACCCTGATGAGGCATCGTTGTCACTGGTATACTCAGTCACCCCAAATTAGGGGCAACCACAGCAGTGCATCTCCAGCATGGTCACCCTACTATCCCCCGAGAGAAGGGAATGCAGTGGCACTGTGAGTGGCAGCTCCACAGCTGTGTGACCATCCTTATTTTGTTTCACAAATGCACAGCAATGGGGTTGGTGCTTCGGGAGCTGGAGCCCTCTTGGCCTTTCCCTCACCCTCGTAAATCTGGTGCTCTTCCAGGAACCCATATAAGGGGAGCACCAGGGATGAGAAACCACTCAGGCATGTACCCCCTCTCACAGGAAGGGCAAGAGGGTGTGTGTGGGAATCACAGAATCATTACGGTTGGAAAGGACCCTCAAGATCATCTAGTCCAACCGATAGCCCTACACTACTCTTACCCCTAAATCATCCCCTGAAGAAACACATCTATCCTCTTCTTAAAAACCTCCAGGGATGGCGACTCCACCACCTCCCTGGACAGCCTATTCCAATACCTAACCACTCTTTCAGTAAAGAAATTCTTCCTAATATCTAATCTAAACCTACCCTGGCTCAGCTTAAGCCCATTCCCTCTAGTCCTGTCACTAGTCACAAGGGAGAAGAGGCCAACACCCGCCTCCCTAGAACGGCCTTTCAAGTAGCTGAAGAGAGCGATAAGGTCTCCCCTCAGCCTCCTCTTCTCCAGCCTAAACAACCCCAGCTCCCTAAGCCTCTCCTCA